>CM066044.1:436214-798928 GCA_033557465.1 Ichthyophis bannanicus | reverse complement strand
GAGACTGAGGTAAGATGGCACCTTTAGTCGGGAAGGGAACCGCGCATGCGTTCCTGCATTCCCAAAGGCTTTCATAGAAAGCTGTGGAAAATGCTCCGCTGGGGGCTTCATCGGCGCCGATGACACCCATATGTGAGGACTGACGTCCTGCTTGGTCCTGAGAAATGCAGTTAGATACCCCGATGGAAGAGGGTGCGCTTAGGAGAACTGCTACCCTCAGTTCTGTTAGGGGTCGTAAGAACAAAGAACGGAGTGGAACGGTTGAGGGGGGTTAGTCTGTTCAAGATTAAAAGGGATGGTGCTCTCTTACAGTCCTGAGTATGAAGATGAGGTCTCTGGTCCTGGAAGCGTGAGTGGGCCATGGGAAAAAGATGGAATGCAAAAAAAACCTCTTAGGGAGGAACTTAGGATGAATGTGTAGTCAACCAACCACTATTGTTGCAGAACGTGGGGTATAAGGCAGGTTATGGTACAAGTGCCTTGCAGCTCCCCAATTCTGCACATTGAGGGTAAAAGCGCCCACTAAAAAGATGATTTTTTCTAGATGAGGAACTTGAGTAGGACCATGACCCGTGGACTCAAAAAGGTGCAGGAGAGCAGCTGTCCCAGACAACATTGAGATCCCATGCCCACTGGAGGCGGTCAAACCGGGGGAGGAGAAAGCAGAAGGCCACTCAAAATATCCTATGAGTGGAGGAACAGAAAAGGGTCAGGTCCCCAACATTGCAATGATATGCTGGCGACGGGCACTCAGGTGCACCCTGACAAAGTCAGACTTCAGTCCTGAGTTGGAGAGGTGAAGGAACAAAGTAAGTCAGCACTATCCTGCACAGAGCAAGTAAAGGGACTGATGGGATCGATCTGCACAATAGACCGAAATCTGCACCACTTGAAGGCATATGCCCTCCTGGTGGGAATCCTTACGAGATGCAAAAAGAATGTTTCTCGACATCCATGGGCAGATGGAAACTCTGCCAGAATTACCTGCTCAGCAGCCAAGCCATGAAGCAAATAGGACAGCAGAGGTTGGTATGCAGGAGCGTGCCGCCCTCCTGTGAGAGGAGATCTGGTGCACAGCCCAGGCAAAGGGCCGGTGCCCAAGACAGACATAGAAAGAAGGGGTACCACGGTTTGCTAGGGCCACCATGTGGGGTCCATGAGTATTAAGGAGGCCCTGTCCGGCTTGGATCTTAAAAAGGCTCTTGGGCCAGCGGGGGATTCGGCGGGGTAAACAGAGGAAGTCCCTTGGTCAAGTCCAGGGAGAAAGGCATTCAAATTCCACCCAACTGAGACACAGTATTCAGGAGCAAAACACCTGCAGTAGCGAGCATTGAGAGGAGAGGTGAAAAGATCCATGGTGGGGGTGCCCCACGTCCTGAAAGATACTGGTTGGACAACTTGTGTGGGTTGTGGGCCCACTCGGTGGTTGCGAGGACTCTGCTGAGCCTGTCTGCCAAGATATTGTTCTCTACCGGGAGATACACTTGCCCCTAAAGGAGGCATTTGGATGCTTTACGACAAACTTCCAGAGCCAGACTCCCAAAAGAGGAGTTATAGCCCATGCCCCTTGTTTGTTGATTGTAAAACATCGTTACCTGGTTGTTGAGTCTGATCGAGAATGAACCTGGCCAGTCAGCCTGTCATCTGGGAAGGCCCGCAGCACATTTGCAATGGCTCAGATTTCGAGGAAGTTGAATTCTAGTGGAGGCTCTACTGCACTTTGACCAGAGCCCTTGCCATCGCAGAGGCTGCCTAAGGTGAGCACCCAGCTGAGCTTGTGAGGCATGCCGTTGTCAATACCTGTTGGTGTGGGGGTGCTTGAAAGGGCAGGCCTGCCAGAATACACAACCGACTTCCTGCCACCATGGGAAGGGAAGTTGGAGCAATGATGGATTTATGAATGCACTCTGTCAGTTAGACGCCTGATGCCACTGAATGCGGAGAGGGTCCACTGTACTTGCCACATATGCAAGCAGACAAAACAGAGTTTACCAATGGACTGTGGAAGCCCCATGTGGCCTAGGAGGCCAAAGGCATCTGGTGAGCAGGACCAACCATTGAGCAAACACTTGACTACCTGGTGTGCATAGTGGATGAGTCGGTGGGCCCGATCAGTCAAGAAAAAGTACCCTGGCCACCCAAAGTAAACTGAGGAAGAACCCCAGTGAACTCAAAGTGCTAAGCAGGGTGCAGGTGGGACTTTGGGTAGTTGATCACTAAGCCCATCTGCTGTACAAGACCTGGATGGTCATGCTGTGAGGCCTGACGAACCTGTTCAGAGAGGCCGCCTCTCACCCAACAAGTCATTCCAGGTTAATGGAAGACAAAAATCCCCTGCACGCTCAAAAGAGAGGCCATGACCGCCAGGCACTTTATTGAACACAATGGGAGTGGATGCAAGTCCGAAGGGAAGAACCCTGTATTGATAGTGCCTGCCGATGAGGAGAAGTGGAAGGTATTGCCGGTGCAAAGGGTGGTGGAATGCGGATGTTTGTGGTAGGCATCTTTCAGATCCATGAATCATAGCCAATCTCACTGCTGGAGGTTGATATGCCATACTGGGTCAGACCGAGGTCCCATCAAGCCCAGTATTCCTGTTTCGCACAGTGGCCAATACTAGGGTCAAATGTACCTAGCAGTATCCCCCAAAAGACACACGGTTCCACATGTGTGTGTACTGTGTGGTTTTTGTCAAGCATATGATTATCCTGGGTCCCTTTTTAATAATGGTTGTATGGACCTTTGCCTCCAGGAATTTGTCCAAACCTTTTTTACAACCCAGCTACACTAAAAGCTCTTACTACATCCTCTGGTAACAACATTCCAGAGTTTGATTACACGTAGAGTGAAAAAATATTTTCTCTTATTTGTCTTTAAAATAGTTTACGCCTGTCAGCTTCATGACATGTCCCCGATTCTTTCTATATTCTGATAGCGTAAACCAATTAATCGACGTTTACCCTTTCCACTCCATTCATTAATTTATAGACCTCTAATCATATCTTCCCCTCAGCCGTCTCTTTCTCCAGGTTGAAGAGCCCTACCTTTGTAAGCCTATCTTCATAGGCTAGCCTTCCATCCCCTTTACCAATTTTGGTGGCTCTTCTCCTGTACTTTTTCTAATAACGCTATATCCTTTTTAAGAGAGCAGCGCCCAGAAATGCACACAATATTGAAGGTGGCGGGCGTACTATGGAACGATACAGAGGGCATTATAATATACTTTGATTTTGTTCTCCATTCCTTTCCTTATGATACCTAGCATTCTAATTTGCGTTTCTTGGCCACCGCTGCACACTGGGCGGAGGGTTTTAACATGTTAGCCACGATGACTCCTAATCTTTTTCCTGGTGTTGTGGTTCCCAACGTGGAACCTTGCATCGTGTAACCATAGTGGGGGTTTGTTCTTTCCTAGGTTGCATACACTTTGCACTTGTCCACATTAAATTGTCATCTGCCATTTGGATGCCCAGTCTTCCAAAAAAATTTATCCAGAATCCTCCTGCCGTTTTCCACAGTCCTCTTGGGTTTTAACAACTTTAAAACAGTTTTATATCGTCTGCAAAATTTGATAACCTCACTAGTTATTCCCTTTTCTAGGTCAATTTATGAATATGTCAAAAGTAGCGGACACCAGTAGATCCTGGGGTACTCCACTATTCACCTTTTTCCTTGGGAATACTTGGCCAGTTAGCCCTACCCTCTGTCTTTCTATCTTTTAACCAGTTCCTGATCCACAATAGTAACACTGCCTCCTATCCCATGACTTTTTAGTTTTGCCAAACATCTTTGCAGAGGGAACTTGTCCATAGGCTTTCTGAAAAGTCCAGATACACTCTATCAAAGGCCGACTCACCTTTGTCTACCTGTTTTATCTCACACCATTCAAAAAAACATATCAGATTAGTTAAGACAAGATCTTCCCTTGTCTAAAGCCCTGTTTGCTGTCTCCCATTAGGCCATGACTAACTACAGGCTGTGTAATTTAGTTCTTTATCGAATGGTTTCTACCATTTTCCCCGGTACTGATGTCAGGCTCACACGGGTCTGTAATTGTTCGCGGGTCACCCCCCTGGAACCCTTTTTAAAAATTGGCGTTACATTGGGCAACCCTCCACTCTTCAGGTATTACAGATGATTTTAATGAAAATTCATCAGATACCAATAGCAGGGTCTGCAATCTCATATTTCAGTTCTTTCAACACTCTTGGATGTATACCATCTGGTCCAGGTGATTTGCTACTATTCAGTGTTATCAAATAGTTGTAATAGATCTTCCCGTGTTGTAGTGGATATTTCTCTCAATTCCTCTGCAGTATCCCCTTTAAATACTCACTTCAAGTTCTTGGGTAACATCCCTACATACTTCCTCAGTAAAGACCGAAGCAAAGGAATTCATTGCAGTCTCTCCGCTATATTTAAGTTTTTTATTTATTTTTTTATACATCTTTTCTATACCGCCACTTCCAAGTCTTAGCCTTGTCTCCTCTTTACTTGCCGCCTTTTACCCCCTCTATCATCTAAAGGTCCAATTGACTCTCTCACAGGCCTTAGCTACGAAATGTACTTGAAAAAGTCTTTATTTCGTGTTTTTGATTCCGTCGCACGTTCCTTCTCAAATTCTCGCTTTGCATGCCTTATCATGGCTTGCATTTTACTTGCCAGTGCTTGTGTCTGTTTCCAGTGTTCGTCGTTTGGCTCTTTATCTGCTGGGTGAGTGTCCGCTGCGGGACACTCTGGTGGTCACACCACTTGTGGGCATTAAAATTTGCCCCTTGGTCAGTTGCTGGGCTTGCTGTTTTTCTGTTTCCTGTATTTCCTATGTGCCACCTAGGCATCTGCCTGGTCCACCCTGTGCTCCAGCTGCCCCACTGCATGTCCGACTTCAGCCCCCTGTGCCCCATTTTTGCAGCATCACCGGGACCCAGCAACATTTTAAAGGACACTACCTCACTGAACTTCCTCTCCTGACCTAGGACACCACAGCCAGTTGAGATTTTTGAAGAAGATCTAGCGAATGGGTTGAAAACCGCCCGTCTTCTTTAGAGACCCGGAAGTCACTGAGGAGACAACCCCCCTTCCTGTCCACCAGACCCAGTAGAACCAGTTCCACTGCCTTGGGCTTCCAAAAAGTTGGCCCACTTCCAGTTGCGCAGAAGCTCGACAATGCGAGACAATGTGATCCAGAGGGGTATTGCCTTGTAAAGACACAAAGGACGGGTCTGCTGGCCGGAGTGCAGGAGGTAACCCTCCTTCACTATGCATTGCAATGCCCAGGCTTCCAGTGGTGATGCTCAGTCAACGGTGGGCAAAAAACTGGATATGACCCCCAATGGTGCTGCGGAAACTGGACCTGAAAGCCGAGGAAGGACCGTGGTTCATGAGTCAAACGACCCCCCCTCCCCAAGCTGCAGCTGAGGTGCAGGTGTGTGGGGTTTATCGGAGTCCTTAGGGCCTACGCTGCTGTCTTTGGCCGTTGGCCCTTGGTCTTCTGCCCCTGCGGGTACACCTGGTTAAGAGTGATATGGGGGATAGGAACCATAGGCTCTTCTTCCTTTGGGCAGAAGGACCTTTTGTTCCTGAAGTCTATTCGTCAGGAAGGATCAGCAGTCTTCCTAGAAAAGACGGTCATGGCGAGTTGTTCAGTCTCCAACTCGTCAGCCTTTTCAGTCATGGGTTTGCTAAAAAGATTCTCTCCCTGGCATGGGACATAAGTTCAATTTGTCCTGCGCACCCCATTACTCCGGGTCTGATGATGTAGCCATGCCAGGTGGTGTGCAACCAAAAAATGTCTCACCGCAGTCACTCTTGCCACAGAAACCGAAGCAGGTCAATAGACTGCCCGAAATCACAAATTTGAATCATTTCCTTGGTTTTACTGACCAGGCTCTGAAAGTGTCTCGAGAATGTTTACCAGAAAGTCCAGCCAAGAACCTGGAAAGCTCCCATGCCAGGTCTCTAAGTACATGTCCATGTACATCTTGTATGCTTGTAATATATTCAAACCTAATAATTAAACATACTAGCTTGATACCAGCTGAGGAACAGTATGGACCCAACAGAATTGTTATTCCATTTGATTCCATAACAACAATTCAAGCAACATCCCAGAAGGGTTCAACAATTATATGCGCCCGAACTATGGACTACTTTACCTGACTGCATCACGGGCAACGAGAGACTTAAAGAGCTTCAGACAAATGCTTAAGATTTTTCTATCTATGACCAAGGTTATGGTCCCTATTCGGATTTAGCATAAGCATGTACTTATACAATTTGTATTCCTGTTTTGTGTATTCTTCCATACCCCCTGTAAACGGGGGTTTCTTGTTGTGAAAAGCTCCACAAATCTTGGCAAGGACATGACTTTACTTGACTTGCAAAGGATGGTGGGTTGTTGTAGTTCAATCACACAAAACCTAGCTGTTTAACAAGAATAAAGAATTGTAGTTGCTTGAGTGTAAAGCAGAAAACAGATTTTAGTTATGAGGTGTTATTCCCTCGCACAGATACGCTTGGTAACCTCAAGCAGGATAATTTCCTCCAGGAGTTTTCTCAGGAAACAAAACAAATAAGGCAACTGAATTACCTTCTGCAACAAACTTAGTAAGGACCTTGGATGGAAACAGGAAAAAGTCTTTCTTCTAGCCCTGCTAATCACCTTTCTTCAGCAGTGCGGGAATGAAAAATAACCCAAAAGGAAAATTCTCTTTTATCAAAAACAAACAACAGCCTTCTTTCTTTCAACACAGAGAAGCAGCTTTTTTTCAAAGTCCCACGTGCACTTGGGCCTTGCTCTAATCACAGGTGCCTTACCAGCTGCAAGCCATTGCTGGTCCCACTCTCCACGTGCGCACAACTTTCTCCCAAAGCTTTTCTCTCAAAGAAACTTTTCTGGGAAAGTTACAAATCAGTACAGTTCCTTTTGGTGTTTGATCCTTAACTGAGGATTACTTTAGAAACAGCCAGCTTAGACAGAGAACATTCATGCATTCCACTTCCTCATCTGATATTTCCCCTTGCTCTTGAAATATCATAGGATAACTTTCATATACTGGCTCAGAGGATTTCTCTAACCGATCTCTACCCGGATAGAAACTGTTCTCCCTTGCGGTCTTCCTTGTGCAAAGGCTAGGCGAACATGATCAGAGTTCATACCTGAGATCCCGTTGGTCATTAGGTTTCCTCTCTGGGTATTTGGGCCAGTAGGGTACGGCAAAACGTCCTGTGCCCAGCTCTCCAGGTCAGAATCTCTGGACTTTAGGTGTCTCTTTCCCATACTCTCATTAAAGTGATGGGTTTGGGTTGTTTGTTTAGGTATTAGAGCTCCTGGTTTTTCTGTAGATGCAGCCGTCTCCCTTACATGTGCTGTCGAGGGTTCCTGGCTGTATATCTCCAAGCCTCTGGCTTCTTCCAGTCCCAATAAAGAATGCTTGCCCCAGGAATCTCTCCCGCATACGTACTGCCTTGGGCTCCTTTCTTAGGACCTTCTGGTCGTCTTGCTGTTTCCTTGGCCTTCTGTTCACGAAACAGTCCTCTCCTTCTCCAGCTCCCGTTGCTGTCCTTGCTCACCTTGCTGTTCCTTTGCTGTCTGTATGATGAATTTCTTCTAGCTTTAAAGTGCCTGGATGGCCGCTCAACCCTAGCACACTGCAGGTGTTCTGGATTAAGTCCTGACCTAGATAAGTGTGATTAGGGATATACATCATTGCTTTTCTGATTAGGCACACGTTTCCCTACTTCAGCTCTCCTAGAGGCTTCTGTAAACCAGTGCAGTTAGGGCCTGGTAGTCTTTTAGGTAAAACACTCCTGTTTTAGTGCTTTTACCAGCCCGCACAGGTTGCTTATTCAGAGCAAATTCACCTCTTGTAGTATTTCTTCCTGAGCTATGATAAGCTTCCTTATCCAACACCCCCAATACACTTTCCTTGCTTTTACCTATATTTGTATACCTTTGTCCTTTTGTAACCACTTTGAATTGAAGGATAAGATGGTATATAAAACTGGTTAAATAAATAAAATAAAAATAGAAATATAGGCAATGAGCATCGACCCTGGTAATACTTTGTCAAAGCATACATGGGGCGGGCCTCCTGAACCTGGGGGCACAGAAGAGTGCCAATCTTAGTGCTTTTGAGGTAGCACCTGGCTGACTCACATTATGGCGTTAGTTTATGAGGGCAGTTGTGTTTTCTCAAAGCCCAGGCTCTTACAGGACTCAATAAATGTAATCAAGCCACTACTCATGGTAGGCACCATAAGCTGGGGTCTCCCACCTCCTCTAGAAATAACGCTCTAGAATGGGGTCGACAGGGACTGGTGATGGCCTCCTATTACAGGGGTAAGATATTGGAGGATCTTCAAGCATCCTCCACTCAAGATTTATTCTTCTGCCTCCAGGATAAAAGGCAAGGCATTCCTCATATCCCTTACACATTTCAAGAAGTGGGGAAAAGCTCCCGGGGGGGGGGGTAGGTCCTGGTGCTTTCTGGAGGAGGGGAGTTCTCTGAGGGCACATTCCAGTGGCCTCGTGGTCTCTAGTCCTCCCAGTCAGAGGAACTCGGAAGTACCAGCGGGATCGAGGATTCAGTTGAATTGATGGGAAGGGGTCCTCAATTCCTCAATGTTCGGAACTGGAGGATACTGGTTGCACCATAAGATGGGAAAAAAGGATCGTGAGTTGGTCTCGAGATTGCAGGAAGGAAACCACAAGGGTTTTGAGAATTGGTTGCACCGGGCAGAGCTCCCGATGACGTTTATTGCCGGTTCCTTCAGCATGGGACTCCACGAGGGTTATAAGCCTCGGAGAGGCCCACATGCCAAGTCTCCGAGAGTCTCAGACTACAAATCAGAATACAGTATATGTACACCACATTGATTGCACTAGAACACATTGTAGAACTTGTGAAAACCGAAAATACATAACAACTTTTAAATTTTAAGACGGTCTGTGTTGTTTTCTATCAGAATCAGAACCGTAATTTTTTGTGCGCTCTGTTGTAAAGTATGTGCGCTTGCTCGGCGAGGTGTGTGCTGTCATGAGGCTGGAGCTAGAGAAGAAACAGTGTTGGAAAAAACTCATGATTTTCATTGGAACTCAGAAAAGGCAGAGAGCACAGTTCCAGCGCAGGCTCAGCCAGAGGGCGCATGAACAATTACACAGTACCTGAAGCAACGTGCTCTAGCACTGATCACATTAGTAACAAGCAGTTTCACCTGTCCTCAAACTCAGAACGTGCAAACCAGAAATCCCTTTATAAAGGAAACCAGATGATCAGTGAAGGAGGAACAGGAACAGGAGGAGGAGGAGGAACAGGAACAAGCAGAGGCAGGAGCAAGATCCAGAGAGGCGAGGTCAGAAGGACCGGTAGCAGGAGAAGGATTAGCAGCCGGAGCAGTGAGAGAAGCCTGGAACAGGAAGGCTTCCATGTGCAGCCAACTCAAGGAGACAGAATCCAAAAGAGGTATACTCGAAGGGATGAAGTCCAGAGAGGCCTAAGGTATTGGAACGGAGTCCAAAGCCAAGCAAACCAAGAAGCAGCTTGCCTGATGAAAACAACTCTCCTAGTCCAAGTAAGTCTCCTATGCTAAATCAGAAAGGCACAAGGAAAGGAGATTCCTTCTACAGTGATACTTATGCCAAGAAACACAGAGAGTGGAAATCCACGTCAGGTTTTCCTGGTAATTCTGATTATAGAGCAGTGCACCGAACAGCTTGTCAGCCTGAGAAGCTATGTCACAAGCTGAGTCCTGGGTGTGGCAGCCTACAGAAGCCAATTTATGAAAAGCCTTTCATTATAAGGGAAAGTTTAAGTGATGAAAACCTTATGCAAATAGATAAGCCTCAGAAAGTTAGAAGTAGTAAAGCTAATCTTTTAAAAGCACTTCCTAACAGTGTGCTAAGAAAGTTGTATGAGAAACAGAAGAGCCCCTGTGAGGAGTTAACAGATACTGAAGACAGTCATAGCATTGAAGAAGGTATTGACCCAGAATCAATGGACTTTGATTGTGAAACCAGTGTTCCCATTCCTCAGAGTGAACCAATGGAATGTAACTTTTGTTCAAGAACTAGCTTGATTACCTGGCTAGATGTATAGAGAAAAGAGAACTCTGCATATGGTGAAGTTGATAACCATTTGTTTCCTGATGTTAATTTCTATTGCTTTGAAAGAAGCCTTATCCCAGATAAACAGTTAATTGTGAAGCCTACAACCCTTAACTGTTTATATAACGGTGGAACCTTTTTGTTAGAGGAAAGAATTACCTTCATTTTCTTTTGTGTCTTATTGATCCTAAGCGTTGACCGGGGAAATAAAGCCTTATTACCCTACACTTTGGCGTAGATTGTTCTTTATAAGGAGTTCTGCACTACAAGGACCAGAATCCTCCTGGTCCTTCAGCTCAACCACTCCTTAAAATAAATTAAATGTCCACCGGATGCCCTTATTTCATGCGCCAGTAGGGGCACCTGGGGACAGTGCGCGCGCGCACACGCACACAGCTTAGAGGGAACAGTGCTCCGGAGGCAACTCCTCCTACTAAGGCAAGATGGCTCCTTCGGGCAGGAAGGCCGGCACACATGCATGGAGGACACGCCAAAGGCTTCCTTTGGAAGCTGGGAAGTGTTCCTATGCAGGCTCCATTGGTGACATCACCCATACGGGAGGACAGACTTCCTACATGGTGCTGGAGAATGGTAAAAACCATTATAAAGAATAAAATTAATGAACATGTAGATAGTCATGATTTAATGGGAGAAAGCCAACATGGACTTAGCCAAGGAAAGTCTTGTCTCTCTAATTCATTCTACAGGTAGCTAAAGATGAGCCACTTGATACAGTATCTGGATTTACAGAACTATTGCTACTACTACTTACCATTTATATAGCTCTACAAGGTGTACACAGAGCTGTACGGAGACATGTAAGATCATCCCTGCGCCTCCAAGCTTAGAGTCTAATAAAGACAAACACAACTGGGATTAGGATATATCTAGCGAAATGGTAAAGGAAACACATAGGATGTGAAAAGGAAACAAGGAGGATCAAGATCCAAAAACAGTCTCAAGAAGTGATTTTCTAGCCTGGATTTAAACAGGGCCAGAGATGGTGCCTGATGCATTGACTCGGGTAGTTTTCTCCATGCCTAAGAAGCGCAAGGTAGAATGATTGAAGTCTGGAGTTGGCAGTGGAAGAGAAGGGCACAGATAGAAAGGATCTGCGAGAAGAGCGGAGTTCCTAAGAAGGGAAAGAGAAAGGTAGTGAGGAGCAGCCAAATGTAGGTTAATAGTAGAAGTTTGAACTGGATGCAGAAATGGAAAGCCTTTGACAAGGTCCCCCTTCAAGAGAGGCTCTTGGCGAAATTAAAAAATTATGGGAAAGGAGGCAGTGTACTATTCTGGATCAGGAACCGATTAAAAAACAGAAAGAGAACAGGGATAAATAGCTAATTTTCTCAATGGAGAAAGGTGAATAGTGGAGTATCCCAGGGATCTGTGCTGGACCCGCTACTTTTTAACATTCATAATGACCTAAAATGGGAATAACAAGTGAGATAATCTAATCTGAAGATGACACAAAATTGTTCAAAGTTGTTAAAACACAAGAGGATTGTGAAAAACAGAAAAAGGACCTTGATAAAGTCGAAGACTGGATTTTCCAAATAGCAGAGGAAATTTAATATGGACAATTGCAAAGTTATCCACTCGCAGAACAATCCAAACTCTGGTTACTTGATGCAAGGTCCACATTAGGAGCCACCACCCAGGAAAGACTTTGGGTGTCATTGTGGATAATACATTGAAATCCTCTGTCAAGTGTGCAGTGGTGGCCAAGAAAGCAAATAGAATGCTAGGAATCACAAGGAAGGAATAGAGAATAAAACAATGGAAATTAAAATGCCTCTGTATTCATTCCATGGTACGACTGCACCTTGAATATTGTGTGCAATTCTGGTCACCATATCTGAAAAAGGATATAGCAGAATTAGAAAAGGTACAGAGAAGATGGTAAAGAGGATGGAAGGAAAGGCTTAAAAGGTTAGGGCTCTTCAACTTGGAAAAAAATACAGTTGAGGGAAAATATAATAGAGGTCTATAAAATAATGAATGGAGTGGAACGGATAAATATAGATCAGTTGTTTGCTCCTTCAAAAGGTAGAAAGGCTAGGGTCATGGAATGAAGCTACAACGTAGCTCATTTAAGTTTAATCATAGAAAATATTTTGTTCATCAATGTGTAATCAAACTGGAATTCATGACCAGAGGATGTAATTTAAGCTGTTAGTGTAGTTGGATTTAAAAAAGGTTTGGACAAGCTCCAGGAGGAAAAGTGTATAAACCATTATTAAAAAGAGGACCAGGGAAATCCACTGCTTACCCAGGAATCTGCATTTTTTTGGGAACCCGATAGGTACTTGTGACCTGATTGGCCACTGTTGGAAACAGGATACTGGGGCTTGATGGACCATCGGTCTGACCAGTATGATGTATCTTATGTTCTTAAGCAGTCCCCACCTTCTAGTCTGGCATCTCTGTACTGTCTTGGAGAAGGAGAAGGAGAGTTACCTCTACAGAGAGCATCAGTGTGTGACAGAAGTGTTTCCATAGTTAGGACTTGACTGCCAGATGATGTGGGATCCTCACATCAGGATCTCTCTCCAGGGGCACATGTGCAAGAAGAAAGAGTTAGGACTATCACTGTAGTTGGCAATTCATCCATTAGGAATGTAGATAGCTTGGTGGCTGATGGTATCTTACCTGTCTGGTGCAAAGGTGGCAGACCTCATGTGTCACCTAAAGAGGATATTAGACAGTGCAGGAGAGGAGCCATATGTTCAGGTATACATGGGTACCAATGACAAAGGAGTTGTAGGAAGCTTGGGGAGCCAAAGTTAGTTTTTTTAATGTAGAAATTTGAAATCCAGAATTTTCAACGTAATATTTACGAAATGCTTTCCATTCCATATGCAGGACCCCAGAGGCAGTCAGAGCTCTGGAGTCTCAATGTGTGGATGAGATGCTGCTACAGGGAAAGGAGATGCAGATTTGGCCGGGCAACATTCTGGAGAAGGGGAATCCTGTTCCAAAACGATGCACTACACCTTAACAAGGGTGGAATGAGAGTACTGGTGCTAACCTTTAAAAAGGCAAAATTAGACCTTACCTGCTAATTGTCTTTCCTCGAGTCCCTCCCGGCCAGTCCAGTACGCATGTGTTTTCTCAGCCCACCAGCAGTTAAGGACTGAATATGACAGAGTTCTGATGTCAGCTTACAAGAGCTCCCTCTTCAGTTCCGAACCCAGTCTTTCCACTGGCAAAGCAGACTCGACCGATGCACCGCAGGCACCAAGTTACGCTGTACCGGCCCAAACCCATCTTGGCCTTAATTAATGCTCCCAAAAAGGTATGCTAAATAAACTGTTGCAACCAACGCCCAACTCTGTAAACATGTAATTAAAAGGAAAATTAACATCTTACCAACCATCCATCCCAAATAAACCCACCCCCCCCAAAAAAAAATAAGGGGCACCCATGAAATGCTGCATTTGTACTTACTGCAACGGAGACTCCTCCAAGCGACACAGACTTGCTCAACCAGCAACTGCATGCATGAGAACTCCTAGTAATCGGGCAAGTCCTGGACTAGCCTGGAGAGACTCAAGGAAAGGCAATTAGCAGGTAAGGTCTAATTTTACCTTCCTAATCGTCCCTCCAGGCCAGTCTAGTACGCATGGGACGTACCAGAGCAGTGTCTAAGAATGGGAGGGACCCACGAGTTCTGCTTGGAGCACTGAAGCTCGGAAATGTGCATCCTGCACTGCTTGAACATCCAGCCAATAGTGTCTTGTAAAGGTATGCAGTGACACCCAAGTTGCTGCTTGTCAGATGTCCGCCAGGGGCACCAGACTGTGCTCCTCCCAGGAAGCCGCCTGCGATCTAGTAGAATAACCTCAGTCTGCCAGTACCACCTGCCCAAGACTCAAATAAACTACTGAGATGGTCTGTTTCACCCAATGTGCTATGGTTGCCTTAGAGACGGCCTCACTCACCCGGGAACCTCCGAAAAGCACAAATGCACGCTCCAACTTACAGAATTTATTTATTTATAGTCTCTTCTATACCGCACTATTCAGCATCAGCGCGGTTTACATTGAACAAAGAATTTACACATTTCCGATGGTACTTTGTGTTTACATTTGAACAGGAAGAAATAACTTGGATAACAGGGGTAACTATTTACAAATTTAGACAGAAGCACTCTATGAGTTTAAGATACCATTGTAATACCCTGCACAGATCCAACAGATGAAGTTTCCATTCCTCCACAGACTCACCACGCACGGAAAATACTGGCAGGGAAAGCATAGTTACTCACCTGTAACAGGTGATCTCCAGGAACAGCAGGAATTTAGTCTTCACATATGGGGATCGTCGGTACCAACGGAGCCTGCGTGGGAATGCTCCCCAGCATCCAATTAGAAAGATTTTGGGAGCATCCCACAGCGCCTGCATGCTGCCTTCCCGCCTTTCCCAACTGCTTCTCTCCAGTTGAGTTTAAAACTGAGACAAAGAGAGAGAGGGAAAGAGAAAGAGATAGATAGAGAGATACAACTCCTAGGGGAGGTGGGTGGGTTGTGAAGACTAAATTCCTGCTGTTCCCAGAGATCACCTGTTACAGGTGAGTAACTATGCTATCTCCAGGAACAAGCAGGAATGTAGTCTTCATATATGACGACTCCCTAGCTTTAGATGCCAGGGAGAGAACCCCAGGAGTAGTGTGTCCCTGTGAAAGGGCTCCACTTCCCCCCATGGATCTCTGGCATCCTACCAGGGTTGGTGGGTAGGAGTTGATTAGGTATGGAACAGGTGTTGAAGAACAGCCTGACCAAACAAGGCATCCTGGCAGGAGTCCTTGTCCAAGCAGTAATGGGCTGTGAAGGTATGAACCGAGGCCCAAGTGGCTGCTCGACAGATGTCGTCGATACACACAGAGTGGAGATGAGACATTGAAGCTGCCATGGCTCTCACATTGTGAGCTGTGACATGGCCCTCCAGAGGAAGACTCTTGCTCTGATAGGCAAATGAAATACACTGTGCAATCCAGTTGGACAGTGTTCTCTTGGAGACTGGAAGTCCCAAATGAGAAGGATCAAAAGCAACAAAAAGTTGAGAGGACTTTCTATGTTGCTGTGTTCTTTGTAAGTAAAAAGCTAAAGCTCTTTTACAGTCCAAAGTATGAAGATTCCTTTCTGCATTTGATGCATGAGGCCTTGGAAAAAAGACAGGCAGGTAGACCGCTTGGTTCAGATGAAAAGGCGAGACCACCTTTGGCATAAAGTGTGGATGAGCCCTAAGGACTACCTTGTCATGATGGAACCTTGTATACGGAGGATCAGCCACTAGTGCCTGCAACTCACTGATGCGACGTGCTGATGTGATTGCAATGAGAAGAAGAAATTAGGCCTTACCTGCTAATTGTCTTTCCTGGAGTACTCTCCGGGCCAGTCCAGGACATCTTGGGTGGTCAATCCGCTCCAGCAGCTGAGGACTGGAATCTAAAAGGTTTTCCTGACACCCTACCCAGCTCCCCTAGGTGTCAGCTAATCAGTCTCTCGGTCACAAAGCAGTAAAGCTAGCCCTAAGAACCCTTAGAATCTAACAAAACAAGAAAAAAACCATATATATATGTAGGTATTCAGGCAGTCATCATTTCTTATTTGCCATATTGACTGACCAGCACAGTGTTCTCTGCAAGAGAAGCAGAGGCCCTGCAGCATTGCCGCAGGTGCTAAGAGACATGTTTATGTACTGTCCATTTCTCTTATCCCTTTTTTTTTTTTCCATCATTTCCCTCTGATCCCCCGTTCACAAAGGGAACCTCAGTATCCTAAACCACTGCATTGTACAGCTCCTTGATCAAAAAACAACCTACCGAACAAGCACCATCCTCTTCTGAAACTCGCAGATACACTAAGGGAGGGTCCTGGACTGGCCCGGAGAGTACTCCAGGAAAGACAATTAGCAGGTAAGGCCTAATTTCTTCTTCCTATTCGTCTCTCCGGGCCAGTCCAGGACATCTTGGGAAGTACCAAAGCAGTACTTAAAAACGGGAGGGTCCTGCGAGACCTGCCACAAGCGCCACCGCGCCCACTCTGGCGTCCTCCCGAGCATGAACATCCAACCAATAATGCCTCGTAAATGTGTGTAAAGACGACCACGTACCCGCCCGACAAATGTCCACCAGCGGAACCAACGCATACTCCGCCCAAGAGGTAGCCTGACCTCTGGTTGAATGAGCTCCAAGACCCTGAGGAACCGGCGTGCACTTCGCTTCATACGCGGCGCGAATAGCATGTTTCACCCAGCGAGCGATAGACGCGTTGGAGGCTGCCTTACCCTTCGCTGCTCCCCCGTAGAGAACAAACAACCGGTTGGACTGACGAAAGGCCGCTGTTTCCTTGAGATACTTACGCAACACACGGCCCAAGTCCAGCCGTCTAAGGGAACGATCCAAGCCACCGTTCCCCAACCCCTCGAAGGTAGGAAGGGAAACGACCTGATTGATGTGAAAAGGAGAAACCACTTTGGGAAAAAAGGCGGCACCGGTCTCAATACCACCTTCTCCACTGAAAAGTGAAGGAACGGTTCTTTGCAGGATAGAGCTTGAAGATCTGAAATCCTTCTAGCAGAACACAAGGCCACCAGAAAGGCTGTCTTCCAGGACAACTCTTGTAGGTGCTCCGACCTATGTCCGACAAACGACAGATCTGACAACGCCTGAAGCACCAGGTTCAAATCCCAAGGAGGAACTACCGGACGCCTAGGAGGCCGAATGTTCTTAGCGGCTCGAAGAAAACGTAGCACATCAGCATGGGAAGCAAGCGACCTGCCCTGCACCCTACACCTCTGTAACAGGCCAGCGCCGCCACGTGAACTCATAAGGTACTAAGCGCCAAACCTTTCTCCAAACCCCCCCTGAAGGAACCCCAAAATATCCGGTAGCGATGCCCCCTCGGGCAACACTTCACGCTGAACGCACCAAGCTTCAAATAAGCGCCAAACTCTAATGTAAGCCAACGACGAGTAGCTATCACCGCGTCGGAGTAGCCCTTGCGTCGCAACCTGCGCTGTTCAAGAGCCAGGCCGTAAGACAGAATCGATCCACTTGCGGCATGAACAACGGCCCTTGTCTAAAGGGATCGCTGCGAACGGGCAGCCTCCAGGGAGGTGCTACGAGCAGTCGCATCAGGTCGGCATACCAAGGACGCTGCGGCCAATCCGGAGCTACCAGAATCACTGGACCGCTGTGAGCAGCCACTCTTTGGATGACCCTTCCCAAGAGCGGCCACAGAAGAAACACATAAAGGAGCTGATGTTGAGGCCAAGGCTGTACTAGGCCGTCTAGACCTTCCGGCATGTGTTCCCTGTGCCGGCTGTAAAACCGCGCGGCCTTGGCATTGGACTGGGTAGCCATAAGGTCCAGGACAGGCTGCCCCCACTTCCGAGAAATCTCCCAAAAAACCTCCTCGTCCAGTTCCCACTCCCCCGAATCTAGACGATGACGACTGAGATAATCCGCCTGAACGTTGTCCTTGCCGGCCACGTGAGCCGCCGATATCGCCACGAGATGGGCTTCCGCCCAGTGAAACAGCAGCAGGCATTCTTCCAGCAACAGAGCACTGCCCGTGCCGCCTTGCCTGTTGATGTAAGAAACAGTTACCTGATTGTCAAAGAAAACCCGAACTGCCGTCCCGACAAGCACTCCCACAGAGACCAGCAGCGCGAGACGGACTGCTCTGAGCTCCAAACGATTGATCGACCAGGTCCGCTCTTCTGCCGACCACGCACCTTGAGTCACACGACCCAGACAATGCGCCCTCCACCCGGAGAGGCTTGTGTCCGTTGTGAGCAACACCCAGTTCGGCACTTCCAGAGGAACTCCCGCTTGTAGATGGGTTGGAATCGACCACCACTGCAAGCTGAGACGCACGACTTCTGGACAGACTAACTTGCAGGAGAGAGGATGCTCTTGAGGGGACCAACGGGACAACAACGCGCTCTGCAGTGGCCGCATGTGAGCCCTGGCCCACAGGACCAGATCCAAGGCCGCCGCCATGGACCCCAGCAATTGCAGGTACCTCCAAGCCGTCGGAGCCTTGACACGCAGAAACGCTGCCACCTGCCGTAAAATCTTCCGCACTCTGTCTATCGGAAGAAAAACTGACCCTACACCCGTGTCGAATAGGGCCCCTAGATACGTCAACCGCCAAACGGGTTCCAAATGGCTCTTTGCATGGTTGATGACCCAACCTAACTGATCTAGGACTTGCACCACTCGCGCCATGGCCTTCACCGACTCTGTCCGCGACGACGCCTGAATCAACCAATCGTCCAAGTAGGGATGAACCTGAATCCCCTCCTTTGAGCGCAGCCGCTACCACGACCATTATCTTGGTGAAGGTGCGAGGCGCCGTGGCAAGCCCAAACGGCAATGCCCGAAACTGAAAATGCCCCATGGGCACCGCGAAATGAAGATACTTCTGATGTTCGGCCCTGATCGGAATGTGCAGGTAAGCATCTGTAAGATCTATGGAAGCAAGAAACTCGCCTGGCCGAACCGAGCGGATCACCGACCGAAAGGTTTCCATCCGTAAATGAGGCACCCGCAAACAGCGATTCACGTGCTTGAGGTCTAGGATAAGGCGAAAAGAACCTTCTTTCTTGGGACCCACAAAATAAATCGAGTATCGACCTAATCCGCACTGGTCTGGAGGCACCGGAACCACCGCATGAAGAGACAAGAGATGGCGGAGCGTCTCTCCAACCGCTTACTTCTTTGCCTGCGGACCACAGGGAGACAGGACAAAAGCATCTGGAACCCGTTGCTTGAATTCTAAGGCATAACCGTCTCTGATAACCTCCAGAACCCACTGATCCGTGGTTATACTGGCCCAGGTGGAGAGGAACAGCTGTAACCGACCTCTTACTGGAACCTCCACCTGGACCGGCCTCACTTCATTGGGACTTTTTTGTTGCGGCCTGCTGGGCACCAAAGTAGCCTCTACCGAAACCTCTGGAGCCCCGAAAGGGATGTCCTCTAGACACAAAACGACCGCGCTGATAAGGGGTGAAACGTGCACCCCGAAAACTGCGAAAGTCCCGACTTTGACCCCGTTGAATGGAGCCCTGTTTCGAAGCTCTGGGACGGTCTTCCGGCAGACGCCCCCCTTTGGAGTCACCCAAATCCTTAACAATCTTATCTAAGGCCTCACCGAATAACAACTTGCCTTTATACGGCAATTTACTAAGACGCGCCTTGGAAGACGCATCCGCCGCCCAATTCCTAAGCCAAAGGAAATGCCTAGCGGCGATTACGGAAGCCATAGCCTTAGCTGAGATGCGAACCAAATCATAAAAAGCATCGGCTTGATAGACAGCCGCTGACTCTAGCTTTGCCACGTCCGCAGTAGCTTCATCCACCCTCTCCGAAGACTGCTCTCCACCTGCAGCCAGCGGATGGAGGCTCTAGACACATAAGCCCCACAAATAGACGCTTGAAGGGCTAACGCACTAGAATCAAAGGCCTGCTTCAAAAGAGCCTCCAAGC
Organism: Ichthyophis bannanicus; assembly: GCA_033557465.1. Classification (NCBI taxonomy): domain Eukaryota; kingdom Metazoa; phylum Chordata; class Amphibia; order Gymnophiona; family Ichthyophiidae; genus Ichthyophis; species Ichthyophis bannanicus. Next base: position 779,321 of record CM066044.1, on the reverse strand, counting down.
GACGATCCTGTAAATCTTTGAGAGCTGTCCCCCCTTCAACAGGAATGGTGGTCTTTCGAGTGATGGCCGACACCAACGCATCCACCTTGGGCATACGCAATAGATCCTTCTCTTCCTGAGGCATAGGGTAAAGCCGAGCCATTGAGCATCCTCCCCTGAGAGAAGCTTCTGGAAATTCCCATTCAGCTTCTATCATCTGTTTGATAACCCGATGTACAGGGAAACACTTGGTCTCAGATCTGAACCCTTGCAGTAAAGGATCCTCTAAGGGCTCCTGCTGTACAGCTGGAAGGACTAAATTCAAAGTCGAAAGAGACTGAGAGAGTAAGGCTCCCAGCTCTTCCTTACGGAACATCCGAAAAACATTAGGATCCTCCCCAGGGCCCAGCTCACCTTCCTCCAAATCCCCTGACCAAGATTCTAAGCCTGGATCAGAGAGAAGCTCACCTTCTTCCACTCCTGGTGATGGCACACTAGGAGCCTCGATATGCTCCATAGTCTGGTCCCTGCCCTGCAGCACCGCAGAGCTAGATTCACCCAAGTGAGCCTCTGAAGGGGCTGCTACTGGTGAACCAAAGAGGTTGTCAGGTCCAGGAGGAAGAGCAATCTGTATTTGCTTCAGGAGATAAGCCTGATGTAGAGAGAGAATAAACTCCGGAGAAAAATAAGAACTTAGAGCCTCCGGAGCTGCAGGAATGGACTGATGCTTTAGTTCTGTAGCCACAGTCTGTTTCACTGACTTCGCTTTCCGCTTGGGTTTACTAAGGGGTGCGGGAGCACCGGCCTGATCTGATAAAATGGCCGCCGTTCCCGCTCTCTCCCCTGCACTGTGAGGTAAAATGAGAGCACTCTCCGAGGATTTATCCTCCATGGTAACACTGCCCCCGAAAACAAAACCCCCAGAAATGAAAAAAATCAATCGCAAATAAACAGCGCGAACCGAGCCGGAACAGAGTTCCCCAACAGAAAACAAAAAACCGCGTGTCGAGGAAAGCGCCCGTACCGAAGCTAAACTCCGCGGTCAGAGACCAAAATCCTCACAAATCCAAGAAATTAAGTGCCCAATGGCGACTCACCACCTGCTGACTGACCGGAGCTTCAACGATCCCTCAAGCACTGCTGTGCCGTTGCAAACGGTAAGCAGATGCCAGGATGCCGTCGAATGCAGGGAGAGGACACTGGGGCTCCCAGGCCTGCTATCCGCTGCCGAATCGCAACGTCTTTGAAGAGGCAGGCTCTACCTCGTGAAGACGGTGCACAGAGGGTCAAGAGGAGCTTCCCCGACCGCTAGTGCTACCGACTGGGCAGAGCCCCTTTGTCCGTGTCTTTGCGATTATATATATATATTTTTTTTAAAACTCAGCCCGGTATCCGGAAGACAACAGGCACAAGCTCTAAACCAGGGGTCTCAAACTCAAATTGCTTTGAGGGCCAAATGAGGACTTGTAAAGTAACCCGGGGGCCGCACAAGAGGCGGGCCTAATTTGCATAAGGGACCTCATTTGCATAAATATTTGCATAATGTTACCATAAACTAACTTTTAGTAAACATGCCTCTTAATGAGTGTATGGATAAAGAAAGACTAAAAGATTTCTACATTACTATAATCCAGTGCCAACCGCCAGACACATTAGGAACTACTACAAACACTACCCATTTAGAACCCATAGCAAACCCACCGTATCGTAACAGCACTACCAGGACTCACAAAGCACCATACCCTATCAAAAGGCAACACTGCAAATATTAAACCAATACATTTCAGAGAATAACAATACATGACCTAACTGGGGAAAGAGAACAAGTGGCAATGTCAAATAGGAATTACATAAACAGAATACCTCAGCTCAGTTACACATGCAGAACATACACCATCACCAAACAAGGAATCACAATTTAGAAACAGGAAGACAATAATTAAACTGGGAACCCCAAAAGCCAAACTTGGAATGTACAACAACACTGTAGAAATAAAACTATAAATTAATTTCCTCTTGTATTAAATAAAGCACAGACGTTAATGATGCACATTTCCCAGAGCTGACATATTCCAGTTAATAAATTCAAAATAAAGAGATATTTTTCTACCTTTTGTGCATTTTTTTTCAGTTGCAATTGTGCCAGCCACTTTCTTCTGGTTTCTTGGTGTCTTCTGCTAACTCTCCATGGTCTGCTGTCCATTTGTCCTTTCTTCTCTCTTCTAGTTTTTTTTCCTTTCTCTCTCTACATCTGTTTTAACATACTAATCTTTTTCCTTTTGCTCTTTCCTCATTCCTATTTCATCCACTCAAATTTTACCCCTCCATCCTCAATCCACACTTACTCACCCAATACCTGGCCAATTGTAGATTTTTCTTCCCTCCCACACAAAATATTTTTCCCCTCTCCATTTTACTCTCCCAGCCCTATCCCATTCTAATCCTCCCCCAACATCAGCTCCCTTGTAGTTTCAGCCCCACCCAGCATCCGCTCCCTTCTAGTCCCCGCATCATCAGCCCATTCCAGTCCTATCCTAGCCCCACCATCAGCCCATTTCCTGTCCTTGCTCCCCACAACTAAGCCCATTTCCAGTCCTAGCTCCCTCCCCTCACAGCCCATTTCCTTTCCAAGCCCCCTCCTTTCCAAGCCCCCTCCCCATCAGCCCATTTCCATTCCAAGCCCCCCTCCCCATCAGCCCATTTCTATTCCAAGCCCCCTTCCACTCAGCCCATTTCCATTCCAAAACCCCTTCCACTCAGCCCATTTCCATTCCAAAACCCCGTCCCCATCAGTTATTTGAAGTTCAAGCCCCCCCTCTACTCAGCCCATTTCCAGTCCTAGCAACCCCCCCCCAGTCCATTACCAGTTCTAGCCCCCCCATAGCCCATTACCAGTCCTAAGCCCCCCAACAGCCCACTTCCAGTCCTAATCCTTCCATCACCCCATTTTCATTATTAGCCCCCCCCCATAACCCCATTTTCAGTCTTAGCCCCCCCCCCCAATCAGACCACCTCCAGTCCTAACCCCCATCTGCCCATTTCCAGTCCTAGCCCCCCGCCCCCGCCCGCTCGGTGCAAGAGAAAGCATGGCATATCCGACACAGCCCCCCCAAACCGCCGTGGCAGCGGCAGAATCAGCTGTCCCGCGGCCCCTTACCGTGTGCCCGGCAGAGCCCTCAGCTTCAGCAACATCAGCGGCGGGCTTTTCAAGCTGCGAAGAGAAGAGTAATTTCCCTCTCGCGGCCTGTTAAGCCCGCCGGGGCTGATGGGAATTCCCATCAGCCCCGGCAGGCTTAACAGAGCCGCGAGAGGGAAATACTACTCTCTTCGCGGCCCTGAAAGCTGCCGCTGATGTTGCTGAAGCTGAGGGCTCTGCCGGACACACGGTAAGGGGCCGCGGGACAGCTGATTCTGGCGCTGCCACGGCGGCAGCGGCAGAAGCCAGGGCTTTGGGGGGGTTTTTTGTTTCCTCTCCATCGCGGGCCGCAGAAACCTCTCTCGCGGGCCGCGTGTTTGAGACCCCTGCTCTAAACTGAGCTGTAATCTCCGAGTTTTTTTTTTTTTGTTGTTGTTTTTGTTTTAAGCCTAAAGCGCCATACCAAACAGTTGATCTCCTTAGCAGAGAAGTAACCCTTAGCTAAACCCTAACACTTTCCTATTCGGATCTCTGGGGAGCTGTTCCAAGAACGTCCAGCTCAGTTGCTGAGGACTGTAAGAATGATTAGCTGACACCTAGGGGCGCTGGGTAGGCTGTCAGGAAAACCTTTTAGATTCCAGTCCTCAGCTGCTGGAGTGGATTGACCACCCAAGATGTCCTGGACTGGCCCGGAGAGACGAATAGGAAAGATAACTTTCCAGGAAAGGAATTTCAATGAGGTAGTAGCTAAGGGTTCGAAAGGTGGCTTCATGAGCTGGCCAAGAACCAGGTTTAAGTCCCATGCCACCGGTGGTGGCCTAATGGGAAGCTTAGTTAGAAGAAGGCCTCTCATAAATCTTGCTATATGAGAATGGGAGGAAATAGGTTGTCCATTTAGAGGCTTGAAAGAAGCTGCAATAGCACTCAAATGGACTCTTACTGAGTTAGTCTTGAGTCCTGCATTGGATAAATGAAGGAGATACTCCAGTAATGATTCCAGAGGTATCGCAAGGGGGCTAAGACCCTTCTGCGAACACCATATGGTACACTTTTTTCACTTGAAAGCATAAGAGCGTCTTGTGGAAGGTTTCCTGGAAGCATAAAGGATATCGTTTACTTGCTGAGAAAGGTTAAGATCATGAAGATCTAGGCCTTCAGCAACCAAGCCCTGAGATGCAGAGACTGGGGATTGGGATGCCATAACATTCTGTCCTCCTGAGACAGGAGATCTGGAGCAGACCCTAACTCCACAGAGGGAGCTTGAGAGAGATGTAGAAGCAGAGGGTACCACACTTGCCGTGGCCAATGTGAAGCTATGAGAATCATACGGCCTGTCTCTCTGAAGCTTGAAGAGGGTTTTGGGAATTAGGGGAATGGGTGGAAAGACAAAGGAAGTTTTGACCCCAATGAAGGAGGAAAGCATCCCTGGCCTGAGAGCCCTGAGCCGGAATTCTGGAACAGAACCGGGGAAGTTTGGCATTCAACGGACTTGCAAAGAGGTCTATGTCCGGGGTTCCCCAAATTTGAAAAATCTTGGCTATCTGGTCTGCATGTAGAGACCATTCGTGTGGAAACAGAACTTGACTGAGTCTGTCTGCCCAAGAGTTTTGGGTGCCTGGAAGATACACTGCCAGGAGATGAATATGATGCTCTCTGGCGAGGGCCCATAGTCGCAAAGCTTTGTTGCAAAACGACAGAGAGCCTGTTCCTCCCTGCTTGTTCACGTAGAACATGGCTACTTGATTGTCCGTATGAATGAGGACTGTCTTGTAGCTGAGCAGGGTGTGGAACACTCAAAGAGCAAGGAAAATTGCTCTGAGCTCTAAGAGATTGATGTGTAGATGAGTCTCCTGTGGAGTCCAAGTGCCTTGGGTGGAGAGGTCTTGCAGATGAGCTCCCCAACCCATTGGTGAAGCATCTGTTATAAGAGTTGCCTGGGATAAAGGTTGTTGAAAAGGGGACCCCACCAACAGGTTTTGAGTGGACTGCCACCATTGGAGGGACAAAATAAGGCGATTTGTGTTTGCTATTTTGTCTGACAGGCACCCTGATGCCCGGGTCCATTGAGTGGATAAAGTCCACTGGGCTGCTCTCATATGGAGGCGAGCATAAGGAACCACATGTACGGTAGATGCCATGTGGCCTAGTAGTTGTAACATTTCTCGAGCAGTGAGATGAGGCTTTAGCACTGCTTGAGAAGCTAACTGCACCATGCGAAGGCAACGGGTCTGAGGAAGATAGGCCCTTGCTTTTCTGGTATCCAGCAAAGCTCTTATGAACTCTAGAGACTGAGTGGGAGTTAGGCTGGATTTTGGGATGTTTATGACCAGACCCAAATACTGAAGGATACGCATTGTGCAAGATAGAGAAATCCTGGCCTCTGACTCTGATGGGGCTTGAATGAGTCAGTCGTCTAAGTAGGGAAGACGAATATTCCTAGAGTGCGAAGAAATGCTGCTACCACAGCCATACATTTTGTAAACACCCTTGGTGCTGAGGCCAGGCCAAAAGGAAGCACCCTGTATTGGTAGTGCTTTCCTTGAAAAAGGAACCAAAGGAACTTTCTGTGAGTTAGATGGATGAGAATATGAGTGTACGCATCCTTGAGATCTAGAGAACAAAGCCAATCCTGACTCTGAAGGTATGGCAGCAGAGTTCCCAGAGAAATCTTGAATTTCTCTTTGAACAGGAATTTGTTCAATTCTCTGAGGTTTAAAATAGGTCTGTGTCCCCCTGTTTTCTTTGGGATAAGGAAATAGGGGGAGTAAAATCCTGTACCCTGTTGAGGAATATGTACCTCTTCTATTGCCCCTTGGGCAAGAAGCATAGTGACCTCTTGATCTAACAGATTGATGAGAGAGGTCTGAGAATTCAACTGTCTTACCAATGTGGGAGGGGGCATGCAGAGAAAGGGAAGCTTGTACCCCTCTTTTATAATGGAGAGAGTCCAATGTTCTGCTGTTATCTGCCCCCATCTGGGGGCAAAGTGACACAACCTTTCTGGAATGGTGGAAGGCTCTGGTCCATTGAGAGCCAGGAAGGCTAAGTTCTCTAGATGGAAGTCAAAGGCCTTGTGGAGGCTGAGACAGCTGAGGTTTAGCAGTCTCTGCTTTCCTTTGTTTAGGTGGTTGCTGACTCTTTCGGGCAGGTTGACCTGCAAAACGTCCCTGCTGGGAATAAGAGGGATAAAACCTCTTCTTTTTGGAGAAGAATGGCTTCTTGAAAGATTTCTTTCTTGCAGGATCAGCTGTGGCTTTGGATAATCTATCCAAAGTGGAGTTGTCAGCATCCAACTCATTGGCTTTCTCTTGCCAATTTTTGCCGAATAGATTCTCACCTGTACAAGGGATATTGCCCAGTTTGTCCTGCACCCAGAGCTCCAAATCAGATGCCTGTAGCCAGGCAATTCTACGTGCACCTATGGCAATGGCAGAGGTTCTGCTTATGCACTCAAAACCGTCAAAAGCTGCACGATTGACAAACTTAGAAACATCCTGGGCATGTTTAACCAGTGTGAGAAAATCCTGCCTCTTATCAGGAAGAAGAGGGCTCAAAACCTCTAAATCTCCTGTGACTTCCTTAAGGAACATTCCCATATATAAAATATAGGAACTTATCCTGGCAGAAAGCATGGAAGCCTGGAAAGTACGACGTCCAAAGGCATCCAAAGTTCGACACTCACGTCCTGGAGGATTAGAGGCATGCCTCTTTGCACTTCTGATCCTTCTCATAGCTCATTCCACTACAATAGAGTGATGAGGAAGCTGAGTTTTCTGGAAGCCAGGACGTGGAGGTACTCGATACATGGTATCCAGTCTACGAGAGTGAGGAGAGGTGGTAAGAGGTGTTTCCCACATTTTCAACATGAGATCATGTAAGATCTCATGGATAGGCAAAGTAGCTGCCTCCTTAGGAGCCTTGGGATATTGTAGAATCTCCAACTCCTTTGCCCTGGGCTGTTTTAGGAGCCACAGTAATGGACAGACCTTGAGACACCTCCCTGATAAAATCCTGAAAGGAGATATCTTCTGGAGGAGACATCCTGCGTTTAGGAGAGGAAGCTCCTCCGGGAGAAGTACTCCGGTACCGATGGAGCTATCAGAATCCTCAGATTCCTCCGAGGACTCAAAGTACCTCCTGTCCGGATGCTCTTGTAGAGCACGATACCCGAACCGACCGAAGTCGGTACCAGGGGGAATCGGTACCGGTGTATCGGTACCGGAAGGCATAGCATGACTGGGTGCCGGCAATGCAGACACCGATGTTGATGCTGTCGGTACTGGTACCGATACCGGTGTCGGTACCGGTTGAACTGTCTGACGCGGTTCTGAGGGTGTCGATGCCGCAAGGAGAGCCGCCAGACTGTGTTCAATAGCCAGGAACCTCTGGTCTATCGACGCTGCCGATGCCTGGGTATCGGTACCGGAGAAAGCAGCCGGTACCCCAGAGCCTGGCAAGAGTAGTTACTCACCTGTAACAGGTGTTCTCCAGGAGCAGCTGGAATCAGTCCTCACATATGGGTGACGTCGGCGCCGACGGAGCCCCCGTGCGGAGCATTTCTCCAGCTTTCAAAGAAAGCCTTTGGGAATGCAGTGCGCATGCGCGGTCCCCTTCCCGCCCAAGGGTGCCATCTTGCTCAGTCTGATGACATAGCTAAAAGACAGCAAAAATAAAGCATATGACTGCAACTCCAAGGGGAGGAGGGAGGGTTGTGAGGACTGATTCCTGCTGCTCCTGGAGAACACCTGTTACAGGTGAGTAACTACTCTTTCTCCAGAACCAAACAGGAAGTCAGTCCTCACATATGGGACTTCCCAGCTCAGGGCTACCAGAGGCCCCAAACTGAAACAATGAGCTCCCTCTAAAGCCTCAGCATGCAAGAACAGAATCTTCTCTGATAACGCCCCCGAACGGTAGCCCAACACCAGGGCCGGAGGGTAGGAGTTGCCTAAACCCCAAAAAGATTATGGAGTATCGCCTGCCCGAAAGCACTGTCCCTGCAGGACTCCCTCTCAAGGCAGTAGTGGGCCGCAAATGTCTGGCTTGAAGACCAAGTAGTGGCCCGGCAGATGTCTGCCAACGGAACAGAGCGGAGATGAGCCACTGACGCAGCCTTCGCCCTGACACGATGAGCTGTAACGCGACCCTGCAACGAGAGGCCGGCTGGCCTGTAAGCCCAGGCAATACAGTCAGCTACCCATATGGACAAAGTACGCTTGGAGACAGCCAACCCCAACTTATTGGGGTCAAAAGAGACGAAGAGCTGAACAGCCCTCCGGTGCTCCCACGTACGGTCAAGGTAGAAGGACAACGCCCTCCTACAGTCCAGGGTATGCAAGACCATCTCAGCCCGGCTGGCATGCGGCCTGGGAAAGAAAGTCGGAAGAACTACCTTCTGACTGAGGTGGAAAGAGGAGAATCTTAGGAAGGAACTTAGGGTGAGTCCGTAAGATTACTCTGTTCCTATAGAACCTAGTATAAGGAGCATCTGATACTAGGGCCTGAAGCTCACTCACTCGCCTTGCTGAGGTAAGGGCTACCAGGAACAACGCTTTCCAGGAGAGAAAATGTAGAGGGCAGGTAGCCATAGGTTCAAAAGGTGGACAAGTAAGCCGTTGCAAGACCACATTCAAGTCCCAGTCAGGGGCAGAACGACACAGTGGAGGTTTAAGCAAAAGCAGGCCTCTGAGGAAGCGAGCCACCAAAGGATGGCTGGAAAGAGACCGACCTTTCACTGGGGAGTGGTGTGCTGAAAGAGCACTAAGGTGCACTCTCACAGAATTGGACTTAAGGCCTAGGTTGGACAGGTGAAGCAAATATTGCAGCACCACTGGTACCAGGCATGAGAAAGGATCTTCGTTGTGCTGAGTACACCAGACAGAGAACCTACGCCACTTAAGGGCATAAGACTTTCAGGTGGATTGCCTCCTAGAGGCCAAGACCACGTCCTCCACTTCCCTAGGCAGCAGTAAGGGTGCTAGAACTACCCTTTCAGCAGCCAGGCCATCAACTGTAGGGACTGGAGATTGGGGTGTAAGAGTGATCCGTGCTCCTGAGTCAGGAGATCGAGTTGCATCCCCACAGGAAGAGGAGTGTCCACCGCTAGTTGCAAAAGAAGTGGGAACCACGGTTGCCTCGGCCATCTGGGGGCCACCAGGATCATCGAGGCCCTGTCCCTGAGCACTTTGAACAGTGTCTTGGGCACTAGAGGCGTGGGAGGAAACGCATATAGGAGGCCTGTGGACCACGGAATGAGAAACGCATCCGCTGCTACTCGGAGAGGATGCGGTTGTCTGGAACAGAACCTTGGAAGTTGATGGTTCAGAGGACTGGCAAAGAGATCTATGGTTGGAAGGCCCCATCTCAGGAAGATCTGTTGAACCACTAAGGGATTCAATTGCCATTCGTGCGGCTGCAAGATCCGGCTCAGTCTGTCTGCCAGGTAATTTTCCTGACCTGGGAGGTAGACTGCTTTGAGAAGGATGCCGTGATCGACTGCCCAGGAGCACAGTCTCTGCGCCTCCTGACACAGAAGGGGGGACCCTGTGCTCCCTCGTTTGTTCACGTAGAACATAGCAAACTGATTGCCCGTTTGGACCAAGACAGACTGGTGAGAGACTAGATGGGAGAAGGTTCTCAGGGCTAAGCGGATAGCTCTCAGTTCTAAGAGACTGATCTGCTGAGCAGCCTCCCAAGGGGTCCACAGGCCTTGAGTACATGCTCCTTGGCAATGTGCACCCCAACCCTGAAGAGAAACATCGGTGGTCAGCACTTGAGAGGGTGGAGGTGTCTGAAAAAACACCCCTTGCAGCAGATTCGGAAGATGAAGCCACCACTTCAGAGAAGAGGCTAGTAGCATGGACACCCTCACTTTGTCCGTAAGGCGTCCTGTGGCTTGGTGCCACTGAGTTCTGAGGCCCCACTGAGCTGGCCTCATGTGCAGCCGGGCATTTGGGGTTACATGGACTGTAGAAGCCATGTGACCTAAAAGCCTCAGGAATTGCCTGGCGGAGACCAGAGAATTGCTGTGGAACTGCCTGGCCAGATCCATTAATCTGTGGGCCCTGTCCACGGGTAAAAAGGCCTTGACCTGAAGGGTGTCCAGCCTTGCTCCTATGAACTCCATGTTCTGTGAAGGGTGCAAAGCGGACTTTGCGAAGTTTATAACAAACCCAAGTGCTGAAGGAGAGCAACAGTGCGAAGGGTGGCTTGATTGGTCTCCTAAGGAGACTGGCCCCTGATGAGCCAGTCGTCCAGGTATGGAAACACAAAGAGGTCTTGAAGCCTTAGGTAGGCCGCCACCACTGCCAGGCACTTGGTGAACACCCTGGGGGCGGAGGGTTAGGCCAAAGGGCAGTACTCTGTACTGATAGTGGTTTTCTCCCACTACAAACCTGAGATATTGTCTGTGGTCTGGATGAATGAGGATGTGAGTATACGCATCCTTTAGGTCTAAGGAGCATAGCCAGTCTCCCTGCTGGAGTTAGGGCAGCAGGATTCCAAGGGTGAGCATCTTGAACTTTTCCCTCTCCAGGAACTTGTTGAGATTTCGCAAGTCTAGGATGGGTCTGAGGCCTCCTGTTCTTTTTGGTCCTAGAAAGTACCTGGAATAGAAGCCTTGACCCCTCAGGTGGTAGGGCACCGGTTCCACGGCCTGTTCCTTTAGAAGACTTGCCAACTCCTGCAGGAGTAAGTCCCTGTGCAGAGGGAGTCTTGGAGGCTCCCCTGGAAAATAGGAGGGGGATACCTGGTGAAAGTGGAGAAGATAGCCCCTGTGGACTATACTGAGCACCCAGGTATCCCTTGTGACGGCTGACCACCTGTGGGCAAAAAGGGCCAGCCGGCCTCCTGTGCTGATGACCAGCTGAGGAGGAGAGGCTATGCCACTGGAGTCAAAACCCTGCTTCCTGCTGTGCAGGAGCCGGTGTTGGGGGCTTTCTGCCTACGGGGCCCATGTCCCTGCCCCTTGGCCTGCTGACCCTGTTGGGGAGCTACAGAGACCTGATAATGAGGGTACTGTTTGTAGGCAGATGACTTCCTTGGGTAAAAGGTCTTTTTTCCCCGAGCCCTTCTTCTTCTGAGAAGGGGCAGAGGTTTTTCTGGACAGCCTAGTCCGGGTAAGAATCTCGGTCTCGGGTTCTGCAGCCTTTTCAGCCATGGGCTTGCCAAAGAGGTTTTCACCTCGGCAGGGGACATCGACCAACTTGTCCTGCACCCATGGCTCGAGGTCCGATGACTGTAGCCAGGCCTGACGGCGTGCACCGATGCCGGCCGTGGCTACTCGGGCCGAAGCCTCAAAGCCATCACAGGCTGCTCAAGAAATAAACTTCGAGCACTCACGAATACCCGACGACAGAGCATTGAACCTCTGCAAAGGTTCCTCGGAGAGACCAGCAGAGAACCTGGCAATCTCCTTGGCCAGGTCTCGAAGGTACATGCTCATGTACAGCTGGTAGGTATGGACACGGCAAGCAAGCATAGAGCCCTGGAAGCACTTCTTACCGAGGGCATCCAGATTCCGTGCCTCCCGGCCAGGAGGCACCAAGGAGTGCATGTTCTGATGATGCATGGCCAATTCCACAACCATGGAGTGGTGCGGTAATTCTGCCTTTTGGAACCCGGGGCTCTTGCGGACTCGATAGATGGAATCGACCCGCTTGCTTAAAACCGGCGTCGACGCCAGCACCTCCCACATGCGGAAGAGCAACCGTTCCAGCATCGGAGGAACCAGAACAGTAAAGGCCTCCTTCGGAGGAGAGTCATACTGTAGGGCCTCGAGCTCCTCTGCTCCTCCTCGGGATCCGCGGGGAATGCCAAGGCCTTGGCCATATCCCGCACGAAGTCCAAGAACTGGGTATCCTCCGGTGGGGACCTTCTCCGAGGCTCAGCCTCGGGTGAGTCCGAAGGGACGCACTGAGTCCGAAAGGTGTCGGGTGACTCCTCATCCTCCGTCTCCCAGCCGGACTCCTCGGAGGAGGAATCAAGCAGCTCCGATCGGGCAGGCACCGATGCCATCCGCCCCAACGCTGAGGGTACCGGCATCGACGACCTTGGTCCCGAACGGGAGGCCGAGGGAGACCTTGGCCGAGGATCGACTCGAGCGCGCATGGACTCTAGGATCGGCTCGGCCTCCAGGGTCGACTTGGACGTCGATGTCCCGGTGGTCGGGGCAGATGCACTGATGAGACTGGTGATCAGTGCCCGCTGCTGTTCCATAAAGGCAGCCAAGCTGCTCTCCAAGTATGTCAACCTGAGTCCAAGCTCAGGAGACTCAGCAGCCCCTAACTTGAGCCCCGGCGGTGCTGGGCCAGACGTCGGCTCCCCTGGAGGAGAGTCCACGAGGACTACAGTACTCACGTGACTCGGGGACTCCATCTCCACACGAGGTTGTTTTGCAGGCCTCTCCGACTCCAAAGACCTGGGACGGCACTCGGGGCTATGCGACGAGGAGCCAAGTGCATCCACCGATGCCGCCCTCGCAGGTTTTTTCTTCTTGCGATGCTCTCGTGAGGGAGACCCCCTCTCAGAGGAGCCTCGACGCTGCTCGGGGACGGAATCCCGAGATGTCGAGGCCTCTGACGAGGTCCGGGCCCGACCGGACGCGGAGTCAGAGAAGATTCTTTCCTTTTGGTGCTGCTGACTCCTCAACGCCTTAGAGGACATTTTCCCACACGGACCACAGATCATCGGGTCATGATCGGGTCTGAGGCACCGGAGACAGCAGTCATGTGTGTCGGTGAGAGACATTAGTTTCTTACACCGATCACACTTTTTAAACCCGCTGGCAGCCATCGGGGGAAAAAGGGCCCCTGTGATGTCAAAAGACAGGGCTGCCAGTGAAAACAGAAAAAATGGCACGTATGCTAGTCACTAAGGACAAAAACAAAAAAAAGAGGTCCGGGCTCGATACCGATGTATCGGGCCCAGGCGGGAAAGGGAAACTGGCGTCGAACCGAAGAAAACGGCTTCACGCAGAATAAAATCGACTTTTTCCTCAGGTGAAACGAAAACACATCCATCGAGCTCCGCGGAAAAAAGACGACTGAGCAAGATGGCACCATTGGGCGGGAAGGGGACCGCGCATGCGGCTGCATTCCCAAAGGCTTTCTTTGAAAGCTGGGGAAATGCTCCGCACGGTGGCTCCGTCGGCGCCGACTTCACCCATATGTGAGGACTGACTTCCTGCTTGGTCCTGGAGAACCAGTAGTTCTGCCAAGGTTGAGGCCTCGAGAACATCCTGGAGCCCCGATAATGTTCTGGAAGCCGAAGCCTCCTGCCGGGGCAATTTTGCCGGTACGGAACCCTCAAGGGCAACGCCAGAGGCATCTCGATGCTTGGAAGGAGATCTACCCTTTGAGGACCGGCCAGACTTATGTTTAGTTACCCGAGATCCATGGGAGGAAGACGAAGCCCTGGACGACGTCGATGCCACAGAGGCTGCATCGGAGGGAAAAAGGGTGCAGAGCTTAGCAGCTCGGTTTTGTCAACCCTTCTTGGACATCATGGCACAGGCCATACACTCCGAAATGGAATGGTCAGGACCTAAACATTTAAGACACCACTCATGGGTGTCGGTGACGGAGATGGTACCGCCACACTTGGTGCACTTTTTGAAACCCAAAGCGGGTTTTTCCATAATAGAGGAAATTTTGGGCCTAACGCCCAAAAAGGTGCATGCACCTGAGGAAGAAAAGTTTGGAAAAGAAGATTATATATATATATATATATATATAATTTTTTTTTTTTTGAAAAGGAAGAAAGAAAGAACCGGTGGTACCGGTATAGAGTAGAAGGCAGATGCAACTACAAAAAAGAGGGAGAATATGAAAAACCTTTCTGCGGTGACAGGAACGACGACCTGCTGGCTCCGCGAAAAACGAAGAACTGGAGAGAGGCAGTTGGGAAAGGCGGGAAGGCAGCACGCAGGTGCTGTGGGATGCTCCCAAAAGCTTTCTAATTGGACGCTGGGGAGCGTTCCCGTGCAGGCTCCGTCGGTATCGACGATACCCATATGTGAAGACTACATTCCTGCTTGTTCCTAGAGATACCACTTGATTCAAATGGAAGTGGGAGACCACCTTAGGAAGGAAAGATGGCACTGGCTGTAGTACCACTTTCTCAGCGGTGATGCACAAAAACGGCTCCCTACACGACAGGGCCTACAGCTATGAAATCTGCCAGGCCGAAAAAAATCACCACCAGAAACTCCACCTTCAACGTCAGGTCCCGAAGAGAAGCGCTCGAAAGTGGTTCAAACGGTACCTCCGACAAGGCCAACTAAGATAAGATTCCATGGAGGCACCACTGTGCGAAAGGGAGGCCATACCTGCTTCACTGCCTTAAGCAACCGGACCACATCCAGATGGCCCCCCCAAGGACTGCCCACGCACTTGCCCCCTGTAGCAGGAGAGGGCAACCAGTTGGATTTTCAACTAATTCAGAACCAGACCCTTCTCTAGACTGTGCTGTAAAAGCAAGAGGATGTCCGGCAAAGAACAGGAGAACAAGCTAATGTCCCATTGGGAACACCAAGACTCGCCAGACCCATAAATAAGTCAGTGACGTTGAACTCTTTCAGGCCTTCAACATGGTTGCTATGACCACAGAGGCATAACCTCTCTGCTGCAAGTGCACCCGCTCAAGAACCAAGCCGTAAGCAAGAACCAATCCACTTGTAACATCAGAATGGTCCCCTGCGAGAGGAGATAGAGGCTGCCAGACAGAATCAAAGGCTTGTCTATCAGAAGATGAATCAAGTCCACATACCGAGATCTCTATGGCCAATCCAGAGCGATGATTACCGGCCCATTATGTGTCCCGATCCGCTGCAGAGTGTGGCTGATGAGCGCCCACGGAGGAAAGACATAGAGCAGCCCTTCCTCGGGCCAATGTTGAGCCAGGGCATCGAGCCCTTTTGACATGTGTTCCCTGTGCCAGCTGTAAAAACAGCTCGCCTTGGTGTTGACCAGGGAGGCCATGAGATCAATCACTGGCACCCCTCAGCGGACCGTGATGGCCTGATAAACTGCCGCATTCAGCTCCCATTCTCCTGGATCCAACTGGTGTCAACTGAGCAAATCCGCCTGCACATTTCCTTTCTGGCCACATGCACTGCAGAAAGAGATGTCAGGTGCTCCTCTGCCCTCTCCAAAAGGGGCTGAATTTCTTCTGCCAGGGTCGCACTACCTGTGTCCCCCTGCTGACTGATATACACCACTGTAGTGGCGTTGTCCGAACACATTCGCACAGCTTTGTGGGCTATCCAGGGATGGAAGAACCTGAGAGCTAAAGACACCGCTCTCATCTTCAGTCAACTGATGGACCACAAGCTTTCCTGAAGGGACCACTGGCCCTGTATAACCTGCAGCAGACAATGCACCCCCACCCGGTGAGGCTGGCATCTGTTGTTACCAGTATCCTTGGTGGTGGCTCCAACCAGACCCTGGCTATCAGATGCTCGGTCTGCCTCCACCAGGCCAGACTCCTGTGCACCCCATTTGGACATTCCAACCTCTGGGACAAGGGGTGACGCTGAGGAGACCATCGCGAGAGCAACACCCACTGTGGTGGCCTCATATGCATTCTGGCCCAGGGCACAAAATCCAATGTCGTTGCCATCGAGCCCAGCAACTGGAGATAGTACCATGTCATAGGAGCCCTCATATTCATGAACCTCTAGACTTGCCCCTGAATCTTCCATACCTCATCCTCCGGAAGGGAGACTAGACCTGCCTCCATATCAAACAACGCTCCCAGATAAACTACCCGCTGGAATGGCTGCAATCGACTCCTGGCTGGATTAACCACCCAGCCCAGAGAGCCTGAAGGATCTCCACCACCCTCTGTGTAGCAGCAAGGCCTTCGGCTGTAGATTTTGCTCTTGATTAACCATTCGTCCAAATAGGGATACACCAGAATGCTCTCTCTGCGCAAGGTTGCTGCCACCACAACCATGACCTTGGTGAATGTGCAGGGAGCGGCTCTAGGCCAAAGGGCGGTGCTTGGAACTGAAAATGCCCCATTGGCACCACAAATCGCAGGAAGTGTTGATGCTCCAGCCTTATAGGAATACGTAAATAGGCTTCAATGAGATCCAGGGCAGACAGGAACTCGCCCTGCCGCACTGCCAAAATGACCAAGCGCAATGTTCCCATCCAGAAATGTGGCACCCGCAGGGTGCGATTCACATTCTTGAGATTGAGGATGGCCAAAAAGTGCCCTCCTTGGGCACTACAAAATAAACGGAGTATTGACCTAAGCCACACTGGTCTAGAGGCACCAGGACCACTGCCTGTATGGATAATGGCCATTCCAGTGTTTCCTGGACCGCTCACTTCTCTGGAGCCTTGGAGAGCAAAACTACAAAGGCATTGGGACAAGTGTCGTGCAAACTCCAGGGCGTATCCCTCTCGTACAATCTCCAGAACCCATTGGTCGGTTGTGATAGAGGTCCAAACAAAATAAAACTGCTGAAGCCGACTGCCAATTGGTATGCTGTCTGTCTGGGCCATCCTGGCATCATTGGGGCTTTTTGGCAAGGATTTGTGGGGCGGAGTAGGAACCCCTACCAGAACACCTACAACCCCGAAAGGGCTGCCCCCTTACTCCATAACGTCCCCTTTGATAGGGAGCGAAGCAGTTTGCCCAGAACCTGTGAACTTCTTTAGGCTGACCTCACTAGGGGACCCCCTGCTTCGGGCCTTTAGGTCTATCTTCCGGCAGCCTGCTTCCCTTAGAATCTCCTAGGTCTATGACCAACTTATCTAGCGCCTCACCAAAGAGTAACTTGCACTTAAAAGGAAGTTTTCTGAGTCTGGCCTTAGAAGAAGCATCCATTGCCCAATTGTGGAACCACTAAAAACGGCGGGCTGCAATGATTGACGGCGTAGTCTTAGAGGATGCCCAGACTAGATCATAGAAGGTATCAGCTAAATAAGCAGAAGCAGACTCCAGCTTAGCCCCATCCAAAGCCGCCTGTCCCTCTAGATCAGGCGGCGCTAACTCCTGGATCCAGCGAATGGATACCTGGGAAATATACACCCCACAAATAGCGGCCTGCAGCACCAAGGCACTGGTAGGCGACCAAAAAGATTTGGAGCCTGTGTCAGAAGACTTATGAGAAGAGACTTGAAGACCTAAATATGTACACTCTGGAGGCGAGGAGGGACAGGGGAGATATGATTCAGACCTTTAAATACTTAAAGAGGATTAATGGACAAACAAACCTCTTCCAAATGTAGGAAAGCTGTAAAACTAGAGGGCATAACATGAAGCTACAAGGGAGTAAACTGAAAGGCAATGTCAGGAAATACTTTTTCACTGAAAGGGTGGTGGATGCTAGGAATGCCCTCCCGATAGAAGTGATGGGGGCAAACACAGTGACAGAATTCAAAATTGCATGGGACAGACATAGTGGATCCCCTTTATAGCAACAGGATAAAATCAAAATAAGAATAACTATCTCTTATATCTGAACAAATAAGGGTGACCTACACGGAGCGGTGGGTAAACCCCCAAACAAAAGCATGGGCAGACTAGATGGACCATGCTGGTCTTTATCTGCCGTCATATACTATGTTACTATATATGTATCAAAACACCTGTTTGAGCAAGGACTCCAGTTGAGGATCCTGGAGATCCTTTAGAGCTGCTCCGCCCTCTACTGGAATGGTGGTCTTCTTGATCACCCCTGAAACCAAGGCATCCACCTTAGGCATCCAGAGCAGGTCCCCGTCATATTGGGGGACAGGGTACAACTAACCAATCGCCCTGCTGTCCTTCAGCGTAGCCTCTGGAAACTCTTATTCAGAATCAATCATTTTTCTGATCACTATGTACTAGAAAATAAACCTGGGTCCCCTTAAAATCCTGTAGCAAGGGGTCTTCCATAGGCTCCTCTGCCACTGCAGGTGGGGGCACAATATTCAGGGCCACCAAAGACTGCTTAATTAGGGTGGACAGTTCCTCCCTATGGAACACCCAAACCACATTTGGATCCTCTCCTGAGGGAATCTTACCTTCTTTGAACAAAGAGCCCCCGTCTCTTCCCAGAGATCCGAGGGGCTCTCCCCGAGCTACTCAGAAGTCTGAGATGGCAGAGTCCTGATCCAGTCAGGTATCAGGATCATCTCTAGCCTTTTTCACTGAAGGTGACCCCTCCTCCGGGTCACCCTCCTGCAGGGTAACTATTGCAGCCGCAGCCCCAGCCATAGCTCCAACGTGCTTCAGGCCTAAATTGTCCCACTTAAGGCAGTAAAGCCTTATGTGAGGATAAAATTAAATCAGGAGAAAAAAAAAGTAAGTCCTCTGCCCGGATTGCAGCCCCTGCCTGAGGTTCTGAACCCTTGCTCCCCTTTGTTTTGGCTCTTTTCTTACCTTGCTTGCCTGTCTCTACTCTGGAAATGGCTACATTTAATTTGCGTCCCTCCCTGGCTCTGCCTCCTCTGCCACTGCTCTCTTTTTATCCGTGGACATGATCATGCTCCTGCAGTCCTGCCCCACACACATTGCGCTGGCTCCAGGAATTGCAAAACCATACTGGTCAGCTATTTCTCTGCTGGAACCTTGATGCAGCTGTTGGCCCCTGGCGTGAGGAGGCGGGCCGAGCACGCTGGTACTCCAAACTGCACTGCTACACACCGCCTCAGGAGTCACCCGAAATGAAAGGCCCAGGAGGGAGGAGAGAACCCTGCTCACTGCAATGCTGCACTTCAAGAAAAATCAGCCTGTTACCGGCTAAGCTGTACGCTGTCGGTTCACTTCTCTGTTGTTCCTTTTTTTGTTACACTTCAATTTTAAGTCTGCTCCTTACAGACAGCAAAGGTGGAGCCACACCACACCAAAACCTATGGAGCCTGAGAAAAGTCCAGCAGCCTGTAGTCAACAACCTCTTGGACTATCCTGCTGGGGGGAAAAAGAACCTGGGGCACCCAGGTAGTTTACCGTGGGCACTCCTGCCACTCAGCCAAAGCCAAAATCCTAGGCAGGCTCTGCCGCACTGCCTACCCTCCTCACCTACCCAAAAATGCTAGTAAGGCGAGGCAAACCTGCTTTCCCTGAATTTCTCTTTTCCCCTCCCCAATCGTCCTTCCAGTGGAGTCCACTACACAGGTCTTCGCTCAGCTGCTGAGGACTGAAAGACTGGGTTCTAGAACTGAAGAGGGAGCTCTTTTAAGCTGACATCTCTGTCATATTCAGTCCTCAACTGCTGGTGGGTGGAAAAAACCCATGCATACTGGACTGGACTAGCCTGGAGGGACGAATAGGAAGGAGACAGAGAAGTATTTAAACTAGATCACATGTAGATTGTGAGAAATTGCAGGAGGACCTTGAGAGACTGGGCATCCAAACGGCAGATGTAGTTTAATGTGGACAAGTGGTGCATGTAGGGAAGAATAACCAAAATTATAGCTATACGAGGCAAAATGCCACATTAGAAATCACTATCCAAGAAAAGGAGCCAAGCATCATTGTAGACGATACATTGAAATCTTCTCCCTAGTGTGAAGCAGCAGCGGCCAAAATGAAAGACAACAATGTTAGGAATCATTAAGAAAGGAACAGAGAATGAAACAAAGAATATCATAATGCCACATCTAAAAAAGATATAGCAGAATTAGAAAAAAGTGTGACCAAAATAGTAAAGGAGATGGAACAACTCTCCTATAAGAAAAGGGAAGAGATGGCTGAGGGGAGATAAGATAGAGGTCAATAAATCCTGAGTGGAGTGAAACGGATAAACACTGATCGATTGTTTACTCTTTCAAGAGTTACAAAGACTAGGGACATGCCATAAAGTTACAATGCTGTACATTCAAAACAAATAGGAGGAAATATTTTTTCCATTCAGTTCATAATTAAGATTTGGAACTTGTTGCTGGAGGATGTGGTAAAACAGTCAGCGCAGCAGAGTTTAAAAAAACGTTTTGGACAAGTTCCTAGAGAAAAAGTCAACAAGATAGACCTGGAGAAACCACTGTTTAATGGGTTAAGTAGAATTGAATTTGGCTATTCTTTATAAGATCCTGACAGATAATAATTTCCAATAATGGCCAATCCAAGTTACAAGATACTAGGCGTGACAGACCTTTGGTCTGATCCAGAATTGCAATTCTTATGTTCTTATTAAAGCCAACAATCATTCAAGAGTGCATAGTTCAGAATGAAGTATCTTCAAAAGAGATACTGCTAAAATGCTTAAATAAGACTATCCTAACACAGAGGATTTGGTAAAGACTGAAGTAGCCCAGGTTCATTTAAATAAAGAGGAGACAAAGATAACAGATTTAAAATTGCTCCAATTAACTGCCAGGCAGGTTGTGGACACAAATAAAACATTCTTGTATGTATGCAAATGACAGAAGGCTAAAAAAATATTGGAACGTTAGAAATGATCGGGTGAATCAAAATGGTAGAATGAGGGTGCTGTATGTTAAGGATAGCATAGACTCAAACAGGATCAAAATCCTGCCGGAAACAAAATGCGGTGGAGTCTTTATGGATAGAAATTCCACATATAATAGCGAAGAGTATAGTTGTGGGCATATATTATCCACCTGGACAGGATGAAAAGGCAGACAGCGAAATCCTAACAAAAATTAAGGCGGCTAATAAATATGGTAATAAGAAAAATGGAAGATGTCCAATTAGGACATGTTAGAGACGTAAACCTTTTGAATACCATAAATGATTATGCTATGGCACCAAAAAGGCGCCTATTTTATATAGGCAACAAAGCACTTATGTACCTTTATAAAAAACTCTCAGATCAAACCCCAAGAGTGCACAAATGAAGATGTAAAATTTGAGCATGTACAGAAACATTTTATGACATGCACACTTGCATCTTAACTCTGCCTCCGTTTACCCAAACTGCATCTCCAGGATTGCCTCATGCGGATGTGTAAAGTAGGCATGCTTTCCTTGCATGTACTTTATGTGGTTGCACAATATTTTACACTGAAAAAAAGGCTTTTATAAAACATTGTGTGTGGAAAGAGCTTTATAAAAATTACCCCCCAATGGAATCAAATTTGCCATAATCACTGGAAGGATGATGTTAAAGAAAACATATCAGTTTTAATTGTAAGCTCTGTTACCTATTACTTGTTCAATGTAAACCTGTTCAATGCAAACAAGTTCTATGTATTAAGTTGTTATTCTGTAAACCGCACTGACTTTAAAAAGTGCGGTATATAAAACCAAATAAATAAATAAAACTACACTCTAACATGACTGCTTCTTAGAGCAACTGGTTCATGAACCGACCAGAGGGGAAGCCATGTTGGACATAGTCCTTAGTGAAACACCAGATCTGGTGCAAGAGATAAGGTTGTTGGGGCCTCTTGGCAACAGTGATCATAGCATGATTGCGTTTGATTTAATTAATGGAGGAGGGATGGTAAGGAAATCCACAGTACTACTTTTTAACTTTCAAAAGGGAGACTATGGTAAAATGAGGAAAATAGTTAGAAAAAAAAACCTAAAAGGAGCAGTTGCAAAGGTTAAAATACTATCTTGGAAGCCCAGACCAGCTATATTCCATTCTTTA
The DNA here is from genome assembly GCA_033557465.1 of Ichthyophis bannanicus. Lineage (NCBI taxonomy): Eukaryota > Metazoa > Chordata > Amphibia > Gymnophiona > Ichthyophiidae > Ichthyophis > Ichthyophis bannanicus. The sequence goes on along the minus strand of CM066044.1, from coordinate 757,656 downwards.
AGAAAAGTGGAAGGAAGTCCAAAAAACTACCAGCATGGTTTAAAGGTGAGGTCAGAGAGGATGTTGCCAAAAAAGCATCTTTCAGGAAATGGAAAAAAGAGACAAATGACGAAAACTGGAAACAGAACAAGCACTGGCAAGTTAGATGCAAGGCATTGATAAGGCAGGCAAAGAGAGAATTTGAGAAGCAGCTTGCTGTGGAAGCAAAAATGCGTAATAAAGACTTTTTCAAGTACATTCATAGCAAAAATCCTGAGAGAGAGTCAGTTGGACTATTAGATGACAGAGGGGTAAAAGGGGCAACTAAGAGGGGACAAGGCCATAGCGGAGAGACTGAATGAATTCTTTGCTTCGGTCTTTACTGAGGAAGATGTAGGGATGTTACCCATGACTGAAGTGGTATTTAAAGGTGATACTGTGAAAGAATTGAAAGAAATATTGATACACTGGGAAAATGTATTACAACTGCTTGACCCAATACAAGCATTGAGGAACCTGTGTCTTTTGGGGAAACTGCTAGGTACTTATGACCTAGATTGGCCACTGTTGAAAACAGGATACTGGGCTTGATGGTGTGACCCAGTATGGCATATCTTATGTTCTTATTTGATAAACTGAAGAGTAGCAAATCACCTGGACTGGATGGTATACATCCAAGGATGTTGAAAGAACTGAAATATGAGATTGCAGACCTCCTATTAGTAATCTGTGGAACTATCATTAAAATCATCTGTAATACCTGAAGAATGGAGGATGGCCAATGTAACACCAAATTTTTAAAAAGGGTTCCAGGGGTGATCCGGCAAACTACAGACGGTGAGCCTGATGTCAGTACTGAGAAAAATGGTAGAACCATCATAAAGAACAAAATTACTGAACATGTAAATAGTCATGGCTTAATGGGAAACAGACAACATGGCTTTAGACAAGGAAGATCTTCTTACTAATCTTATGTTTTTTTGAAGGCGTGAATAAACAGGTAGACAAAGGTGAGTCAGTTGATACAGTGTATCTGGACTTTCAGAAAACCTTTGACAAAGTCCCTCATCAGAGACTTTTGGCAAAACTAAAAAGTCATGGGATAGGAGACAGTGGACTATTGTGGATCAGGAACTGGTTAAAAGATAGAAAGCAGAGGGTAGGGCTAAATGGCCAATTTTCCGAATGGAGAAAGGCGAATAGTGGAGTACCCCAGGGATCTGTGCTGGGTTCGCTGCTTTTTAACATATTCATAAATGACCTAGAAATGGGAATAACAAGTGAGGTTATCAATTTGCAGATGACATGAAACTATTTAAAGTTGTTAAAACCTATGAGGATTGTGGAAAATTGCAAAAGGATCTTGATAAATTGGAAGACTGGGCATCCAAATGGCAGATGAAATTTAATGTGGACAAGTGCAAAGTTAGAACAACCCAAACTATGGGTACACGATGCAAAGTTTCACATTAGGAACCACCACCCAGGAAAAAGATTTAGACGTCATTGTGGATAACATGTAAAAACCCTCTGCCCAGTGTGCAGCGATGGCCAAGAGCAAAGAGAATGCTAGGTATCATAAGGAAAGGAAAATAAAACAAAGGCTGTTATAATGCCTCTGTATTGTTCCATGGTGCGACTGCACCTTGGATAGTGTGTGCAATTCTGGTCACCGTATTTAAAAAGGACATAGCGTTATTAGAAAAGGTATAGAGAAGAGTCATCAAAATGGTAAAGGGGATGGAAGGATACCCCTATGAAGAAAGGCTAAAAAGGTTAGGGCTCTTCAACCTTGAAAAGAGACTGCTGACAGGAGATATGATAGAGGTCTATAAATTAATGAATGGAGTGGAATGGGTAAACGTAGATCGATTGTTTACTCCTTCAAAAAGTATAAAGACTAGAGGACACTCAATGAAGCTACAATGTAACCCATTTAGCACTAATAAGAGAAAATATCTTTTCACTCAATGAATAATCAAACTCTGGAATTTGTTACTGGAGGATGTAGTAAAAGCGGTTTGTGTAGCTGGGTTTAAAAAAGGTTTGGACAATTTCCTGGAGGAAAGGCCCATAAACCATTATTAAAAGGGACCTGGGATATCAATGCTTGACCCAATACAAGCATTGTGGAACCTGTGTCTTTTGGGATAACTGCTAGATACTTATGACCTAGATTGGCCACTGTTGGAAATAGGATACTGGGCTTGATGGACGTTGGTCTGACCCAATATGGCATATCTTATGTTCTTATATGTTTTTCCTCATTTATCTTCTTTTGTAATCTCATTTCATATATAGATTCAAATGAAACTTTCTGTACCATGCTGACTCTTTCCAAAAGGAAAACTACCTCTAGTTAGCTATACTCAGAGCTGCATGCTCCAGTATATGGTGCTCATTTTTGAATTAGTAAAAAGCTAGAAATAGATTTTTAGTTTATTCAGAATTAAACTTGCTATGGCAAGAGGAAATACAATTGATTATTCTTTAAGACAGAAACTGTCAAGCTATACAATTACACAAAAAGCTCTCAGTCAAAAAATAATACTATAACACATTCAGCACTCGACATTCAGGTAGTTACAAAAAGTACTAAACTTCATTACTTTTTTTACTTCTATTTACCCCAATCCCACAAGGAGAAATGAGCACCTGTAACAGGTGTTCTCCAGGAGCAGCAGGAATCAGTCCTCACATATGGGTGACGTCGGCGCCGACGGAGCCCTCATGCGGAGCATTTCCCCAGCTTTCAAAGAAAGCCTTTGGGAATTGCAGCGCGCATGCGCGGTCCCCTTCCTGCCCAAGGGTGCCACTTGCTCAGTCTGATGACATAGCTAAAAGACAGCAAAAAAATCAGCAAAATAAATCATATGACTGCAACTCCAAGGGGAGGAGGGAGGGTTGTGAGGACTGATTCCTGCTGCTCCTGGAGAACACCTGTTACAGGTGAGTAACTACTCTTTCTCCAGGACCAAGCAGGAAGTCAGTCCTCACATATGGGACTCCCCAGCTTAAGGCTACCGGCGACCTCAAGCCGAAAAAATGAGCTCCCTCTAACTCATCAGTACGTAAGGAAGGAATCTTCTCTGAGAACGCCCCCGACCAGTAGCCCAACACCAGGGCCGGAGGGTAGGAGTTGCCTAAACCCCAAAGAGATTATGGAGTACTGCCTGTCCGAAAGCACTGTCCCTGCGGGACTCCCTCTCAAGGCAGTAATGGGCCACAAAAGTCTGGCTTGAAGACCAAGTAGCGGCCCGGCAGATGTCTGCCAACGGAAAAGAGCGGAGATGAGCCACTGACGCAGCCTTTGCCCTGACACGATGAGCCGTGACTCGACCCTCCAACGAGAGGCCGGCTGCCCCATAAGCCCAGGCGATACAGTCAGCGACCCATATGGACAAAGTACGCTTGGAGACAGGTAACCCCAACTTATTGGGGTCAAAAGAAACGAAGAGCTGAACCGATGCTCCCGCGTATGGTCAAGGTAGAAGGATAACACCCTCCTACAGTCCAGGGTATGCAGGACCATCTCAGCCCGGTTGGCATGCGGCCTGGGAAAGAAGGTCGGAATAACCACCTCCTGATTGAGGTGAAAAGGGGAGACAACCTTAGGGAGAAACTTCGGGTGAGTCCGAAAGACTACCCAATTCCTGTAGAACCTAGTATAAGGGGGATCAGACACTAGTGCCTGAAGTTCACTTACTCGCCTAGCAGAGGTAAGAGCTACCAGAAACAAGGTTTTCCAGGAGGGAAAACGGAGAGGGCAGGTAGCCATAGGTTCAAATGGCGGACAAGTAATCCGCTGTAAGACCACATTCAGATCCCACTCAGCGGCTGGTGGGCGTAAAGGAGGCTTAAGCAGGAGGCGGCCTCTGAGAAAACAAGCCACCAAAGGGTGGTTGGAAAGAGGCCTCCCGTCCACCGGCGAGTGGTGCGCTGAGAGAGCACTGAGGTGAACCCTGACAGAGTTGGACTTAAGGCCTAGATTGGAGAGGTAAAGCAAATATTGCAATACTATCTACTGCTACCAAGCACGAGAAGGGATTCTCGCTGTGCAGAGCACACCATGCGGAGAATCTACGCCACTTAAGAGCGTAGGATTTCCTGGTGGATTGCCTTCTAGAGGCTAAGACTACGTCTTCCACCTCCCTAGGCAGTAGTAGGGGAGCCAGGACTACCCTTTCAGCAGCAGCCAGGCCATCAGATGAAGGGACTGGAGGTTGGGGTGCAAGAGAGATCCCTGTTCCTGAGACAGGAGATCGTGTTGAAGCCCCAGAGGAATAGGAGTGTCCACCGCCAGTTGCAACAGAAGTGGGAACCATGGTTGCCTCGGCCACCTGGGGGCTATCAGAATCATTGAGGCCCCGTCCTTGAGGACTCTGGTGTTCGGGACACTAGTGGCGTGGGAGGAAATGCATACAGTAGGCCCTTGGACCACGGAATCAGAAACACATCCGCTGCTACTCAGAGGATGCGGTTGTCTGGAACAGAATCTCGGGAGTTGCCGGTTCAGAGGACTGGCAAAAAGAACCATGGTGGGGAGGCCCCAACTGAGAAAGATCTGCTGAACCACCAACGGATTCAATCTCCATTCGTGTGGTTGCAGGATCCTGCTCAGGCTGTCCGCTAGTTAATTTTCCTGACCTGGGAGGTAGACAGCCTTGAGGAGGATTCCGTGATTGACGGCCCAGGAGCACAGCCGTTGTGCCTCCTGACAGAGAAGGAAGGAGTCTGTGCCTCCTTGTTTGTTTACGTAGAACATGGCAACTTGATTGTCCATCTGGACCAGTACAGACTGGTGAGATGTGAGGTGGGAGAAGGCTCTCAGAGCTAGGCGTATTGCCCATAGCTCCAGGAGGTTTATCTGCTGAGCAGCCTCCCAAGGGGTCCAGAGACCCTGAGTACATGCCCCTTGGCAATGTGCTCCCCAACCTTGAAGAGAAGCATCTGTCGTCAGCACTTGAGAATGTGGAGGGGATTGAAAAACCACTCCGAGTACCAGATTCGGAAGATGAAGCCACCATTGCAGAGAGGAGACGAGCAGGGTGGATATTCTGACTGAGTCTGCAAGGCTCCCTGTGGCTTGATGCCACTGAGTTCGAAGGCTCAACTGAGCAGGCCGCATGTGCAGGCGGGCATTGGGGGTTACATGAGCCATGGAAGCCATATGGCCGAGAGAAGTCTCAGGAATTGCCTGGCGGAAACCAGGGAATTGCTGTGAAACTGCCTGGCTAGATCCATCAACCTGTGGGCTCTGTCCACTGGCAGAAAAGCCTTTGCCTGAAGAGTGTCCAGCCTTGCTCCTATGAATTTTAAGTTCTGGGACGGGAGCAAAGTGGACTTTGCTAAGTTTATGAAAAACCCCAAGTGCTGAAGCAGAGCCAGAGTGCGAAGGGTGGCTTGACTGGCCTCCTGGGAAGACTGGCCCCTTATGAGCCAGTCGTCCAGGTATGGAAACACAAAAAGACCTTGAAGCCTCAGGTAGGCCGCCACCACCGCCAGGCACTTGGTGAACACCCTGGGAGCGGAAGTTAGGCCAAAGGGTAGTACTCTGTACTGGTAGTGGTTTCCCCCCACAACAAACCTGAGATAATGTCTGTGGTCTGGATGAATAAGGATGTGAGTATAAGCATCCTTTAGATCTAAGGAGCATAGCCAATCTCCCTGCTGGAGGTAGGGCAGCAGGATTCCAAGGGTAAGCATCTTGAACTTTTCCCTCTCCAGGAACATGTTGAGGTTGCGCAAGTCGAGGATGGGTCTGAGGCCTCCTGTTCTTTTTGGTACCAGAAAGTACCTGGAATAAAAGCCATGACCTCTCAGATGGTGGGGCACCGGTTCCACAGCCTGTTCCTTTAGCAGACTTGCTAACTCCTGAAGGAGTAAGACCCTGTGCAGAGGGGGTCTTGGAGGCTCCCCTGGAAAATAGGAGGGAGGTACCTGGTGAAAATGGAGAAGATAGCCCTTTTGGACTATATGGAGCACCCAGGTATCTGATGTGACGGCTGACCACCTGTGGGCAAAGTGGGCCAGCCGGCCTCCTGTGCTGATTTGAGCCAGCAGAGGAGAAGAGGCTATGCCTTCTGAGTCAAAACCCCCCACCCTGCTGAGCAGGGGCCGGTGTTGGTGGCCTTCTGCCTACGGGGCCCATGACCCTGCCCCTTGGCCTGCTGACCCTGTTGGGGAGCTGCAGAGGCCTGATAATGAGGGTATTGTTTATAGGCAGATGACTTCCTCGGGTAAAAGGTCTTTTTCCCCGAGCCCTTCTTTTTCTGAGAAGGGGCAGAGGTTTTTCTAGATAGCCTAGTCCGGGTCAGAGTCTCGGTCTCGAGTTCTGCAGCCTTTTCAGCCATGGGCTTGCCAAAGAGGTTTTCACCTCGGCAGGGGACATCGACCAACTTGTCCTGTACCCATGGCTCGAGGTCGGATGACTGTAGCCAAGCCTGTCGGCGGGCACCGATGCCGGCCCCGGCTACTCGGGCCAAAGCCTCGAAGCCATCGTAGGCTGCTTGAGAGATAAACTTCGAGCACTCTCGAATACCAGTGGACAAGGCCTGGAACCTCTGCAAAGGTTCCTCGGAGAGACCAGCAGAGAACCCGGCAATCTCCTTTGCCAGGTCCTGGAGATACATGCCCATGTAGAGCTGGTGTGTCTGGACACAGCAAGCAAGCATAGAGCCCTGGAAGCACTTCTTACCGAGGGCATCCAGGTTCCGGGCCTCCCGGCCAGGAGGCACCAAGGAGTGCATCTTCTGGCTTTTCAGTCGATGCATGGCCGATTCCACAACCATGGAGTGGTGCGGTAATTGTGCCTTTTGGAACCCGGGGCCTCTTGCGGACTCGATAGATGGAATCGACCCGCTTGCTTAACACCGGCGTCGAGGCCGGGGTCTCCCACATGCGGAAGAGCAGCCGCTCCAGCATCGGAGGAACCGGTACAGTAAAGGCCTCCTTCGGGGGAGAGTCATACTGGAGGGCCTCGAGCTCTTCGGCTCGAGGCTCCTCCTCGGGATCCGCGGGGAATGCCAAGGCCTTGGCCATATCCCGCACGAAGTCCGAGAACCGGGTATCCTCCGGTGGGGATCGTCTCTGAGGTTCAGACTCCGGCGAGTCCGATGGGATACACCGAGTCCGATAGGTGTCGGGTGACTCTTCGAACTCCGTCTCCCAGCCCGACTCCTCGGAGGAGGTATCGAGCGGCTCCGGTCGGGCGGGCACCGATGCCCTCCACCCCGACACCGAGGGCACTGGTGTCGACGACCTCGGTCCCGAACGGGAGGCCGAGGAAGATCGTGGCCGAGGATCGACTCGAGCCGGCATGGACTCGAGGATCGGCTCGGCCTCTGGGGTCGACTTGGACGTCGATGTCCCGGTGGTCGGGGCAGATGCACCGGTGAGACCGGCGATCAATGCCCGCTGCTGTTCCATGAAGGCAGCGAGGCTGCTCTCCAAGGCCGTCAACCTGAGTCCGAGCTCAGGAGACCCAGCAGCCCCCGACGGCGTCAGGCCTGACGTCGGCTCCCCTGGAGGAGAGTCCACGAGGACTACAGCACTCACGTGTCCAGGAGACTCCATCTTGATACGAGGTTGCTTGGCAGGCCTCTCCGACTCCGAAGACCTGGGACGGCTATCAGGGCTATGCGACCTGGCCCTCGAGGAACCAGGAGCATCCACCGACGACGCCCTCGCGGGTTTCTTCTTCCTGCGCTGTTCCCGCGAAGGAGACCCCTGCTCAGAGGAACCCCGACGCTGCTCGGGGCCGGAGTCCCGAGACGTCGAGGCCTCTGACGAGGTCCGGGCCCATCCGGACACGGAGTCAGAGAAGATCCTATCCTTCTGGTGCTGCCGACTCCTCAACGCCTTCGAGGACATTTTGCCACATGGACCACAGATCATCGGGTCATGATCGGGTCCAAGGCAGCGGAGGCAGCAGTCATGTGTGTCGGTAAGAGACATGTTTCTTACACCGATCACTCTTTTTAAACCCGCTGGCAGCCATCGGGGGAAAAAGGGCCCCTGCGAGGTCAAAAGACAGGGCTGCCAGTGAAAAAAGAAAAATGGCGCGAACGCTAGTCACAAAGGACAAAAACCGAGAAAGAGAGAGTGGGCTCAATACCGGCATATCGGGCCCAGGCGGGAAAAGGATCCGGCGTCGAACCGAAGGAGAACAAAAAACAGGGAAATCAACTTTTTCCTCGGCGAAAAACGAACTACGTCCATCGGGCTCCGCGGAAAAAAGAAGACTGAGCAAGATGGCACCCTTGGGCGGGAAGGGGACTGCACATGCGCGCTGCAATTCCCAAAGGCTTTCTTTGAAAGCTGGGGAAATGCTCCGCTCGAGGGCTCCGTCGGCGCCGACGTCACACATATGTGAGGATTGACTTCCTGCTTGGTCCTGGAGAACAATAAATTACCTAAAAAATGTCTAAAAATTACTAGGGAGAAAAGACCTCAGCAAGTTAGCATAGTTACTCACCTGTAATAGGTGTTCTCCAGGGAGAACAGGAATTAGTCCTCACATATGGGTGACATCGGTGCAGACAGAGCCCGCATGGAGCATTTGCCCCAAAAGCCTTTGGGACATGCTACCACGCATGCATGGTCCCCTTCCCATCCAAGGGTGCCATCTTGCTCAGTCAGATGACACAGCTAGCGTAGTTACTCACCTGTAACAGTTGTTCTCCAGGGACAGCAGGAATCAGTCCTCACATATGGGTGACATCTACAGAGCCCCCATGTGGAGCAAATCCCCAGCTTTCGCATGCGCGGTCCCCTTCTCGCCCAAGGGTGCAATCTTGCTCAGTCAAATGACATAGCTAAAAAGACAAAAGGATAAAAAATTAACCAAGGACTGCAACTACAGGGGAGGAGGAAGGGTTGTGAGGACTGATTCCTGCTGTCCCTGGAGTACACCTGTTACAGGTGAGTAACTACGCTTTCTCCAGGAACAAGCAGGAAGTCAGTCCTCACATATGGGACTCCCTAGCTATAGGCTACCAAGAATCTATAACTGAAAAATAGGCTCCCTTTAGAAGAGCCGCAGCAGCCATGATAGGAGTTCAATCGAGAATGTAACACTCCAGTAGCCTGACACCAAAGGGTCAGAGGGTAGGAGTTTCCTAAACCTCGAACAGATTATGGCGTACAGCCTGGCTGAAAGCACTGTCCTGTTGGGAGTCCCTATCCAGGCAGTAATGGACTGCAAAAGTCTGGCTTGAAGACCAGGCTGCGGCCCGGCAGATGTCTGCCAGTGGAACAGAGCGGAGGTGAGCCACTGATGCGGCCTTAGCCCTGACCCGGTGGGCCGTGACTCGACCCTGCAACGGGAGATCGGCCACCCTGTATGCCCAGGCGATGCAATCTGCCACCCAAGTGGACAACGTACGCTTGGAGACCGGCATCCCCAGCTTACTGGGGTCATAAGAGACGAAGAGCTGAGGAGCTCTTTGATGTCCCCGTGTACGCCCTCTTACAGTATGCAGAAAGCGTAGTTACTCACCTGTAACAGGTGTTCTCCAGGAACAGCAGGAATCAGTCCTCACATATGGGGTGACGTCGGCGCCGACGGAGCCCTCGCGGAGCAATTTTCCCCAGCTTTCAAAGAAAGCCTTTGGGAATTGCAGCGCGCATGCGCGGTCGCCTTCCCGCCCAAGGGTGCCATCTTAGCCAGTCTGATGACATAGCTAAAAGACAGCATAAAAATTTGCAAAAAAACTTAAGCAGATGATTGCAACTCCACGGGGAGGAGGGAGGGTTGTGAGGACTGATTGCTGCTGCTCCTGGAGAACACCTGTTACAGGTGAGTAACTACGCTTTCTCCAGGACCGAGCAGGAAGTCAGTCCTCACATATGGGACTCCCAAGCTTAAGGCTACCGGAGACCCTAAGCACAAAAATGAGCTCCCTCTAGCTCGGCAGTACAGAAGGATGGAATCTTCGCTGAATTATACCCACCGGTAGCCCCCATCCGGGATGGAGGGTAGGAGTTGCTCAAACCTCGAAGAGATTTCGGAGGACTGCCTGTCCGAAAGCACTGTCCCTGCGGGACTCCCTCTCGAGACAGTAATGGACCGCAAAAGTCTGGCTCGAAGACCAAGTAGCAGCCTGGCAGATGTCTGCCAGCAGAACAGAGCGGAGGTAAGCCACTGACGTAGCCTTCGCCCGAACACAATGAGCCGTGACTCGACTTTCTAAGGAGAGTCCGGCTGCCCCATAAGCCCAAGCGATACAGTCAGCAACCCAGATGACTTACTAATCTGTTATGTTTTTTTTAAGGAGTGAATAATCAGGTGGACAAAGGTGAGTCGGTTGATATTGTGTATCTGGACTTTCAGAAAGCCTTTGACAAGGTCCCTCATCAGAGACTTTTGGCAAAACTAAAGAGTCATGGGATAGGAGGCAGTGTACTATTGTGGATCAGGAACTGGTTAAAAGATAGAAAGCAGAGGGTAGGGCTAAATGGCCAATTTTCCCAATGGAAAAAGGTGAATAGTGGTGTACCCCAGGGATCTGTGCTGGGTCCGCTGCTTTTTGACATTTATAAATGACCTGGAAAGTGGAATAACGGAGTGAAGTTATCAAATTTGCAGATGACACAACACTATTTAAAGTTGTTAAAACCCAAGAGGATTGTGGAAAATTGCAAGAGGATCTTGATAAATTGGAAGACTGGGCATGAAAATGGCAGATGAAATTTAATGTGGACAAGTGCAAGGTTATGCACCTAGGGAAGAACAACCCAAACTATGGTTACATGATGCAAGGTTCCACATTAGGAACCACCACCCAGGAAAAAGATTTAGGCGTCATTGTGGATACCATGTTAAAACCCTCGGCCCAGTGTGCAGCGGCGGCCAAGAGAGCAAATAGAATGCTAGGTATGATAAGGAAAGGAATGGAAAATAAAACAAAAGATATTATAATGCCTCTATATCGTTCCATGGCGAGACCGCACCTTGAATATTGTGTGCAATTCTGGTCGCCGTATCTTAAAAAGGATATAGCGATTTTAGAAAAGGTTCAGAGAAGAGCCACCAAAATGGTAATGGGGATGGAAGGATACTCCTATGAAGAAAGGCTAAAAAGGTTAGGGCTCTTTAACCTGGAAAAGAGACGGCTGAGGGGAGATATGATAGAAGTCTATAAATTAATGAACGGAGTGGAACGGGTAAACGTAGATCGATTTTTTACCTTATCAGAATATAGAAAGACTAGGGAACATGCGATGAAGCTACAGGGTAAACTATTTAAGACTAATAAAAGAAAATATTTTTTCACTCAACGTGTAATCAAACTCTGGAATTTGTTACCGGAGGATGTAGTAAAGGCTGTTAGTGTAGCTGGGTTTAAAAAAGGTTTTGGACAAGTTCCTGGAGGAAAGGTCTATAAACCATTATTAAGAAGGGACCCAGGATATCAATGCTTGAACCAATACAAGCATTGTGGAACCTGTGTCCCTTGGGGAAACTGCTAGGTACATATGACCTAGATTGGCCACTGTTGGAAACAGAATACTTGGCTTGATGGACCTTGGTCTGACCCAGTATGGCATATCTTATGTTCACCCTTGGGCGGGAAGGGGACCACACATGCGTGGAAGCAAGTCCCAAAGGCTTTCTTTGAAAGCTGGGGAAATGCTTTGCGCAGGCTCCGTCGGCACAGACGTCACCCATATGTGAGGGCTTAACTCCTGCTTGTTCCTGGAGAATATTAATTTCCCTCTACGTACCAGAATCCTGCTAAAAGGGGAAAGGCATCATTTCTCACCATTACAAGTCAAAACTTCCCCAGAAAACAGTACTGATTTTATCTATCTCCAATTAGTTATTTTATTTTGATAAAGTTTTATTTTTATCATAAATAAAAATTATCAAAATAAAATAACTAATTGGGGTAAATAGAAGTAAAAAGTAGTAAGGTTTAGTGGTTTTGTAACTACTTGAAAGTTGATTGCTGAATGTGTTATATTTCCTTCGGTCCTGCTAGCCTTTACACATCAAGTGATGCCTCTCAAGAGCCAAACCATAAGCAAGAAAGGAGCCAGATCGTCTAGAAGGACCAGCCCTTGACATAACTGCCCATGTGCCGGGGGCAGTCGCAGAGGAGGCTCCTGCAGGAACTGCATTAGGACCCTGAACCATGGCCAACCCGGCACCACCTGGACAATTCAGTCCAGATACCACTCTATGCATTCAAGTACACATCCCACAAGCACCCAGTCTAAGACGTGATGAATGGAAAGACAGAGCTTTATTTATCATAAACCAGGGACACCTGACACAGGCTGTGTTTCGATAACCTTCATCAGGGGTTAATTTGGCAAACTCTTTTTATGTTAGCCCATATATAGGTCTTGTAAACCGACTTGGCCAAGTTTCAGCAGTCAGCCAATTAAGATACAATTGCATATATATTCCAATGGCAGTCAGGACATTGTAACAAGAGCCAGTAGTTCAAAGCTCAAAAAGCGCTTCTCAGGAATGCCTTTGGCATCTACTGAGAAAGTGAAAGTAAAAATCACTAGAGCACATCTTTCACTTTCTCAGTAGATGCCAAAGGCATTCCTGAGAAGCGCTTTTTGAGCTTTCAACTACTGGCTCTTGTTACAATGTCCTGACTGCCATTGGAATATATATGCAATTGCATCTTAATTGGCTGACTGCCAAAACTTGGCCAAGTCGGTTTACAAGACCTATATATGGGCCAACATAAAACAGAGTTTGCCAGATTAACCCCTGACGAAGGTTATCGAAACACGGCCTGTGTCGGGTTGTCCTAAAATATAACCCTGGTTTATGATAAATAAAGCTGTCTTTCCATTCATCACGTCTTAGACTGGGTTCTTGATCTGACGTGGTATCTTGCTTTTTGTGGTGGACCACATCCCACAAGCAGCCAGTGCTTTGGTCAGGGCATCGATGCCTTCAAAGCCAGCTTCCCTGCAGTGACTATAGTATCTACGTGTTTTAGCACTGGATTGGGTCACCATCAGGTCCATTTTGGGACAAGCCCAGTGGCATAGAATTTGCTGAAATGCCACCTGACTGAGCTCCCACTCCCTGGGAATCAAAAGAGTGGCAACTGAGAAAGTCCACCTCTACATAGTCTATCCTGGCAACGTGTTGTGCCAACAAAGCTAGGAGGTTCCTTTCCACCCAGGAGAGTCATTTTCAGGGCCACTCCGGCACACTTCATGCCCCCTTGCAGAAAGACATACAACACTGTCATGGCATTGTTAGAGTACACCCAGACCACTCTGCCTTTGACTAGGGTCCAGAAGTGCAAAAGGGCAAGGTGAATGGCCCTCGCCTTCAGACAGCTGATGGGCCACGTTGCCTCCCAGTGGCTCCAACAGCCCTACGCTGTTTGATTTTCATTACAAGCTATTGACAGAAGACATGTAATCTTCCAGTGGTATACCCTTCCTCAGATACAGTGGCTGTTGTCACCACTGCAGGTTGTACATCAATTTCGGCTGAAGGGGAAGCCTGAGAGCTTGGAGGCCAGAGTCAACAAGGACCTCTGAAGTGGCCTCATATGGGTTCACACAAACTGCACCATCTTGACTGCCATCACTATCAAGCTGAGTGTAGATAATCCCAAACCTTGGGAGCCTGAAGAGATCGGAAGGTTGTCAGCTAGTCCAACAATTTTTTCAGTCTTTCCTGGGGCAGGAAAACTCTTACTACCTGAGTGTCCAACATGTTCCCAGATATTTCAGCATTTGGGAAGGCTCCAAATGGCTCTTTACTCAACTGATCACCCAGCTGAGACTCCCCAGGAAGTGCATCACTTGGGTCAAAACCATTGACACTTCAGATTGTGACTTGCCCAGATAAGCCAATCATTCAGATATGGGTGAACACAGATCTCTTGATGACTAGGCACAGCATCCGCCACCACCATTACTTTCAATGGTATTGCTGGGATGATGGAGAGGCCAAACTGAAAATGAGAGCCAAGGATGGCGAAGTGGAGAAAATGCTTTTGATAGTCTTGTATCAAAATGTGGAAAAATAAGCTTCAGAACTCCCCACAGCCTACTGCCTGGATCAATGATCGTAGGGTCTTCGTACAGAAATGTAATATGCGCAGGTGAGCATGGATGCCTTTGAGATCAAGGACTGGCCAAAAAGAACAGTTCTATGGCATCACAAAATAGATGGAATGCTGGTCCTTGTTCTGCTCAGCAGGGGGAAAGGGCACCACTGTCTGCAGATGAAGCAACCTTTCCAATGTGATCTGAATACCAGTTCTCTTGGCTGCTGAACCATATAGGGAAATGATGAAGGCGTCTGGGATAGTTTCTCTGCATTTCAGAACATAGCCTTGTTGAATGGTGCCCAGCACCCAGCGATCCTTGGTGACCCGAGGCCATTCCTGTTAGAAAAGCCACAGTCTGCTGCCCACTGGAGGAGTCCCACAATGGGCACCCAACCCATCAATTTATTTATTTAGACAGATTTGTATGCCACCTTTTCCTTCAATCAAGGTGGTCACGTCACATCACAATTGGAGGGTTACATTTAACATTAGAGTATGTGTAATCATTTAGACAGCACAGTTACGTAACAGTATTTAGACATTTAGACAATGTTTCAACAGTACAATTGAAGTAACATTTAACATAAAGGTATTTATTAATGAGGAGTGTTGAATTTGTGTGTGTGGATGGGATGGGTGTGTGTTTAGTTGGCGGAGGTAGTAGTGTTGCTGTTTGGGTAAGAGATGTTGCTTGAATGCTCATAGGTTTCTATAAATAACCATGTTTTGAGGTCAATGTGCTGAACAGGAGGCGGAACCTCCGGAAGAGGTAGAATTCCAGGGCCCGCAAGCCCCATAAAAAGGACAGAGTCTGGGATCAAAACCCTGAAGATGAAGAGAGGTTTGACTAGCATGAGGAAAACGGGCCCCTGTTCTACCACTGGTAGGCTGCTCAAACACAGAGTGGATGACACTTGAGCAATCAGAGCTGCCAACTCATCCTTCTTGAACAATTGGATAATACCAGCTTTATTGCAATTCTTTGAAGGGGAAGGCACCCCTTAAAGTCGGAATCACTACCAAGGCATTGGGACTGGACTCCTAATCTTGACCAAATGACAGTCAATCTGAATCTCCAGATTTTGACCTTTGCCGAGAACATTTAGAAGGCGTTTTCCTCGTCAGGCTTTGAATCACTGCCTACTCCAAGTGAGCGGAAAGAAATTGAGAGTACCCGGAGGCCCCAGGTCTGAGTTACCATGCCAGAAAGAGCAAACTGGCTGCAGAAAGGAGAAAATCTCCAGGGAAGACAAAGCAGAGACCAGGATCTCCCTGCTAGAAGTATGAACTCCATCCTCGAGGGGAGCAGTAGTCACCAGGACCTTACTAGAAGGGGAATGACCAAAAGATCGAGCACTGGAACTCAAACCTGGATGGTCATCCTTTTTCGTAGCACCATCCGCCTTCCTCCTGCAGTTAGGCCGGCAAGGCTGGAGCACCCACATCCCCTCGTAAAGAGAGAGGGGACAGACCCTCCAAAGGCGGATCAGAAACTTCCATGCATGAAGCGCAGATACCAGAATCCAGCGATGAGGTTCTCCACTTTCCACAGACCAGACAGCGCATCTTAGAAGTCAGCATATGATTCTCCACTGGTGCAATGCAAGCTCAAGGTATGCCCACTGCCGCAGGGGCCGAACAGCTGCACTAGGGTCACATGGACCGAAGAGCATGCAAAAGGGCCATGGGGGCAAGGTTCCGTGTGCTGCAGATGAACACTAGAGAAAACACGTAAGCGATATGGCAAAACACGGGAAGCGCAATCAGCAATTACCAGTAGTTAGGCACGGCAGGAAACACTGATGCTGCACTAACAGATGCCTAAGCGACCCAACCCGACTTACACCCCACCAATGAACAAGGTCAGGAGTGCCCACAAAATTAGTCAGACAAGCCCCAAGGCAAGTAAAAACCATGTTGGGTTTAGTGCTACGCCCATCGCCGAACCTGTAGTCACATACCTATGAAAAGCCTTCTTCAAACTTCAGGGAAGAGCAGGGGTGGGGGAGGAGGAAGGGGGCACAGAGTGTTGTGCGAGGCTGTGAAGAATACTTTCCAAACTCCTTTTCCAATCTTCTGGCTGCTCAACAGGTCCTTAAAAGGATAAGGACGTGGAGCTGAACCAATTCCCTTCCTCCTATGGCATCTGAAAAGAACATCAGTTTGAAGGGTGTCTAATGGAGCTTCCCATGTCAGTCTCTAATGAGAGTCACCTAAGGGTCGTTCACAATCAAAAGCAATCTTCTTCCTCAAACTTCCTTGATTTGTTCAGATTTCACCAGAACTGGAAAACTTGCATCTATGATCTGCTGGAGACAGAGAAATACTGAATCATGCCACTAGAGGCTGATAATGGCACGATGTCAGAAGCCTGTGGAATGTTTTCTCTGTTTCCACATCTGCTGGTGGGGAGAGAGGGGAAGGGGAATACATTTGTCTGAACAGGTCTAGAAGGATGATATGGAAACCAGGATTAATCCTCATAGTTCATAAATCACCTCCAACCACTACATTTTCTCACAAAATTAATCATTTTTATAAGACCTTATAGGTGCATAATTTTAGTTTTATCTTAATTGGAACAAGTCTGCTCTACTACGAGCACCCAAACACCCCACCGTGGTCAGCGTTTCATATCATCCACTTTCTCAGGGGTGCAATGATCTTCTAAAATCAAAATTTTATTAATGACTTTGCAGACAAATTAAATTAATCGTATATTTTATTTATTTATTTTAAAATATTTTTATCCCGCAATATGCCCTCCTAAGGCATTCAAGGTGGCACAGTTAAAACCCCCAAAGCAGAATTACATAGAAATTACACTTACCTGGTAATTGTAGTTCCTGGAGGGTCCAGTTTAGTCCTCCACATCCGGGTAGTGCACCTCCTCCTGCAGCAAGGAGACTGGACCAATCAACTCTTTAGTAATCTAGTCTGTATACTGCTTGAACTCCCATCAGCCCTCCAGTGAACTAGTAACAAAGAAGACTCAAGAAAGAACAGATTAAAGAAATAAGTATGTATCAGTATAGATGACCCCTGAACCAGCTAAGTGACCCCTCCCCCCAACGAGAGGGCTCGAACTCTGCACCTTGCTGCTGTCCCCGGCACTTAAAAGAAACCGGCAGGCAGAGCAGCAAGCCGAGTAACAAACAATGGAACAGAAAACCCAAAGGAACGAAGAAACCCCTAGAAAAAACAACAAGGTTCCTTCTCCTGCAGTTCTTTTTTTTTTTTTTTGAGCCAAGAACATACCGACAGCATTGCACAACGGACTTAGCGCGCCGCCCAGACAAAGAAGTCACCGAAAATTCCGGGTGGGAATGAGGACTAAACTGGACCCTCCAGGAACTACAATTACCAGGTAAGTGTAATTTCTATTTCCTGAGCGGGTGTCCAGTTTAGTCCTCCACATCCGGGATGTACCAGAGCAGTTAACAACAGGGGGATCTTGCCAAGCGGCGCGCAAGACCGCCGACCCAAAACAAGTATCCCGTACCGCCGCCACATCCAACCGGTAATGCCTACTGAAGGCATGGAGAGAGGACCACGTAGCCGCCCTGCAAATCTCCAACGGTGGAACCAGACTATGCTCCGCCTAAGACGTTGCTTGCGCTCTAGTAGAATGAGCTCGCAGACCCAATGGAACAGATCTACCCTGCAGAATATAAGCCGAAGCGATAGCCTCCTTAATCCACCGAGAAATGGAGGCCTTCGCCGCCGCCTCCCCCTTTCGAGCTCCACCGAACAGCACAAACAAGTGATCCGACTTTCGAAAGGACTCGGAGACCTTCAGGTACAGACGCAGAATTCGCCGCACATCTAGCCTATGGAGAGCAGCGTTGGACTCCTGAGATGACTCTGTGGGAAACACGGGCAACACCACAGACTGATTCACATGAAAAGGAGAGATCACCTTTGGCAGAAAAGAGGGCACCGTCCTTAAAACCACCCGATCTCGGAAAAAGGACAAGAAGGGAGCTCTATGAGAAAGCGCCTGAAGTTCCGAAATACGTCGCGCCGAACAAATGGCAACGAGAAAGACCGCCTTCAGCATTAAGTCTTTAACCGAGGCATGGCGAAGGGGTTCAAAAGGCTCTCGAACCAAAGCCTGCAGCACCCGGTTCAAATCCCAAGGTGGCAAAGTAACCCTGCGCGACGGATGCAACTGAAAAACACCCTTCAGAAAACGCCAAATGTCCACATGCGCCGCAAGAGGAACATCCTGAATTTTGCCTCTATAGCACGCCAGAGCCGCCACCGTCCTGTAAAAAACTAAGAATGACGTCCACCGAAGAAGTCGCTGCCCGTAAGTCATGCCAGGAACACCAATCTTCAAAAATTTGCCAAACTCGAACATACGTAAGGAAGGTAGAAGCTTTTCTAACTCGAAGAAGTGTAGCAATAACCGCCGGGGAATACCCTTTTCTTCTCAACCTAGCCCTTTCAATGGCCATACAGTAAGCGAGAATCGATCCACTTAAGGCATGCGCAGGGGCCCCTGAACTAGCAGGTCCACTAAGGGAGGAAGCCTCCATGGTACGCCGTCGAGCAGCCGCACCAGATCTGCGTACCAAGGCCGACGGGCCCAATCCAGCGCCACCAACAAAACCTTTCCGCGGTGAGCTTCGATGCGTTGAACTACCCTTCTGATCAGAGCCCACGGCGGGAAGACATACAGAAGCCCGAGCTCAGGCCACGGTTGGATGAGTGCATTGATGCCTTCAGACATGCGCTCTCGCCGTCTGCTGAAAAAGCGACCTGTCTTCGCCGACCGGAAGGTCGCCATGAGATCCATGATCGGAGGACCTCAACGACGAACTATTTGAGCATATTTTTGCGGGTGCAACTCCCACTCTCCGGCATCCACGTGCACCCGACTCAGAAAATCCGCCATCACATTTTCTTTTTCCGCGATATGCACTGCCGAAATGGCCAGGAGTCGCACCTCCACCCAGGCGAACAGCGCATCCGCCTCTTCTTCCATGGCTACGCTTCCCGTGCCTCCCTGCTGGTTGATGTACGTCACCGCCGCCGAGTTTTCTGACAGAATGTGCACCGCCCGACTCCGTACTGACGATTCGAAGCCTTGCAACGCTAGACGCACAGCTCGCAGCTCGAGACGGTTGATCGACTACAAAGCCTCCTGCGGAGACCACGTCCCCTGTGCGAAACAGCCCTGACAGTGGGCTCCCCAGCCTGTTAGACTCACATCCGTGATGACCAGTAACCAAACTGGTTGTTCCAAGGGGGCTCCCGCCCGAAGCGACTTCGGGCACAGCCACCACTGTAACACCTTCCGAACCTGTCTCGGACACGGCAACCACCGATTGAGAGAATCAGACTAATTGGACCAACAACATAGCAGGGCTCGCTGAAGAGGCCGCATATGGAACCTGGCCCACGGAACCACCTCCAGAGTCAACGCCATGGTTCCCAGCAACCGTAGATACCACCATGCCGATGGAGCGGGACTCGCCAAGAAAAAACGCACCAGGCGATGCAACCCCTTGAGCGCGCCGGACTGGCAGAGACACCACGCTTGCTGACGTGTCAAAGCAGAAACCTAGATATTCGAGAACCTGAGTCGGAACCAAGTGACTCTTCTGTACATTGATCACCCAGCCGAGGCTCTGCAGGAGATGCACTACCTTGTCTGTAGCCTGTAAGCTCTTCTCCGCTGACTTCGCTCGTATCAACCAGTTGTCGAGATAGGGGTGGACTAGTACACCTTCCCTTCTCAAGGCCGCCACCGCCACCACCACCATTACTTTGGTGAAAGTGCGAGGAGCTGTAGCTAGACCGAAAGGCAATGCTTGGAACTGAAAGTGACCCCAGGGAAACGCGAACCGTAGAAACCTTTGATGTGCCGGTCTGATTGGAATATGCAGATATGCCTTGGTGAGGTCCAGAGAAGTCAAAAACTCCCCCTGCCGCACCGCTACAATGACGGACCTGAGGGTCTCCATGTGAAAATGAGGAACCCACAGACAGCGATTCACGCCCTTGAGATTTAGAATAGGCCGTAGGGAACCGTCCTTCTTTGGCACCACGAAATAAATGGAGCAACGACCTAGACCGCGCTCGCTCTCTGGAACAGGAACGACCGCCCCCAGCGCTAAGAGACGCTCCAACGTAGCACGAATTGCCAGTTCCTCCTTATGCTGCCCCCTGCTGGGAGACAGGACAAAGGAATCTCACGGCGGAACGGCAAACTCCAATGCATAACCTTCTCTGACAATTTCTAGGACTCACTGGTCCGTTGTTATGTGGACCCAAGAGGGAAGAAGGTTCCGAAGTCGACCGCCGATCACTTGGCTTCCCTCCGGGGTCCGCCTCACTTCATTGCGGTTTGCGACTAAAGGAAGAGGCCGAGACGGAGGAGCCAGTTGAAAAACCTCTGCCAGCTCATCGAAAACCATGAAAGGACTGCGTCCGGGACGCAAACCTGCCTCGCTGAGAACTCCAAAGGCGGGAAGATCAAAATCTCCTAAAATCCCGAAATTGACCCCTGACCACCGGTAAGCCTCTACTGGACTTAGGCCTGTCCTCCGGTAGTCTCCCACCTTTAGACTCTCCCAAGTCCTTTACCAACTTATCCAAATCGTCCCCGAACAACCACCTGTCTTTGAAGGGGAGTTTGCTGAGATGAGATTTGGAAGAAGGATCGGCTGCCCAATTTCGCAGCCAAATGGATCTGTGCGCCACCACCAAGGAAGCCATACTATTAGCCAACGTCCGGATCAAATCATAATGGACATCCGCTAAATACGCTGAACCAGACTCCAACTGCGTGACCTCGAGCAACGCTTGCTGATCTAAGAGTGGATTCTGGCGCAACTGTTGAGCCCACCGTAAAGAGGCTCTAGCTATCCAGGCCCCACAGATAGAAGCCTGTAACGACAAGGCATTGGTTTCGAATGCTTGTTTCAACAATCCGTCCACCCTCTTGTCCTGTATGTCCTTCAAGGCCGCACTCCCCTCCACCGGGATTGTGGTCTTCTTCGTGACTGCCGATACTGCAGCATCCACCCGAGGCAACTTAAACCTCTCCTTATCCTTGCTGCCAAAGGAGAGAGGCAATTCATAGTTCGGATCCCTTTCAAACCAGAGTCCGGCTGGTCCCACTCAGTTTGAATCATTTGAGCCACAACTCTGTGTATTGCGAACACCACCTGGAAATCCCGAACCACCTGAATAAGGGGATTCTCCAAAGCCTCGCCGTCCCCCGGAGGCGGCGCAGCGAGATTGAGTGTCTGAAGAGCTTCCGTAATAAGAGGAATCAATTCCTCCCTACGAAACACCCGAACAATTCTAGCCTGATCCTCAGGGTCCGGAATCTCCCCTTCTTCGAGATCATCCACACTACACTCCGGATCTACCTCTACATCCATGACTTGCCCTTCCAAATCCTCTTGATCTAAGTCTAAGGACCGAGGTCTCTTAGCCGGCTTGGAAAAAACACATCCGGCAGAGTCCGAACTAGCGGGCGGAGGAGCCGGAGACGTGTCCAAGGACTCAGGCCATTTGCCTAACCGCCCCAATTTGAAAGCCTGATGCATAATCAGCACGAAGTCCGGCGAAAAATCCGTAAAGGCAGAAGGGGGGTCCCCCCTGGTTCCACCGGAATCCCAGCCACCTGTCCCTTAGACCCAGAAGGAACAGGTGGCAACAGAGGCCCCGGAGAAGCATTTCCTTCAGCAGACAACGTAGATTCCAAGGGCTCTGTCCGAGAACAGCACTCCATCTGTTGATCTATAGCACAGGAGACCACAGCGCAGTTCCCGCAGAACCCTGAAGCTGACACTGACCGTCTAGCAAGCCGCAGACCACACACTGCGGTTTTGAGGACATGAAGAACAGTCTATAGCCCCCACAAAACAGGGAGGGACAGACTGAGATAAGCAGCCCCGCACGAAGAAAAGCAGAGGCCCTATGCAGTTATCCCTATCCAGCACGTCTTTGGACCTCTGGCTTCGTTTCTTCTTTTTTTTTTTTTTTTAGATACAGGGAAGCCAGCGACCTCCCGATACTGTTCGGAACCCAAACGCCACCAAATTAGCCGGACTGTCAGGCTTTACCCTCTTTACCGCCAAAACCGAAGATCCAAAATGGCCGCCGCGGTCGAGCCGCGCTGGAGGAAAAAGGCACCAAAAAAGAAAAGAAAAGAGCCGACGAAGCTAACGTCCTCTAAAAACCAGAGAGAAGGCATTTACCAGGCAACCAGCAAGAAATGAAGGGCCCGCAACGCCGCTCGAATCATGAACGGGACTGTGCAGATATCCCGGTTGTCTGAGGCAAGCTTAAGCGCCGATTCCTCTGACGGACTGCTTCTTGCCATGCCATGTGAAAGGCAACAATTGCTGAGCCTGGTGCCACTCGGATCCTACCCCCGAACCGTCCTGGGGGAGCGATCACAGTCTGCTGCTTACTCTGAGCTGCCAGTAGAGTACCGGGTGAGAAGTGCAGTGCCGGTTCGGCTCCTCCACCACGCTTGCCCTTTTTTTTTTTTTTTTAAAGGCATAGGCTGCAATTAAAGGAAAAAGAAAGAGAAAAGAAAGAGAAGAAATAAAACAGCTAACAAGACACTAAGTTAGCCTAGTACCAGGCTCACACCACCTCCTGCTGCAAAGAGACTGGACACACTGGAGGGCTGATGGGAGTTCAAGCAGTATACAGGCTAGATTACTAAAGAGTTGATTGATCCAGTCTCCTTGCTGCAGGAGGAGGTGGACTACCCGGATGTGGAGGACACCCGCTCAGGAACATCACTAAAAATACCCTTACCTTCCCCCATCATGCTACCTGACTGCCTGCTTGCTATGTATCAGCCCTGTCACCTGCTTTACCCAGATTGAGGAAACAAAGCCAACAAATCTTCCTCCTGCCACAGACACCAGTAACCTGTTCCACCAGAATGGGGTAGCCACTGCAAAGCTCCTCTTGCCATTTTTTCAATTGTATATACTGTAGACTGGGAACCACTAAGCAGTGGCCTCGACTTGACCGTAGCCTCCGAGCCGGTTGGTACCATTTCAACACCTTCACCAAATAGCCTGATCCCTGACCTCTAAGAACCTTAAAGGTCACCAAAAGAAGTTTAAACACACATCACTGCTCCACTGGGAGCCAGTGAAGTTGACATAATATATCCGCCATGGGTTCTCTATGACTGTGCCCTGAAATTACATGTGCAGCCGCATTTTGTGCTGTCTGCATCTTCCACAGAAGCCCTACAGGAGATTGCAATAATCCAACACAGACAATACCAAAACTTGGATGAACAGGCGCCAACACCCCCACATCCAGAAGGGACGTAGTGTTGCACTGAACACAACTTTCCATACACCACTTTCACCACAGTTGATAGCTTGAAATGAAAATCCAAACCAATATCCATCCTCACTCCCGAATTCCAAATTTCCTTCTTCCATGGTAGCCTCACACCTACTGAATTCTTGTTAATACGGCAGGATATGTTTTACAAATCATATTCTCTCATTTTCTTTAAAAGAAAATCTCTTAATAACCAATAAAGAACCTATCTTCCTCAAGAGATTTTTCTTTAATATTCTTTTTTTTTTTTTTTTAAGGAAAACCTCTTGGGGAAGATATGCTCTTTATCAGTTATTTTACTTAAAAGAAAATTGAAGAATATGATTTGTAAAACATATCCTGGCATATTAAAAAGAATGCAGTATACAGCTAATTTGATTTGACAGCAAAGTCATTAATAAAATAGATTATTTTGATTTTAGAAGGTCACTGTACCACTGGCCACAATACTACTACTAGAGTGCTTAGGTCCTTATATTAGAGCAGACTTGATCTAATTAAGATAAACCAACTATGGCTCTAAGGTTCTCCAAAAAGGATTAATTTTGTGAGAAAAGGTAGTGATTGAAGGGTATGTTTTGTTTTGTTTTTTTAAATAACCTATGAGAATTAATCCTTGTTTTCACAAATAAAAGTAATTTAAAGGGTACATACGATTACTACACAGGATATATTGAGATCTGTTTTTCTCCAGCACATCTTTTTTCAAAAAAATGTGATGATCATTACACTGGTTTGTTAGCAGTTTGATTTGGGATTAAGAGGAAATACAAACCATAAATTTTCTATTTTGTACTATAAAACTTACTTAAGTGACTGAATTATAGTACAATTCAAGCATCCATCTACACACCTGAAAAAGCCTTGTTAGGTACTCTGCTCTCTGAGGGCTTCTCTCTACTTTGCTCAGCCCCCTTCACTGTGGCCTTAGGAGTTCTAGACAAAAAAGTGAATAAAATCACTTGCAACAAAAGCAGAAACGTTGTAGCTCACGAAATAAATGCAACCCAGGCTCTCTTATCTGACATCAAGTAGATTAATGGTATGTCAAAAATTAATCACATACAAACTCACTATACAAAGGTAACAAATGTTAAAATAATTTTAAAGGAAGAGAGAATTAATGAAATGAATGAAAATGATGAATGAGATATACAAGAGCAGTATTTGAGATCTTCCTGCCATCTACAATATTTGGTTAACATTCCTTTCCTAGCCTGCAATGATTTACAGTGAAGTGAAGCTTACCAGTAAATGGTGTTCTCTTCAGGTGGGTAATGTTATCTAATGGCACCAGCACATTTCCAGAAAATTACAAAAAGATCTTTTAGTGCATGCAGCATGTTCTGGTTGCTAATATTTCGGGTTTCAGCTTTATTTGATATACTGCCTACTGAATAGCAGCTAAATTACCGTAATCAGTCTAAATCTAGAAGGGAAGACAGCAGTGTGCACGTGATAAAGAGTAGTTACTCACCTGTAACAGGTGTTCTCCAGGAGCAGCAGGAATCAGTCCTCACATATGGGTGTCATCGGCGCCGATGAAGCCCCAGCGGAGCATTTCCCCAGCTTTCCATGAAAGCCTTTGGGAACGCAGGCACGCATGCGCGGTTCCCTTCCCGCCTAAAGGTGCCATCTTACCTCAGTCAAATGACATAGCTAAGAACAGCACATAAAAATGAAAAAATTAAACTATGTACAACTGCAGCTCCAAGGGGAGGAGGGAGGGTTGTGAGGACTGATTCCTGCTGCTCCTGGAGAACACCTGTTACAGGTGAGTAACTACTCTTTCTCCAGGACCAAGCAGGAAGTCAGTCCTCACATATGGGTGACTCCCTAGCTCTGGGCTACCGAGGAACCCAGGCTGAACAAGAGAACTCCCTCTAGTCTCAGCAGCAAAGAAAGGCTTTTCAAGGACACAACCTCCACCAGTAGCCCAATAGAGGGCAGGAGTTGCCTAAACCTCAAAGAGATTCCAGAGTACTGCCTGGCCAAAAGCACTGTCCCTACGGGACTCCCTTTCCAGACAGTAATGGGCCACAAAAGTCTGGCTTGAAGACCAAGTTGCAGCCCTGCAGATGTCTACCAAGGGCACAGAGCGGAGATGAGCCACTGAGGCAGCCATTGCCCTGATACGGTGGGCCGTAACCCGCCCCTGCAAAGGGAGGTCAGCTGCCTTGTAAGCCCAGGTGATACAGTCAGCCACCCAGATAGACAAGGTACACTTGGATATAGCCAACCCCAACTTATTAGGGTCAAAGGAAACGAAGAGCTGAGTAGCCCTTCTATGCCCCTGCGTACGGTCAAGGTAGAAGGATAAGGTCCTCCTACAGTCCAGGGTATGCAGGACTGCTTCAGCCTGGCTTGCATGAGGCCTAGGGAAGAATGTTGGAAGAACCACCTCCTGATTGAGGTGGAAAGAGGAGACAACCTTTGGGAGGAACTTTGAATGAGTCCTGAGGACTACCCTGTTCCTATAAATCCTGGTGTAAGGCCTATCACAGACCAGGGCCTGAAGCTCACTCACTCGCCTGGCCGAGGTCAAGGCTATCAGGAAGAGTGTCTTCCAGGATAGGAAGCGCAGTGGACAAGTAGCCATCGGCTCAAAAGGTGGGCGAGTCAGTAGCTGCAAGACCACATTCAACTTCCACTCAGGGGCAGGAGGATGGATTGGAGGCTTGAGCAAAAGCAAGCCCCTGAGAAAGCGGGACACCAAGGGGTGAACCGACAGAGAATGTCCTTCCACCAGGGAGTGGTGAGCTGCTAGAGCTGAGAGGTGGACCCGAACAGAATTGGACTTCAGTCCCTGATTGGACAAGTGCAATAAATACTGAAACACCACTGGCACAGTACAGGAGAAAGGATCCTCTGTACGTAGCTGACACCAGACAGAAAACCTTTTCCATTTGAGAGCATAGGTTTTTCTAGTGGACTGTTTCCTAGAGGCTAGGACAACCTCCGCAACTTCCTGAGGTAGGCCCCAGGGAGCCAAAACTACCCTTTCAGCCTCCATGCCATCAAATTGAGAGCTTTGAGATTGGGGTGCAGAAGGGAACCCTGCTCCTGTGAGAGAAGGTCAGGTTGCAACCCCAGAGGCAGTGGGGGATCCACCGCCAGTTGAAGTAGAAGTGGAAACCAAGGCTGTCTCGGCCACCTGGGAGCCACCAGCAGGACCAAGGCCTTGTCCTGAAGAATCTTGAAGAGAGTTTGGGCCACCAAGGGCGTGGGAGGAAACGCATACAGAAGGCCCCGAGACCAGGGAATCAGAAAAGCATCTGCTGCTATTCTCAGAGGATGCGGTTGCCTGGAGCAGAACTTTGGCAGTTGCTTGTTCATTGGGCTGGCAAAGAGATCTATCAAAGGGAGACCCCATTTTAGGAAGATCTTCTGAACTACTGAAGGATGCAGCTGCCACTCGTGGGGCTGCAGAATCCTGCTCAACCTGTCGGCCAGGTAGTTGTCCTGGCCTGGAAGGTACACAGCCTTGAGGAGCATGTTGTGCTTGATGAGGGCAAATGAACAAAGGTCCTGAGCCTCCCGACAAAGGAGTCTGGACCCAGTCCCGCCCTGTTTGTTCACATAGAACATGGCTACCTGGTTGTCTGTCTGAACCATGACAGACTGATGAGCCAGGGTAGGAGAGAAAGCTTTGAGTGCTAAGCGAATAGCTCCGAGTTTGAGGAGATTGATCTGCTGAGCAGCCTCCCAAGGAGACCACAGGCCCTAGGTGCACTTGTCTAGACAATGAGCTCCCCAGCCCTGCAGGGAGGCGTCAGTGGTCAGTACCACCGTGTACCCAGGAATCTGAAAAGGCACCCCCTTTAGTAGATTGGGTGGGTGCAGCCACCAGCTGAGGGAGTTTCAGAAATTGTCTGGACACCCTTAGTCCTGTCCCTGAGGCTGCCTGTGGCCTGTGACCACTGAGTCCGAAGGCACCACTGTGCAGGCCTCTTATGGAGCCTGGCATTGGGGGTCACATGCACTGTCGAGGCCATGTGGCCTAGAAGCCTCAGGCAGAGTCTGGTGGAGACTAGTGACCTGTTGAGAAACTGGTTTGCCAAGGCTATCAATCTTTGTGCTCTGTCTTCGGGCAAGAAAGCCTTCGCCAGGAGAGAGTCCAGCCGTGCTCCTATGAACTCCAAGTTCTGGGAGGGGAGCAAAGTGGACTTTGCGAAGTTTATTACAAACACCAGGCTTTGAAGAAGAGCAATAGTTCTGAGGGTGGCTTGTCTGACCTCCTGGCATGTCTGAACCCTGATTAGCCAGTCGTCCAGATAGGGGAAGACAAAGACTCCCTGATTTCTCAGGTAGGCCGCCACCACTGCCAGGCATTTGGTAAAGACCCTGGGAGCGGAGGTGAGGCCAAAAGGCAGAACTCTGTACTGATAATGGTTGCCTCCCACAAGGAACCTGAGGTACTTTCTGTGGTCTGGATGAATGAGGATGTGAGTGTACGCATCCTTTAGATCTAAGGAGTATAGCCAATCTCCCTGCTGGAGGTAGGGTAGAAGTGTTCCAAGAGTAAGCATCTTGAACTTTTCTTTCTCTAGGAACTTGTTGAGGTTCCTGAGGTCCAGAATGGGTCGAAGGCCACCAGTTCTTTTGGGCACCAGGAAATACCTGGAGTAGAATCCGTGACCTTGCAAGTGGGGAGGCACAGGCTCCACCGCCCTGTCCACCAACAGACCTTGAAGCTCCTGAAGGAGAAGGTCTGTGTGCAGGGAAGGCCTTGGAGGCTCCCCTGAAAAGTATGGTGGAGGCAGTTGGTGAAAATGTAGTGCATAGCCCCTGTAGACTATGTCTAACACCCAACTGTCCCCGGTGATGAGGAGCCACTGGTAGGCAAAGAGGGCGAGGCGACCTCCTGTGCAGGGTTGGGAGAGCAGGGATGGAGAGGCTATGCTCAAGGAGTCAAAAAACCCCACCCTGCTGAGTGGGAGCAGGGGCCGGAGGCTTGGGGGTCCTCTGCCTATGGGGCCCATTACCCTGCCTCTTGGCTTGCTGACCCTGGGGTGCAGCTTGGGCAGCCTGATATTGAGGGTACTGTTTGTAGGCAGTGCCCTTTCTCGGGTAAAAGGGCTTTTTACCCGAGCCCTTCTTTTAATGAGAAGGGGCAGAGGTCTTCCTAGACAGCCTTGTCCGTGTAAGGTGCTCTGTTTCGAGCTGGGCTGCCTTCTCGGTCATGGGCTTGCCAAAAAGGTTTTCACCTCGGCAAGGGACATCGACCAACTTGTCCTGAACCTATGGCTCGAGGTCCGATGACTGCAGCCATGCCTGGCGTCGAGCCACGATACCGGCTGCCGCAACTTGGGCCGAAGCCTCGAAGCCATCGTAGGCGGCGCGGGACATGAACTTCGAGCAGTCCCGTATCCCCGAGGACAAGGACTTGAATCTCTGCAAGGGTTCCCCGGAGAGTCCAGCAGAGAACCCGGCGAACTCCTTGGCCAGGTCCCGCAAGTACATGCCCATGTACAGCTGGTAAGACTGGACACGCCAAGCAAGCATCGAGCCCTGGAAGCACTTTCTACCGACGCCATCGAGGTTCCAGGCCTCCCTGCCGGGGTGGCACCATGGAGTGCATCTTCTGGCTCTTCAGACAATGCATGGCCTATTCCACAACCATGGAATGGTGTGGTAGCTGTGCTTTCTGAAAACCAGGGCTCTTCCTGAGTCGATAGATTGAGTCGACTCGCTTGCTTAAAACCGGCGCCGAGGCCGGTGCCTCCCACATCCGAAGAGGAGCCGTTCCAGCATCGGAAGAACCGGGACAGTAAAGGCCTCCTTCGGAGGAGAGTCATACTGCAGGGCCTCGAGCTCTTCAGCTCGAGGCTCTTCCTCGGGGTCCGCCGGAATAGCCAAGGCAGTGGCCATATCACGGACGAACTCCGAGAACAGAGTATCCTCCGGAGGGGATCTACTCCAGGGCTCAGACTGCGGTGAGTCCGACGGGACGCACCGAGTCTTGAAGGTATCAGGGGACTCCTCATCCTCCGTCTCCCAGGCGGACTCGTCTGACGAGGAGTCAGGGTCCGACCCCACGGGGCCCTGGAGCACTCGCCCTGACGCCGGAGGCCCCGGCATCGACGCCCTCAGTCCCGAGCGGGAGGTTGAGGGAGACTGCGACCAAGGTCGACTTCGAGCCATGATGGACTCAAGTACCGGCTCGGTCTCCGGGGTCGACTTCAAAGTCGATGTCCCGGTGGTCGGGGCAGATGCGCCAGACAGGCTGGCCATCAGTGCCCGCTGCTGCTCCATGAAGGCAGACAATCTGCTCTCCAAGGCTGTCATCCTGAGACTCAGCTCGGGAGACGCAGCAGCCAGAGACTCGGGCCCTAGCGGCACCGGGCCCGACGTCGGCTCCCTGGGAGGAGAGTCCTCGAGGACTACAGGGCTTACGTGTCCAGCAGACTCCGGCTCCACGCGAGGAACTTTGGCAGGCTTCTCTTGGTCCACAGGCCTGGGGCGACGGTCGGGGGTCTTAGACCTGGCCCTCGAGGAGCCAGGGACCTCCTCCGGCGACGCCCTCACGAGCCACTTCTTCCTCTTGCGTTCCTGGTCGGGGGACCCCCTGTCCGAGGAGCTCCGATGGCGCTCGGGATCCGAATCCCAAGATGTCGAGGCCTCAGACGAGGTCCGGGCCCGGCCGGAGGCTGAGTCCGAGAAAAGCCTTTCTTTCTGCTGCTGGCGACTTCGGAGTGCCTTGGAAGACATCTTCCCACATGGCCCACACGACTTAAGGTCGTGATCAGGACCGAGGCACCGGAGGCAGCAGTTGTGTGTGTCGGTGAGAGACATTAATTTATTACACCGATCACACTTCTTGAAACCGCTGGAAGCATCGGGGAAAAAAAGAGTCCCCGTGAGGTCAAAGGAACGGCCTTCCAGGGAAAAAGCAAAAAAGGGCGCGAACGCCAGCCACAAAGGGCAAAAAACAAAAAAGAAGAATCGGGCTCGATGCCGG
The DNA here is from genome assembly GCA_033557465.1 of Ichthyophis bannanicus. NCBI lineage: Eukaryota > Metazoa > Chordata > Amphibia > Gymnophiona > Ichthyophiidae > Ichthyophis > Ichthyophis bannanicus. The sequence goes on along the minus strand of CM066044.1, from coordinate 727,335 downwards.
TGTACCGAACCCAGCGGGAGGGGAAACCGGCGTCGAACCGGGAGAAAAACAGCGAGTATCGCCGAAAAAAAATCAACTTTTATCCGGGATGACAGGACACATGTCCGGTGGGCTTCTCGGAAAAAAAAAAAAAGAGACTGAGGTAAGATGGCACCTTTAGGCGGAAAGGGAACCGCGCATGCGTGCCTGCATTCCCAAAGGCTTTCATGGAAAGCTGGGGAAATGCTCCGCTGGGGCTTCATCGGCGCCAATGACACCCATATGTGAGGACTGACTTCCTGCTTGGTCCTGGAGAACACTTGTTACAGTTAAACAACTTTGCATTCTTCAAAGACAAAGTGAATCATCTAGTCATATTAATGAGATTTGTTGGGTGTAAAAATAAACCTTAAAATAATAAAGGGGATCCCACGTGATGCATGAGTGAGTAAGGAGGCTTTCTTGCTCGCTCCGGGGCTGCCCCGAGAAAATAATCCAATCGTCTACTGCGACCCTGCAAAAAGGAGAATTTGCTTGAAGGGAAAGCAGAGGACAAAAATATTATATGGTGAGGAGGAAAAAAAAAGCGAAGGAAAATGCCTCTACCGGCCAAAATAGATCGTGAGAAAACAGGCAAGTCTGGGGCCTTGACATCCATGCTGACACAGCCAGCCTCCCCCTGGCGCCGTGAGCACAGATTCATCAACGGAAGATCTGGCGAAGGAAGTAGTAAAACTACTAAATCGTAAGTTAGACCAAGTATTGAAGAAATTGGAAACAATGGGGGACGCACTAACGGAAGTTGGATGGAGAGTAGAGGAGCTTGAACACCGAGTGACGAGCATCGAGGACGGAGATGGAAGACAGGAGAGAGAACGACTGGAACTGAAAAAACAAATAGAGGCCCTGCAAGTGAAAGTGGATGATCTAGAAAATAGATCGAGGCGAAGTAATTTAAGAATTGTAGGAATACCAGAATTAACGACAGAGCGCATGCTATTGCCACTGCTCGAAGAATGGCTGCCAAAGGAGCTGGGCCTAGAATCGCTAGTAGGAGATCTTAAAATCAGACGAGCACATCAAATTGGAGTAAGAAGAGATGAGCGACAAAGGCCACGGGTGGTAATTATGCGCAGTCTCAATTTCCGGCATAAAATACAACTGTTGCAAGCCTACTGGAGAAAAGGGGATCTAAAACTGGAGAATCAGAGACTTTTGATATTTCAAGATTATTCAGCAGCAGTGGCAGCTTTAAGAAGAAGCTACGATTCACACTGGCGTTCCTGGCAATATTACGGGTATCAGACCAGGGACGGAATTTCACATTTGAGACTGTGGTGGCGGCAAAACAATTTCTGACCGGATTGGCGGGAGATAATGATGGAGAAGGTTCTGCGGCCTGATTCTCTGAGAAGAGAAATACAGCAAAGCAGGTTGGACATTATCAATACCTAGGAAACTAAAGAATTAAAATCGGAAGAGAGAAAAAAAGAAAAGCAAAGCAAAGACGCTGCGGACTGATAAGATTGAAACCAGTGGGTGTTGCGGTAAACAGTCTACTTGTGAATGATCTTATGTGTGATGGAACTATGGTGTAGCGAAAAGGGTAAATATGGAGAGTCGGGGCAGCCCTGCAGCATACAGTGGGGATCAGGCCTCAGCAGGGAAGTGCTGAGGGTAACAGATGCGATGTTGTATGGGGAATAGGGAGAGAAAGGGAAGGGGGAGGGGGGAAGAGGGAAGGGAAAGAAGAAGAAATTAGGCCTTACCTGCTAATTGTCTTTCCTAGAGTACTCTCCGGGCCAGTCCAGGACATCTTGGGTGGTTAATCCGCTCCAGCAGCTGAGGACTGGAATCTAAAAGGTTTTCCTGACAGCCTACCCAGCTCCCCTAGGTGTCAGCTAATCAGTCTCTCGGTCACAAAGCAGTAAAGCTAGCCCTAAGAACCCTTAGAACCTAACAAAACAAGAAAAAAACAGGCAAAACGCTGTGCATGCCCTTCAGATATAGATGTAGGTATTTAGGCAGTCATTTCTTATTTGCAATATTGACTGACAAGAACAGTGTTCTCTGCAAGAGAAGCAGAGGCACTGCAGCGTTGCCGCAGGTGCTAAGAGACATGTTTATGTACTGTCCATTTCTCTTATTCCTTTTTTTTTTTTTTACATCATTTCCCTATGATCTCCCGCTCGCAAAGGGAACCTCAGTATCCTAAACCACTGCATTGTACAGCTCCTTGATCAAAGAACAACCTACCGAACAAGCACATCCTCTTCTGAAACTCGCAGATACACTAAGGGAGGGTCCTGGACTGGCCCGGAGAGTACTCCAGGAAAGACAATTAGCAGGTAAGGCCTAATTTCTTCTTCCTATTCGTCTCTCCGGGCCAGTCCAGGACATCTTGGGAAGTACCAAAGCAGTACTTAAAAACAGGAGGGTCCTGCGAGACCTGCCACAAGCGCCGCCGCGCCCACTCTGGCATCTTCCCGAGCATGAACATCCAACCGATAATGCCTCGCAAATGTGTGTAAAGACGACCACGTAGCCGCCCGACAAATGTCCACCGGCGGAACCAACGCATACTCCGCACAAGAGGTAGCCTGACTTCTGGTTGAATGAGCTCCAAGACCCTGAGGAACCGGCGTGCGCTTCGCTTCGTACGCGACGCGAACAGCATGTTTCACCCAGCGAGCGATAAATGCTTTGGAGGCCGCCTTACCCTTCGCTGCTCCCCCGTAGAGAACAAACAACCGGTCGGACTGACGAAAGGCCGCTGTTTCCTTGAGATACTTACGCAACACACGGCCCAAGTCCAGCCGTCTAAGGGAACGATCCAAGCCACCGTCCCCCAAGCCCTCGAAGGTAGGAAGGGAAACGACCTGATTGATGTGAAAAGGAGAAACCACTTTGGGAAGAAAAGGCACCGGTCTCAACACCACCTTCTCCGCTGAAAAGTGAAGGAACGGTTCTTTGCAGGATAGAGCTTGAAGATCTGAAATCCTTCTAGCAGAACACAAGGCCACCAGAAAGGCTGTCTTCCAGGACAACTCTCGTAGGTGCTCCGACCTATGTCCGACAAACGACGGATCCGACAACGCCTGAAGCACCAGGTTCAAATCCCAAGGAGGAACTACCGAACGCCTAGGAGGCCGAATGTTCTTAGCGGCTCGAAGAAAACGTAGCACATCAAGATGGGAAGCAAGCGGCCTGCCCTGCACCCTACCTTTGTAACAGGCCAGCACCGCCACGTGAACTCGTATGGTACTAAGCGCCAAACCTTTCTCCAAACCCCCCTGAAGGAACCCCAAAATGTCCGGTAGCGATGCCCCCTCGGGAAACGCTTTATGCTGAACGCACCAAGCTTCAAATAAGCGCCAAACTCTAATGTAAGCCAATGACGTGGACCGCCGTTTGGACTGTAACAGAGTAGCTATCACCGCGCCGGAGTAGCCCTTGCGTCGCAACCTGCGCTGTTCAAGAGCCAGGCCGTAAGACAGAATCAATCCACCTGCGGCATGAGCACCGGACCTTGTCTCAAGGGATCGCTGCGAACGGGCAGCCTCCAGGGAGGTGCTACGAGCAGTCGCATCAGGTCGGCATACCAAGGACGCCGCGGCCAATCCAGAGCTACCAGAATCACTGGACCGCTGTGAGCAGCCACTCTTTGGATGACCCTTCCCAAGAGCGGCCATGGAGGAAACACAAAGGAGCTGATGTTGAGGCCAAGGCTGTACTAGGCCGTCTAGACCTTCCGACATGTGTTCCCTGCGCCGGCTGTAAAACCACGCGGCCTTGGCATTAGACTGGGTAGCCATAAAGTCCAGGACAGTCTGCCCCCACTTCCGAGAAATCTCCCAAAAAAAACTCCTCGTCCAGTTCCCACTCCCCCAGATCTAGACGATGACGACTGAGATAATCCGCCTGAACGTTGTCCTTGCCGGCCACGTGAGCCGCCGATTTCGCCATGAGATGGGCTTCCGCCCAGTGAAACAACAGCAGGCATTCTTCCAGCAACAGAGCACTGCCCATGCCGCCTTGCCTGTTGATGTAAGAAACAGTTACCTGATTGTCGGAGAAAACCCGAACTGCCGTCCCGACAAGCACTCCCACAAAGACCAGCAGCGCGAGACGGACCGCTCTGAGCTCCAAACGATTGATCGACCAGGTCCGCTCTTCTGCCGACCACGCACCTTGAGTCACATGACCCAGACAATGCGCCCCCCACCCGGAGAGGCTTGCGTCCGTCGTGAGCAACACCCAGTTCGGCACTTCCAAAGGAACTCCCGCTTGTAGATGGGTTGGAATGGACCACCACTGCAAGCTGAGACGCACGGCTTCTGGACAGACTAACCTGCGGGAGAGAGGATGCTCTTGAGGGGACCAACGGGACAACAACGCGCTCTGCAGCGGCCACATGTGAGCCCTGGCCCACGGGACCAGATCCAAGGCCGCCTCCATGGACCACAGCAATTGCAGGTACCTCCAAGCCGTCGGAACCTTGACACGCAGAAACGTTGCCACCTGCCATAAAATCTTCCGCACTCTGTCTATCGGAAGAAAAACTGACCCTACACCCGTGTCGAATAGGGCCCCTAGATACGTCAACCGCCGAACGGGTTCCAAATGGCTCTTTGCATGGTGGATGACCGAACCTAACTGCTCTAGGACTTGCACCACTCGCGCCGTGGCCTTCACTGACTCTGTCTGCGACGACGCCCGAATCAACCAATCGTCCAAGTAGGGATGAACCCGAATCCCCTCCTTTCGGAGCACAGCCGCTACCACGACCATTATCTTGGTGAAGGTGCGAGGTGCCGTGGCAAGCCCAAACGGCAATGCCCGAAACTGAAAATCACCCATGGGCACCGCGAAATGAAGATACTTCTGATGTTCGGCCTGGATCGGAATGTGCAGGTAAGTCTCTGTAAGATCTATGGAAGCAAGAAACTCGCCTGGCCGAACCGAGCGGATCACCGACCGTAAGGTTTCCATCCGAAAATGAGGCACCCTCAAACAACGATTCACGTGCTTGAGGTCTAGGATAGGGCGAAAAGAACCTTCTTTTTTGGAAACCACAAAATAAATCGAGTATCGACCTAATCCGCACTGGTCTGCAGGCACCGGAACCACCGCATGAAGAGACAAGAGACGTCGGAGCGTCTCTTCAACCGCTTCCTTCTTTGCCTGCAGACCACAGGGAGACAGGACAAAAGCGTCTGGAACCCGTTGCTCGAATTCTAAGGCATAATCGTCTCTGATAACCTCCAGAACCCACTGATCCGTGGCTATACTGGCCCAGGTGGAGAGGAACAGCTGTAACAGACCTCCTACTGGAACCTCCACCTGGACCGGCCTCACTCATTGGGACTTTTTTGTTGCGGCCTGCTGGGCACCAAAGTAGCCTCTACCGAAAACTCTGGAGCCCCGAAAGGGATGTCCTCTAGACACAAAACGACCGCGCTGATAAGGGGTGAAACGTGCACCCCGGAACCTGCAAAAGTCCCGACTTTGACCCCGTTGAATGGAGCCCTGCTTCGAAGCTCTCGGACGGTCTTCCGGCAGACGCCCCCCTTTGGAGTTACCCAAATCCTTAACAATCTTATCTAAGGCCTCACCGAATAACAACTTGCCTTTATACAGCAATTTACTAAGACGCGTCTTGGAAGACACATCCGCCACCCAATTCCTAAGCCAAAGGAAATGCCTAGCGGCGATTACGGAAGCCATAGCCTTAGCTGAGATGCGAACCAAATCATAAAAAGCATCGGCTTGATAGGCAGCCGCCGACTAGCTTTGCCACATTCGCAGTAGCTTCGTCCACTCTCTCCGAAGACTGCTCCCCCTGCAGCCAGCGGATGGAGGCTCTAGACACATAAGCTCCACAAATAGACGCTTGAAGGGCTAACGCACTAGAATCAAAGGCCTGCTTCAAAAGAGCCTCCAAGCGACGATCCTGTAAATCTTTGAGAGCTGTCCCCCCTTCAACAGGAATGTGGTCTTTCGAGTGACGGCCGACACCAACGCATCCACCTTGGGCATACGCAATAGATCCTTCTCTTCCTGAGACACAGGGTAAAGCCGAGCCATGGAGCGTCCTCCCCTGAGAGACACTTCTGGAAATTCCCATTCAGCTTCTATCATCTGTTTGATAACCCGATGTACAGGGAAACACTTGGTTTCAGTTCTGAACCCTTGCAGTAAAGGATCGTCTAAGGGCTCCTGCTGAACAGCTGGAAGGACTAAATTCAAAGCCGAAAGAGACTGAGAGATTAAGGCTCCTAGCTCTTCCTTACGGAACATCCGAAAAACATTAGGATCCTCCCCAGGACCCAGCTCACCTTCCTCCAAATCCCCTGACCAAGATTCTAAGCCTGGATCAGAGAGAAGCTCACCTTCTTCCACTCCTGGTGATGGCACACTAGGAGCCTCGATATGCTCCATAGTCTGGTCCCTGCCCTGCAGCATCGCAGAGCTAGATTCACCCAAGTGAGCCTCTGAAGGGGCTGCTACTGGTGAACCAAAGAGGTTGTCAGGTCCAGGAGGAAGAGCAATCTGTGTTTGCTTCAGGAGGTAAGCCTGATGTAGAGAGAGAATAAACTCCGTTGAAAAATAAGAACTTAGAGCCTCCGGAGCTGCAGGAATGGACTGATGCTTTAGTTCTGTAGCCACAGTCTGTTTCACTGACTTCGCTTTCTGCTTGTGGGGTTTACTAAGGGGCGCAGGAGCACCGGCCTGATCTGATAAAATGGCCGCCGTTCCCGCTCTCTCCCCTGCACTGTGAGGTAAAATGAGACCACTCTCCGAGGATTTATCCTCCATGGTAACACTGCCCCCGAAAACAAAACCCTCAGAAATGAAAAAAATCAATCGCAAATAAACAGCGCGAACCGAGCTGGAACGGAGTTCCCCAACAGAAAACAAAAAAAAGCGTGTCGAGGAAAGCGCCCGCACCGAAGCTAAACTCTGCGGTCAGCGACAAAAATTCTCACAAATCCAAGAAATTAAGTGCCCAATGGCGACTCACCACCTGCTGACTGACTGGAGCTTCATCGATCCCTCAAGCACCACTGTGCCGTTGCTAACGGTAAGCAGATGCCAGGATGTCGTCGAAAGCAGGGAGAGGACACTGGGGCTCCCAGGCCTGCTATCCGCTGCCGAATCGCAACGTTTTTGAAGAGGCAGGCTCTACCTCGTGAAGATGGTGCTCAGAGGGTCAAGAGGAGCTTCCCCGACCGCTAGTGCTACCGATTGGGCAGAGCCCCTTCAGATAAGTCTCTCTCTACCGTCCGTGTCTTTGCGATTATATATATATATTTTTTTAAAGCTCAGCCCGGTATCCGCAAGACAACAGGTACAAGCTCTAAACTGAGCTGTAATCGAGTTTTTTTTTTTTTTTTATTAAGCCTAAAGTGCCATACCAAACAGTTAATCTCCTTAGCAGAGAAGTAACCCTTAGCTAAACCCTAACACTTTCCTATTCGGATCTCTGGGGAGCTGTTCCAACAACGTCCAGCTCAGCTGCTGAGGACTGTAAGACTGATTAGCTGACACCTAGGGGAGCTGGGTAGGCTGTCAGGAAAACCTTTTAGATTCCAGTCCTCAGCTGCTGGAGCGGATTGACCACCCAAGATGTCCTGGACTGGCCCGGAGAGACGAATAGGAAAGACAGACGTGTGAATGGGGAATGTGTGCTTGGAATGAATGGCTGAGAATGAGGAGTGAAGAGGGCGAGACTGATATAAACAATAAAGGAAGTCTGGAAAGTCTTAATTACATAATGACCTGCCTGAGAAACTAAAGAGAAGTTATGATATATATTTAGACAGCACTGAGTTCAGGGTTGAAGCTGGGCAACCCTGGGCGAAGCTTCAAGTATTGTGGAATTTGAGAAAGGATATAGTAATGGATAAATACAATGGGACATGACTTATGGATAACCACATGGAATGGGGGGGGGCGAGTAAACCCATGAAACATACAAAAATACTACAAACGTTAAAAAGAGGTAAAGCCCAAGTGGCATTACTACAAGAAACCCACTTAAATGTGAAAGAACATGAGAAGCTTAACAGAGACTGGGTTGGATAAGTATTTGCTGCGTCATCGGGAAGTAGAAAGAGTAGCGATTCTGGTCAAAAAAGGAATCCCTCTAGATATCATTAGCGAGGAAGTGGACCCGCAGGGGCGATTTTTATTTTTACATGCCCGACTACAAAGGGAGGAATTGTATATAGGGAACATCTATGCCCCGAATATCTATGACCATCAGTTTTTTAAAATACTCTTGCAAAAAATAATGGGGGCACTGAAAATACCATTGATATTGGCGGGAGATTTTAATTGTCCACATGACCCAGAGCTAGATAGATCACAGGTGAAGAAGGGAGGGGGTGGACGAAAAAAGGGGTGGGTTACTTGTGTAGAATGGGAGGATTGATAGATATATGGAGAGTTCTGCACGAAGGTGAAAGAGATTACACACATCTGTCAACAGTCCATCAATCTTGGTCTAGGATTGATTATATCTTACTTTCCAAAGACAGTTTTGGCAAAATTGAGCCTATTGTAGTATCTGATCATGCAATGACAAGAATGGATTGGAGGGCGATAAATGCTTTTGGCAATAGATGGTCCTTCCCTAGGCATTTGTGGAAGAGTGAGGAGTTTCAGCAATATTTGATACACCATTGGGAAGAATATTTAAGATTTAATGAGAAGCAAGCGAAAACTGTGGTGATATTTTGGGAGGCTGGGAAAGCAGTGATGCGTGGACACATAATAGCATATGTAGCGAAGGAAAAGAAATGGGTTAATGAAACTATACTGAGATTGGCCCAAAACCTCCAAGAAGCAAAAAAAGAAACCCTGGTAAACTAAAGATGCACAAAGGTTTATCTCAAAGCACAAAGAGCCTTAAATGCTGCACTTCAGGAGAGAGCGGTGTATTCTATGCAATACTATAGGCATCAATTATTCAGATATGGAGACCGGACGGGGAAATTACTGGCTCGGTTGGTAAAGGATAAGAGAGGCAATAGAGGGGTAACTGTAATCCGAGACAGAGATGGTGTGAAGCAGAGGGAGGTGGGGAAGATAGAGCAAGTTTTCAGACAATACTATCAAGACTTGTATTCGCCGGAAATGGAGGATGGAGAACAAGAGCAAGTTTTCTTGGATGCAATACGACTGCCAAAATGGTTTGAAGCAGAGTTGCAAGAATTAAATAAACCTATAAGGGGGGAAGAAATACAGAAAATAATTAAAGCAGGGACACCGCATAAGGCACCAGGGCCTGATGGGTATGGGACAGAGTTCTATAAGATGTTAATGACTCAAGTTACACCCACTTTGGGGGCCCTATATGGATATATTAGAGGCGGGATCCTTTCCGAGAGACATGCGAACTGCAGCTATTACTTTTATTCCTAAGCCAGACAAGGATCCAGAAGATCCTGCTTCGTATAGACCCATTTTGTTAATTAATTATGATATGAAAGTCATGGCGTCAGTACTATCAACTAGGCTGCAGAAGATACTTCCAAGATTAATAGGTAACCATCAATCAGGATTTATGAAGGGGAGGGAGGCTGTCTCGAATATCAGCAGAGTATTGTTGGGAATGGAAAGATGCTTTCTTCAGAAGACTCCACTGCTGCTGGTAAGTTTAGAAGCGGAGAAGGCTTTTGATCGGGTCTCCTGGACCTATATATTTGAAGTTCTATGCAGGTTTGGATTTGAAGGGGCTTTCTTAGATTGGGTAAAAGCATTGTAGATGGACCCTCTGGCCTGTATTGTAAGTGGGGGGGAATACTCACAGTCTTTCTCGTTGAGGAGAGGTAGCAGACAGGGTTGCCCTCTGCTATTTGTCCTTCAGCTAGAGCCCTTGCTGCTCTCCCTCATTGAGGCGGAGGAGGTGAAGGGAATAGAATGGAACAATGGGGGCATTAAAGTTAGGAGCCTATCATCTGTGAAGGCACTATGTATTTGCGACCCTAAAAAATCGTTAACCTTGGCATTACAGTAGATTGAGCGGTTTGGATCCTTCTCGGGGCTGCGTATAAATAGAAATAAATCTTTGGTATTAGATGTAGGAAGAGGAGTTAGGAGAGATTGGCAAGGAGATTTTCCTCTGATATGGGCGCAGGGGCAGTTTCGTTACCTTGGCATTCAAATCCCAGAAAACATGTCGCAGCTTTATGATGTCAATACAAAACCAATGATAGATAGAACAGTGGCTAGGCTGAAGTGGAGGGATCTTCCCATATCTCTTATGGGTAGTGTAGCTCTTATTAAGATGGTAGAGATGCCCAGATAGGTGCATCTCTTTTGACATGTACCTGTCTGGATATTACAGAAAGATATGTTGATACTACAGAGACACATCGGTAAATTTTTATGGAAAGGTTGGGGATCCCGTATAGCTTTAGCTACTATGATGAAAACTCTGGAGGAGGGGGGAGCAGGTCTACTGTCTTTGCGAACCTATAATTTAGTCTGCTTGCTTGGACCGCTGGGAGACTTGTTAATAGACAGTACGGGAAAATGCCATTTGAGCTGGTAGACCAGATGTCAGAGCCGTATCACAGAGCATACTTAATCCAGAAGGGTAGTAAAGAACTGCCGCTGGCTTGGAGAACCTCAGTATATTTGTGGGCCCTCAGGCAGGCATGGAAAGTATTGTGTCAGCAGAGAAAAATGAATTGAAGGGGTACTGACTGTCTTCCTTTGATGGGGAATGGAGAGTTTGAGCCAGGGTGACAGGGTGGAGTGTCAAAGAGGTAGGCACGTTGTGGAGTGGTTTATGTGGGACATTTGAAGATGGAAGAGACACCGGAAATAGATTCTTTTCAATCTTTGTGTAGGAGATATAATACGGCGTCAAAAACATTTTATTTCTACCTACAGGTTAGGCATTAGGTGGGCGGTCTCCAAAAAGAGATTGACACGATATTAAGTTTAAGGGGTATGTAAGACCTATTGGTAATACTGGAAGAGAAAATATCTGTCCGAAGTTTAAGAGAAGAGATCTGCCCTGGGGGAGATTTGGGAGCTTTAGGGAATTTAGTTCAGAGATGGCGACAGGATAAAATGCTGGGAGTTACGGTGGCGATACTACAAGAAGCCTTTAAGGGGATAAAGAATATCTCTGAATCAATACGTTTACAAGAAATACAATATAAATTTCTTTGGCGAGCATATGTCCATAATATGTGGACAGCTCGAGCAGGATTGACCGACAGATGTGTGTAATCTAGGTAAGAAAGAGAAAGGGATGCTAGCACACCGTTTTTGGCGGTGCGTTATGATACAAATTTTTTGGAGTGAGGTAGAGACAAAGCTTACGGGGTAGAGGCCAAATCATAAGGTATTTTCACCAGAGTGATGCTTGTTTAATACATATGAGGGTGAGGAAGTGATTGTGAGACATAACAAGAAGCTATACGAGCAGGGCCGACCCGTCCATTGAACAAGAATGTTGTTCGCAGAGGGCTCCGCGCGAACCACATTCTCGCTCAATGGACGGCTGCAGAGGGAGCCGGGGAAGCCCGCCGAAGCCCCAGCTCCCTCTGCACAGCCCGCCAGCGTGAAGAGCCTTTACCTTCACGCTGGTGGCTGTTTCAATCAAGCCGCGAATGCCAGGAGAGGTTAAAGGGCATTGCCTTTAACCTTTCCCGGCATTCGCGGCTTCATTGAAATAGCCGCCAGCGGGAAGGTGAAGGTTCTTCACACTGGCGGGCTGTGCAGAGGGAGGCGTGGGCTTTGCTGGCTCCCTCTGCAGCCCCTTAGACGGCGCGGGGCTCTTCGGAGGGGGGGGGGCGACTAGGACTGGATGGGCTGTGATGGGGGGGAAACGGACTGCAATTGGGCTGTGATGGGGGGGTAACAGACTGGAAATGGGCTGTGATGGTGGGGGTGGGAAACAGACTGGAAATGGGCTGTGATGGTGGGGGTAAACGGACTGGAAATGGGCTGTGATGGGGGGGAATGGACTGCAATTGGGCTGGGGGGGGAGGACTGCAAGTGGGCTGTGATGGGGGGGAACGGACTACAATTGGGTTGTGATGGGGGGAACGGACTACAATTGGGCTGTGATGGTGGGGGGGGGGATAGGACTGCAAATGGGCTGTGATGGTGGGGGGAATGGACAAAATGGGCTGTGATGGTGGGGGGGAGAACTTGGACTGGAAATGGGCTGATGAAGAGCTGGATTAGGACTGGAAATGGGCTGATGGGGGCTCGAATAGGGCGAAGTGGGCTGACGAGGGGGCTAGGATTGGAAATTAGCTGATGGGGGAGTGTGGAGTGGAAATGGGCTGATGGGGGACTGGAATGGAACTGGAAAAGAGCATATGGGGGGCTAGGACTGGAAATGGGCTGATGGGGGGAACGTGGACTGCAAATGGGTGATGGGCTGGAATAGGACTGGAAATGGGCAATGGGGGCTGGAATAGGACTGGAAATGGGCAATGGGGGCTGGAATAGGACTGGAAATGGGCAATGGGGGCTGGAATAGGACTGGAAGTGGGCTGATGGGGGCTGGAATAGGGCTGGAAATGGGCTGATGGAAGTTGGACTAGGGCTGGAACTGGAAAACAGCATATGGGAGGCTAGGACTGGAAATGGGCTGATGTGGAAGCTTGGGAGACTGGGACTAGAAGGGGGCAGATGCTGGGTGGGTCTAGAACTATAAAGGAGCTGATTTTGGGGGAGGACTAGAAAGGGATGGGGAATGAGAATGGAGAGGGGAAAATATATTTTGTGTGGGAGGGAAGAAAAGTCTACGATGGGTCGGGTATTGGAAGAGTAAGTGGAGATTGAGAATGGAAGGGTGAAATTTGAGTGGATGATAAAGGAATAAGGAAAGAAATGGAGGAAAGAGCAAAAGGGGAAAGATCAATATGTTAAAGCAGATATAGAGAAAAAAAAATTGGAAAAAAATCTAAAAGAGAAGAAAGGAAAATGGATAGCTCGCAGAAGACACAAAGAAACCAGAAGAAAGTGACTGGAGCAATTGCAACTGAAAAGAAAATGCACAAGCAACAAAAAGTAGAAAAATACTTTTTTATTTTGAATTTATTAACTGGAATATATCAGCTCTGGGAAATGTGCATCGTTAACGTCTTTTGTGTTTTGTTTAGTACAAGAGGAAATTAATTTATAGTTTTATTTCTCCAGTGTTGTACATCCCAAGTTTGGCTTTTGGGGTTCCCAGTTTAATTATTGTCTTCCTATTTCTAAATTGTGATCCCTTGTTCTTTTGTGACGGTCTATGTTCTGCATTTTAACCAAGCTGAGGTATTCTGTTCATGTAGTTTCTATTTGACCATGTCACTTGTTCTCTTTCCCCAGTAGGAGATTCATTGGTATTCTCTGAGATGTATTGGTTTAATATTTGCAGTGTTGCCTTTTGATAGGTAGGGTTTGGTGCTTTATGAGTCCTGGCAGAGCTGTTATGATATGGTGGATTTGCTATGAGTTCTAAATGGTCAGTGTTTATAGTACTTCCTAATGGGCCTGGCGGTTGGCACTGGACTATAGTAACATAGAAATCTGTTAGTCTTTCTTTATCCAGACTCATTAAGAAGCATGTTTACTAAAAATGCATGTTAACATTATGCAAGTATTTATGCAAATGAGGCTCCCTATGCAAATGAGGCCCCACAATTAATCTCCGCACATGGCCCCGCACCCCCCCTGGGCCGCCCCTGTATACGAGAAAGGCTTCATAGTAGCTAAGCAGTGTATCTTACGCCATTGGTTGGATGAAAACCCCCCGGAAGTAAAGGAGTGGGAGCAGACACTGATAGAATTGATGCACATGGAGCAGAAAACAGCCCAGATACTTGGGAAAGGTAAAATGGAGGAGTTTGAAAAAAATCTGGAATCCGGTTTTACAACAGTATCCTCATTAAAGAGAAGAACATAAGATAAGACAGGGGGGAAAGGTAGTAAGGACGTAAGAATGAATGAATGAGGTAAGAATGAATGAGTGAATGGAAGATTTGATACACAGACAACGACAAACAATGTTTAGATGACAAATGGAGGGAAGGGAGGGGGGGAGGGGAGGGATGGGTGAAGGACGACGGGGGGAGGGGCTTAATTTAGTGGGTAGGCTAAAGATGTGATACGAAGGGAACTTGGTGATATTTTGTTCTCTGTTTAACAATGGTTAAAAACTGTTTAAGTGTGTAAGATCAGGGGGGAAAGAACTGATTGTTGTTTTAGAGTCACCCCATTTTGGTTAAATATAAGGAGTTTTGAAGTAAGATGTAAAAGGGGAGAAAGAAGGGGTGTGTTGTATTTGTGAAATGACTTGGAATGTGTACTTTGCAATATGTGCTGTGGATGTTTTAATCGGTTAAACGGTCAAAGATATTAATTGAATTGTAAGAACAACAAGAATAACAATAAAAATGATATTCCTTAAAATAATAAAGGGCCTGGGGGCTGGTGCTGGATTCTAACCCTCAAAGGAGGCTATGTTGGAGTCTGCATATAAAACATCTAGATGTAAAATATACAGAACTGTGACATGACTCTGACCCACGCATCTCAACAGAAAGCTTGGAGGACTTCCAGTTTCTTTGACCCTCTATTGCCTTAGAAAAATCCAAATTATCAATGTCCCTGTTTAATGTACATTACGAAGTTTAAGTTACAATGTAAACCGCTTTGACTGAAATGATGAAGCTGTATAAAAAAACACTGTTAATCGCCAAATAAAATTCCATCCAGTGCAAGGCACATCGATAAGCTTTGCCTAAATGCCTGAACTTAGGATGGATGCCTGCAGTCATTAGAGTTTGTTAAGTCTATAGTCATTGCAGAGGCGCTTGATATGGTCTCAAAAGTATTGCAGATAAAGCACATGACATGCTTCTTGCACTCCTCCCTATGAGCCAATAGCAAACACAATTTATCCTGAGGGTGTTAACAGGCAAAATTCTTACACCTTTCCATAATGGTATGCAAGGACAAAGCTATATGGGACAGAAGCATAGAAGTATAGAATTTTAAAAATACCTTCTTTTAAACCAATCCAAAGTGACTTTCATGCCTGAGGGTTCACCAACTACATAGAAACCCCAATACTGGTGCAAAAAATGTATTTTTTGTCAGACCACTTTTTCTTCAACTCACTCAATCAAATAAGCAGCTAAATAAAATTGGTTCATTTTAATTTAGATAAAAAGTGGAAATGCCACAATTCAACTTTACTCCGTTAAGGGATTCTCTATATAACAGCGTCATATTAATTCTGCTCAACTTGTCACTGTGTCAAAATGCTGACAGAATGTTGTGTTTCGAATTCATCCAAAATAAAGATTCTGCTTCAAGGCATATACATTCATACTTACCTGGAATAAATAAAATCATGGATCGGAAGCTACTGACTCACACTCCCTTGAAAAACTACTTTTTTGAAAGATGCCAATTTCTCACTTATTGAGCACTCTGAGTTACAAAGATGGCAGCTCGATGTCTTACAAACTGCATTGAGGCAAAGCAGATCGAAGCCCAATGATGTTGCTCACACAATGGTGTGGCAGGAAGTGATCCTGTAGCTAGGACCTGTCCACCAGAAGATGTAAAACCCTCTTGTACAGAGGTTTCTCCAGAGCAATGTGCCCATAAGAGAATGGCTAAGACAGCTGTTAAACTTGGCAATTCAATCATTAGGCATGTAGATAGATGTCACCATTATCTGTCTGATGCCCAGCTTTGAGGCTAAAGGATGGAGCCAAGAAGGTATGGATACAAAGTGGATCCCATCGGACTCAAATGCAGTTGGCAAGAGCATGGACAGAGGAGTCCGGTGACTCAAGAAGTCCGTATGGTAGGAGATGTGACTAAGTCCCAGAAAGATGCTGAAGAACTGCCTGGCCAAAGACAGCGTCCTGACGGGAGTCCCTGTCAAGGCAGTAGTGAGCAGCAAAGGTGTGAATGGAGGACCAGATAGCTGCTTGACAGATCTCTTCGATGGAGATGGAACGAAGATTAGCAACTGAGGTTGCCATGGCCTGCACACTCTGAGCAGTAATTTGACCCTCAAGAAAGAGACCCACCTGAAAATAAACAAAAGAAATGCAGTCCACAATCCACTTTGATAGGGTGTGTTTCGACACTGGAAGTCTAAGATGACTTGGATCAAAGGAAATGAATAACAGGATTTCTTGAGATTCTTGGTTCTGTCCAAGTAGAAAGCCAGTGCATGCCTGCAGTCTAGAGTATGTAATGCTGCCTCAGCTCTAGAAGCATGCGGTTGGGGAAAGAAGACTGGTTACTTCACAGACTAGTTGATATGAAAAGTTGAAACCACCTTCGGAAGTTGTGTGGATGGGTATGGAGAACCACCTTATCATAGTGGAACCAAGTGTAAGGAGGATCTGCCACCAAAGCCTGAAGTTCGCTGATGCGATGAGCTGAAGTGAGGGCAATGAGGAATATGACCTTCCAAGATAGGAATTTTAAAGAAGTGGTAGCTAAAGGCTCAAACCGGCTCCCTATGCAAATGAGGCCCCACAATTAATCTCCGCACATGGCCCCGCACCCCCCCTGGGCCGCCCCTGTATACGAGAAAGAGTTACGCTAGGACCACACTGATGTCCCAAGCTACTGGTGGTGATTTAATCGGTGGCTTGGAAAGAAGACTCCACATGAATCATCACACCAAGGGGTGCGAGGAAATAGAATGCCTATCCACCGGCCTGTGATAGGCTGTGATGGTATTAAGATGAACTCTGACAGAGTTAGTCTTAAGCCCCATGGAGGACAAGTGGAGGAGATATTGTAGAAGAAGTTCTACTAGACATGCTGATGGTTCAAGCCGTTTTGGTATACACCAAAGGGTGAACCTTTGCCATTTAAAGGCATAAGAACATCTAGTAGATGGCTTGCATGATGCAAGTAAGATGTCTTTGACCTGTTGAGGAAGGTCAAGGTTATCAAAGCTCATGCTTTCAGCAGCCATGCTGTGAGACAGAGAGCTTATGAACTGGGATGAAGGAGTATCCCATGATCCTGAGAGAGAAGACTGGGCACATGTCCCAGGCTGAGGGGTAGAGTCTATGCTAGACACAGTAGTAAAGAAAACCTCGGCTGACGGGGCCAATGAGAGGCTATTAGAATCACAGAGCTCCTGTTGGCCTGCAGCTCAAAAAGGGTCTTGGGTATCAAGGGGATCAGTGGGAAGGCATAAAGTGCAGTTACTCACCTGTAACAGGTGATCTCCAGGAACAGCAGGAATTTAGTCTTCACATATGGGTGACGTCGGTACCGACGGAGCCTGCATGGGAACGCTTCACAGTGTCCAATAGGAAAGCTTTTGGGAGTATCCCACTGCGCCTGCATAGTCGTCTTCCCAGCTCTCCCTCCTCAGTTGAATTTGTAGCTGAGATAAAAGGAGAAAAAGAAAAAGAAGACCTACAACTCCTAAGGGAAGAGGGTGGGTTATAAAGACTAAATTCCTGCTGTTCCCGGAGATCACCTGTTACAGATGAGTAACTACATTATCTCCAGGAACAAGCAGGAATGGAGTCTTCACATATCGGACTCCCTAGCTCGGAGATGCCAGAGAGATGATCTCAAGGTCGGCTGTGGAATCACCGGTATGCTTAAAGAGGTCATGTATCTTCCAAGGATTTCTGGTATCAAAACCCGGGACGGAGGGTAGGAGTTGATCTAAGTTTGAAAGAGATGCTGGAGAACAGCTTGTCCAAACAAGGCATCCTGGCAGGAGTCCTTGTCCAGGCAACAGTGAGCAGCAAAAGTGTGGACAGAAGACCAAGTCGCTGCTTTGCACGTCTCATCAATAGCTACAGAGCGTAGATTTGCCAATTACCGCCTTGATTACAGGAGAAGGCGGTACAGAAATCTGTTTAAGTAAATAGAGGCAGCCATGGCTCGAACATTAATGTGCAGTGATGTGACCCTCGAGAGAGAGTCCTGCCTTTTCATAAGCAAAGGAGATGCAGTCCGCTATCCACTTGGAGAGAGTTTGTTTGGATACTGGCAAACCCAGATGACTTGAGTCAAAGGAGATGAAAAGTTAGGAAACTTTTCAGAGCTCTCGATTTCTCTGGAGATAAAAAGCCAAGGCATGTTTGCAATCCAGAGTGTGGAGGGTTGCTTCTACCCTAGAGGAATGAGGTCTAGGGAAAAAGACAGGAAGGTAGACTGACTGGTTTAAATGGAAGGGCGAGCCCACCTTCGGCATAAAGTGAGGATGAGTCCTAAGGACAACCTTATCATGCTGGAATCATGTATAAGGAGGGTCAGCCATCAAAGCCTGGAGCTCACTAATGCGCCTTGCTGAAGTGAGGGCAATAAGGAAGATGACCTTCCATGTGAGAAACTTCAGTGAAGTAGTGGCTAGAGGTTCAAAGGGTGGCTTGAAAAGCTGTCCTAGAACAACATTAAGATCCCATGCCCCTGGAGGGGGCTTAATGGGAGGTTTAGTTAATAGAAGACCCCTCATGAAGCGTGCTACTAGTAGCTGAGAAGAGATGGATTGACCATCTAAGGGCATGTGAAAAGTCACAATTGCACTTAGATGTACTCTTACCGAATTGGTTTTGAGTCCAGAAGAAGATAGGTGGAGGAAATACTCAAATAATGCCGCCACTGGAGCTGAGAAGGGGTTAGGATCCCTCTGAGAACACCAGAGAGAAAATCTATGCCACTTGAAGTTGTAGGAGTGCCTGGTGGATGGCTTCTTAGAAGCTAAGAGGAAGTCTTTAACCTCCTGGGAAAGGTTAATGTCCTGGAAGGCTATGCCTTCAGCAGCCATGCTGGGAGATAGAGGGGCTGTGGATTGGGATGGAGCAGCAACCCCTCCTCCTGAGAGAGGAGATCTGGAGCAGACCCCAGATCTATGGGTGGAGCCTGAGACAGATGTAGGAGAGGGTACCACAGTTGATGTGGCTAGCATGGGGCTATGAATATCATGCAACCCTTGTCTCTCTGGAGTTTGAAAAGAGTCTTGGGAATTAGGGAATGGGAGTGAAGACATATAGGAAGCCTTGAAGGTGAAAAACATCCACTTGCTGGCTGTGCAGTGCAGGAGTCCTGGTGAAGAAGTGAGGAGAGCGTGGCATTCTGAGGACTTGTGAACAGGTCTAACTCTGGAGTACCCCAGATTTGAAAAATGTGAGAGGCTTTGTCTACATGAAGAGACCACTCGTGGGGAAGGAGGACTCGACTTAGTTTTTCCGCTAAGACATTGTGTTTGCCCAGAAGATACACGGCGATGAAGGGACTTACCTGGATCGGAATCAGACTTTGATGCCGATAATTTAGACTTATTCTTATACTTGGACTTTGAGGAGACCTGAGAAAGGAGACAGACATCAGATGATGCAGAAGCGACTGAAATACAGTCCAGGGCAAATAGAGAATCATATTGTCTGGAACTATTCTTTAGGCCTCGTTTTGTCATTTGTTGGCATAAAGGACAGTATTTGGTGAATGGTCTGGGCCCAAACATTTCAAACACTAGTCATGTTTATCTGTGACTGATATTGTACCAGAACCCTTGGTACATGTTTTTGAAGCCACTGATGTATTTTTCCATTATGACAGAATAGGCCGAGGCCTAAATTGAAAGAAAAAAAAGAAAATAGAAACATGACAGCAGAAAAAGATCACATGGCCTATCTAGTCTGCCCTACTACAATAGCCCCCTCTTTTCCCTTAGAGATCCTCTGTGTTTGTCCCATGTTTTTTTGAATTCAGATACTGTCCTCATCTCTACCACCTCTACTGGGAGACTATTCCACGCATCTACCACTCTTCCCATAAATAAATAGTTCCCCATATTACTCCTGATGCTATCCCCTTTCACCCTCATCCTATGTCCTTACCGGAGGATGTAGTAAAGGCTGTTAGTGTAGCTGGGTTTAAAAAAGGTTTGGACAAGTTCCTGGAGGAAAGGTCCATAAACCATTATTAAGAAGGGACCCAGTACAAGCATTGCAGAATCTGTGTCTTTTGGGGAAACTGCTAGGTACGTATGACCTAGATTGGCCACTGTTGGAAACAGGATACTAGGCTTGATGGACCTTGGTCTGACCCAGTATGGCATATCTTATGTTCTTATGTCCCCTCGTAACAGAGCTTACTTTCAATCAAAAGAGGCTCTCCTCCTGTGCATTTATGCTATGGAGATATTTAAACATCTCTTATCATATCTCTTCTATCCCGCCTTTCCTCTAAAGTATACATATTAAGTCTGTCCTCATATGCTTTATAACGAAGACCACTAACTATTTTAGTATCCACCCTCTGAACTGACTCCAACCTGTTTATATCCTTTTGAAGGTGTAGTCTCCAGAACTGTACACAATACTCCAAATGAGATTGCACCAAAGACCTACACAGAGGCACTATCACCTCCTTTTTTCTGCTGGCCATTCCTCTCCCTATACACCCAAGCAGCCTTCTGGCATTCGCTGTCGCCTTTTCTACCTGTTTAGCTACTTTAACATAGACACAATCACACCCAGGTCCCGCACTTCTTTTGTGGACAGAAGAACTCCCCCCCCCCCCCCTACACTGTACCACTTCATTGGATTTTTGCAGCCAAATGCATGACCCTGCATTTTTTGGCATTAAATCTCAGCTGCCAAATTCATAACCATTCTTCAAGCTTAGTTAGATCTCTCCTCATGTTATCTATTCCTTCCTGGGTGTCTACTCTATTGCAGATTTTGGTATCTTCTGCAAGAGGCAAACCTTACCCACAGCCCTTCCGCAATATCACTAACAAAGATGTTAAAAATTTATTTATTTAGACAGTCTTACCTTATCCTTCAATCATTGGGGGATACATTTAACACGAGGGGATATGAGATACATACACTAATACTTACAGAGAACATGGGCAATGGAGTTAAGTGGCTTGCCCAAGACCACAAGGAGCACCTGTTGGACTAGAAACCCCAGTCCTTCCGGCCCAAGGTTGCTGTCCTCTAGTGGGATTTGAACTACCGACCTTCCGGCCTGAAGTACCATGCCCCAACCACTAGGCCTCTCCTCCTCTAAAAAGAATCAAACCAAGGACAGATCCCTGCAGCACACCACTGGTAATCTTCTCCTCCTCAGAGTGAGCTCCATTTACCTGTACCCTTTGTCGCCTCCCCCTCAACCAATTTCTAACCGAATTAGTAACTTTAGGGTCCATCCCTAGGGTGCTCAGTTTGTTGATAAGTCACCTGTACGGAATGGTATCAAAGGCTTTACTGAAATCCAAGTACACCACATCTAGGGCTCTTCCTTGGTCCAACTCCCTGGTCACCCAGTCAAAGAAATCAATCAGGTTTGTCTGACAAAACCTGCCTCTGGTGAATCCACGCTCCCTCCGATCCTGTAATCCATTGGACTCCAGAAACCTCACTATTTTCTCTCTGAGCAGCGTTTCCAATAATTTACTCACCACAGAGGTCAGACTAACCTGCCTGTAGTTTTCAACCACATCCTTACTTCCGCTTTTGTGTAAAGGGATCACATGTGCCTCTCTCTAGTCCTCCGGCACCACTCTCTACTCCAAAGAGACAATGAAAAGGGGCCGGTGTCGACGGAAAGGCAGGACACAGATTTAAGTTTTTCGGTGGTGACAGGAAAGATGCCTCCTTGCTGCCTCTGCGGAAAATGAAGAACTGAGGAGAGGAGTTGGGAAGGCAAATGTGCAGGCGCAGTGGAGTGCTCCTAAAAGCTTACTAAATGGACACTGGATAGCGTTTCCGCGCAGGCTCCATTGCTACCAATGTCACCCTTATGTGAAGACTGCATTCCAGCTTGTTCCTGTAGATAAAGTAATTCAGGCAAACACAAAATCACACCAACAACCAACTGCTTCCTAAACCACCAAAAATAGCCATGTTTGAGTCACCCCCACCCCCGGAGACTTGCTCATGAAAGCTGTTAACTTTCTCTTACCAGAGAAAAACGCTCACACCAAATAAAGGTGTTCTCCAAGGACAGCAGGAATCAGTCCTCACATATGGGCGACATCAGCACTGAGAGAGAGCCCGCGCAGAGCATTTCTCCAGATTTCAAAGAAAATCTTTGGGACATGCTATCACACATGTGTGGTCCGCTTCCCGCCCAAGGTTGCCATCTTGCTCAGTCAGATGACTGAACTAGAACGGTAGTAAAAACTAAACAAGGTAGGGAGGCAATTCCCAGGGGAGGAGGAGGGAGGGTTGTGAGGACTGATTCCTGCTGTCCCTGGAGAACACTTGTTACAGGTGAGTAACTACACTTTCTCCCGGAACAAGCAGGAAGTCAGTCCTCACATATGGGACTCCCTAGCTCCAGGCTGCTGAGGGCTGAACTATGACAGCAACAATGGCGACCAATCTGTTAGCCATGAGTTGCAGAAGGAGACTCCCCACTGAGAGACTGCACGACCCTAGCATCCAGCGACACTATCACTCCGGTAACCTGAACACAGAAGGGTCAGAGGGAAGGAGTTGCCTACACCCCAAGAATGTTATGGAGTACTGCCTGGCCAAAGGCATTGTCCCTACGGGACTTGTTCTCCAAGCAGTAATGAGCTGCGAATGTATGAAATGAAGACCATGTGATGGCCTTGCAAATCTCAGTCACTGGCACTGAGTGAAGATTGGCCAAAGACGTGGCCATTGCCCTCATGTGATGTGCTGTGATCTAGTGCTCAAGGGAGAAGCCAACTCGCCACCCAAGTGAACAGAGTCCGCTTACTCACGGGGCAGCCCGTCTACTGGGGTCATATGATCTGAGAAGCTGAGGAGCTTCGGGATGGGCCCGAGCCCACTGTAAGTTGAAAGACAGGGCCCATTTGCAAACCAGTGTATGAAGCACTAGTTCCTCCTTGTCAGCATGAGGCCATGGGAAAAAGGTGGGGAGAACCACCTCTTAGTTGAGGTGAAAAGGAGATACCATCTTTGGGAGGAATTTGGGGTGCGTGCGGAACACTATCCTGTTCTTGTAGAACCTTGTGTATGGTGGATCTGCCACAAGAACCTGGAGTTCGCTCACTCTATGAGAGAACATGAGGGCCAACAGAAAAAACACTTTTCATGACAGGTACCAAAGGTGACAAGTGGCCAGGGGCTCAAACAGTGGTTTGGTAAGCTGAGAGAGCACCACATTGAGGTCCCACTGCCGCTGGAGGGCAGAGAGGGGGCTTGGATAACAGGAGGCCTGGAGGAACTTGGAGACCAGGGGCTAGTTTGAGAGGGGTTTCCCCTCTATAAGGTGGTGGTGTGCGGCTATGACGCTCAGATGCACCCTCACCAACTTGGATTTCAGCCCAGTGTGCAAGAGGTACAAGTAGGTACTGAAGAACTGGTTACACATAGCAGGAGAAGGGATTCTTCTTCTTTTCCGCACACCAGGCAGAGAACTTCCTCCATTTAAAGGCATAAGCCCATTTGTTGGAGGGCTTTTGGGAGGCCAGTAGGATCTCCTCAACTTCCCCAGGAAGACTGAAAGGGGCCAATACTACCCTTTCAGCAGCCACGCTGTTAGTGTTAGCGATCCCAGGTTGGGGTGCAGGAAGGAGCCGCCCTCCTGGGACAGGAGGTCTGGGGCCCGGCCCAGTGGGACTGGGAGTGCCACTGACAGGGAAAACAGCAGAGGGAACCAAGGTTGCCTGGGCCACCTACCTGGAGGCGATCAGTTTAACTGACACCCTCTCGCTCTGGAACTTGAAGAGGGTCTCAGCGATCTGGGGGGTGTCAGTGGAAACACAGAGAGTGTAGTTACTCACCTGTAACAGGTGATCTCCGGGAACAGCAGGAATTTAGTTTTCACATATGGGTGACGTCGGTACTGACTGAGCCTGCGCGGGAATGCTCCCCAGCATCCAATAGGAAAGCTTTTGGGATCATCCCACTGCATAGCTGTCTTCCCACCTTTCCCTCTCTCTCTCCTCAGTTGAGTCTGTAGCAGAGATAAAAGGAGAGAAAGAGAAAAAAAGAGAAAACCTACACCTCCTAGGGGATGAAGGTGGGTTGTGAAGACTAAATTCATGCTGTTCCTGGAGATCACCTGTTACAGGTGAGTAACTATGCTATCTCCAGGAACAAGCAGGAATGTAGTGTTCACATATCAGACTCCGTAGCTAGAAGATGCCAGAGAGATGACCTCGGAATCGGCTGTGGTTTTTCACAGGTATGCCTAAGAGGTTATGTATCCTGTATGATATTGAAACCCGGGACAGAGGGTAGGAGTTGCTCTAAGTCTGAAAGAGATGCTGGGGAACAGCCTGGCCAAACAAGGCATCCTGGCGGGAGTCCTTGTATAGGCAGTACTGAGCAGCAAAAGTATGGACCGAAGACCAAGTTGCTGCTTTGCAGATCTCGTCAATAGCTACAGATTGTACATTTGCCATAGAGGTAGCCATGGCTCGAACACTGGGCAGTGACATGACCTGCAAAGTAGAGTCCTGCCTTCTCATAAGCTAAGGTGATGCAGTCATTTATCCACTTGGCGAGAGTACGTTTGGAGAATGGCAACCCTAGGTTACTTGAGTCAAAGGAAATGAACAGCTGAGAATCTTTCCGGTACTCTAGAGTCCTCTGAAGATAAAAAGCTAAGGCACGTTTACAATCCAGAATGTGGAGGGTTGCTTCTGCCTTAGATGAGTGCTGTCTAGGGAAAAAACACAGGAAGGCAGACTGACTGGTTCAAATGGAAGGGCGAGGCCACCTTCGGCATGAAGTATGGCGGAACTGCCACCAGAACCTGTGTGTAAGGTGCGTCAGCCACCAGGGCCTGGAGCTCACTAATGCACCTTACTGAAGTGAGGGCAACGAGGAAGACCACCTTCCATGTTAGAAACTTAAGTGAAGTAGTGGCCAGAGGTTCAAAGGGCAGCTTGAGAAGCTACTCTAGAACATTGAGGTCCCATGCCACTGGAGGTGGCTTAATGGGAGGCTTGGTTAATAGAAGACCCCTCATGAAGCGTACTATGAGTGGCTGAGAAGAGATGGGTTGGCCATCTAAGGGCACGTGACACCCCGCAATTGCACTTATGTTTTGATTCCAGAAGAAGATAGGTGGAGGAGATACTCAGGAAGCGCCTCCACCGAAACTAGGAAGTGATTAAGATTCTTCTGAGAATACCAGTCGGGGGCCTGGTCATCGGGGCAGATGATGCGGACAAACCGGACATCATTGCCTGCTGCATGGTCAGGATAGCAGTGATGTTCTGCTCCATGGCTGCCATTCTGGTTTCCAAGCCAGAAGCCTCCACAGCTTTTGACGCGGGCACAGAGGATTTCGGGCCCGGCGTCAACACTCTCGTAAATGCGTCCTCAATGAGGACAACGGCTTCCACCATCAGAGGAATCCTTTTTGAGGACCTTGGTGGGACGCTTCTTGGAGTCACCAGAGTCCCTCTGACGCATCTTACCAGATTTCCCCGGTGTAACCTCAATGGACTTTGAGGACATTTTCTTCTTTCGCTTGGGGTCAGAGGTTTTCTTGGAGGAGCCGCTGCTGCGAGACCGAGGATGCTCAGGCCTCATGAGAATTGCTGGAACTTTGAGTCGGGGAGGCTGGTGTTGAGTCAGACCTTGGGAACAGCTTCTCCTGCAACTCTGACCTCTTTTTATTAATTTTAGGCATCATGGCCTGCCACAGGTCATAAGAGGTGCTATCATGATCCAGTCCCAGGCAGTGTAAGCAGCAGACATGGATGTCTGTGACAGACATGGTTTGACTGCAACGGTCACATTTTTTGAACCCACCAGGAGACATGGTGGGAGACACCCGGCCGGGGTCGATGAACCCTGGGCAAGAAAGGGTGTGAACGCTGGTTGAGGCAAACCTCAATCAAAAAAGAAGGAATGAGCCGAGAACAACACCGGGCCCTGCAATGGCTCGAGATGAGAAGAGGAACCGGTATGCAAACTGGGAACTGCTAATTTTTTAAGGATATAGCAAGGATTTTTTTTTCCAGGGACACTGGATGTGCATCCATTGGGCTCCGCGGAAAAAAGGAGACTGAGCAAGATGGCACTCTTGGGTGGGAAGGGGACCATGCATACGTGGTAGTATGTCCAAAAGGCTTTCTTTGAAAGCTGGGGAAATGCTCTGCGCAGACATCGGTGCTGACTTCCTGCTTCTTCCTGGAGAAAAGCAAACACTCACAGTTTCTCTTTCCTGCAGTTCTGACCGACCTGGAGCCTGTAACAAGAGGCAGGGACCAAGACCACTGGATTTGCTCACACCAAACACAAGTTACCGTTTGCCAATTCAACAGCTCCCAGTGCTCAGCAGAGGCTAAGGAACTCCTTTGAAGTGCTTGTACCAAGGAGCTCCATCTCACCAGAAACATTTTTTTCTTTTTAAAAGTTCAGCACTAGCCTCTGCCTGCTAGTATAATAAGCACTTATCAGGCTAAAGTATTAATTTGAAATAGGTTTGTGAGAAGTTCTGTCTGCACAGATGCACACCATCTGCTGGAGACTAAGGATACTGGTCTGATGAGAGATGCACAGGGCTCTTATACTATGACATCATCAGAACCCAGTATGCTTAGTCTCCATCTGGTCTGGACTGGACTGAAGGGACGATAATGAGCGTTCTGATTGCAACCCTGGCACTTCTTTAAGCAGTTCGTGGTTCGTCACTTTCTCTGCCAGTGTCAAAAAAACAACAAAACAACAGATAACACAAAAGCAAAGGCAAAGAAAGAGAGTTTCCTGATCCGGAAGGCATGAGAGAGGGAAGCTTAAAAAAAAAAAAAAGCAGACCAACTGACAGGAGCACCAAGAAAAAAATAGAACATGAAGACACTAAATTTCCTCTTCTCTTATTTTTAGTCAGGGTTTTCAATAACACTTTTGTCCAAAAAAAAAAGGACTTGCTCAAACACTGCCAAACCTTAGCGGTCAGCTAAGAGAAAAACATCTATTGCAGCATACCTCAGGTCATCATATTCCACTGAAAGCAAAGTCGAGCAGAAATAGGAACTGCCATGCATAAAAGGACCTTCAAAAGTTCTCCTAGTCCTGAAAACATGCTCCATGTTGTTGACATCGGATGATATCAACCCGTTTGCCTAGTCTTCACAGAATAAAGTTTTCCAGGACTCAATATTGGACTGGGCATGATAGGTCCAAAAATTCTACGTGATCCGGATTTTATGCATTTAAATAGATCAGTGTAAGGTCTAAAAGGCACCGAGCAACCAATAAATACTATCTGCACTGGGCTCACAGATTTGTGTTATATCAACATGATGTAACTCATAATTTCACTTTTTAAATAAAACAATTGTGTTTTGTAACAAAAAAGAAAACCAACTTACTTTCTGGTAAGACAATCAGCTTGAACCTACATTTTCACAAGCATGTATTTTATCCAAATCATTTTAATAACTGACCAAAATTCTCTTTGCAGTTTGTAAAGTAGCATGCATCAGGGTCTCCGGCTTTCCTCCCCAGTGATATTCTAGCCTGCTGCAGGACTCTGTGTTGGATTCAAAGCTACCAGTAAAGAGATAGCATAACATCTAGAATAAAGTAAAACTGCAGAAACAATTGCCCCTTCCTTCTCCCACTCCTCTCCACAGGGCAAATAGTATTTTACAGTGATAAAAGATATAGGGAAGTATTTTAAAATTTTGGCCAATTCAGCTGACATGCCATATGATCAAGACTAACATGGGAATTAAGTAGGATTTGACAGGACATCTCCAACTTCTGTGACCAATGAAGGCATTGTGCCATTGTCACACTTCAGACTACCATTACGCACTAAAATACAGATTCTTACCCTTGTCTGCAAGGCAGTCTATTAAGAGAGGCATTCTGTCCTTGATTTGGCTGAAGTATTCTATTAAAAAAAGAAATATGCATATTTTTACTAGATTAAAACAAATGCAGGTTAGGTCAGCCTTGATATCAGAAGATCTAGCACATGTACAATGAAAATGCAAAGACGACATTCTAATCTATATAAATATGTACTGACCTTGTTTCTGATGCCTTTTGTTTTAATTGTAGTTTTTTATTTGTTATGCCCATTTCAACAGCCCTAATGGAATGAAAGCATAACAATTCATGTGTTACTTCTCAATTCAGGAAGAAACAAGAATTTATGAAAGTCTTAGAACTGGTGAAAGATACCAGAAACCAACACAAAATCTTATGGCCATTTTTGATGTTTTTCAATTGAAGTCATGACCCCAAATGAGGATTTTGTGATCATACTTGGAACTGTGACTGACATGTTAAGAACTGCTGCTTTATGAATAGCTTCAGTAATACAGTAATGTGAGGTAATTATGTATCAAAAGTGAAAAAATATTTACAACTTCAGTTATTCTCATCTGAATACATAATCCCTTCAGCTACTAAAACCGATTCCTCCTTGGGGATTCTCAAACAAATTTAAAGCATTGCGTCACTGCTGATCAAGTCCCTTGTCATCAGGGGATTGGTAACCTTTGCCAACAAATAAGAGTACCTTTTTTTTAATTATTTACTAGATGATGCAAAACATACTTCAGTTTTTTCCTATCCAGAGACTTCTGTGTTGCTGCCGAAAGGGCCATTCTCTCGTGTGGACTCTTCACTTTTTCCTACACAAATGAAAATTTAAATAAAATTAGTTTATTAAAAGGTAGCTGTCAAAATTCTGAACTGCCTTTTTCCTCCTTCAGTGACCAAACTCCAAAAACAGAAAATCCTTCAAAATTCAAATTACATCTGCCAGAATACATTTTTTTAGTCAATAAATAATTTTGATCCATGGGGAAACTGAAGTAAACTAGATATTATCAAGGAGGAGCAGCTTGAAATTTGTCCATATATGTAGAAGTGCTTGAATGTGGCCTCCAGGTTTGTGGAAACATTCCAAGAACAGGACACCCCCTCCCCCAACACACACACAAAATTCATAGATCACAACCCTAGTGCTCAATTCTCACAATTGAAACAAATGGTTATAAAATTAATTTGCTTTATTCAACTGAAATTCATTCTAAGAAAGCAAAAGCACACTTGAACTACTGGCAGATATTATGGGGCAAGTGTGTGTGTGTGTGGGGGGGGGGGGGGTGTTCTGTTCCTGCTAGACTGCTTTCATATTCTTCACAAATACAAAGGTGAAAATCAGCATCTTGCTTTTCTTATTTAACAGGTTTTTTTATACCGCTTTTCACTGAGTCAAAGTGGTTGACAATGAGCAGAACTTATAGGATACAGCAAACATAAGCTTATGTTCACTGTATAAGTGTATAGGGAGAGGAATGGCCAGCAGAAAAAGAGCAGTTACTCACCTGTAACAGGTGTTCTCCAGGAGCAGCAGGAATCAGTTCTCACATATGGGTGACGTCGGCGCCGACAGAGCCCCCATGCAGAGCATTTCCCCAGCTTTCAAAGAAAGCCTTTGGGCATGCAGGCACGCATGCGCTGTCCCCTTCCCGCCCAAAGGTGCCATCTTGCTCAGTCAAATGACATAGCTAAAAGACAACAAAAAAAGAAAATGAACTATATACAACTGCAACTCCAAGGGGAGGAGGGAGGGTTGTGAGGACTGATTCCTGTTGCTCCTGGAGAACACCTGTTACAGGTGAGTAACTACTCTTTCTCCATGACCAAGCAAGGAAGTCAGTCCTCACATATGGGTGACTCCCTAGCTCTGGGCTACCAGGAACCCAGGCTGAAAAATGGAGCTCCCTCTAGAGCCTCAGCAACAGTGAGAGAATCTTCTTTGAGACCACACCTGAATGGTAGCCCAACACCAGGGCCGGAGGGTAGGAGTTGCCTAAACCTCAAAGAGATTACGGAGTACCGCTTGCCCGAAAGCACTGTCCCTACGGGACTCCCTCTCAAGGCAGTAGTGGTCCTCAAATGTCTGGCTTGAAGACCAAGTAGTGGCCCGGCAGATGTCTGCCAACGGAACAGAACAGAAGTGAGCTACTGATGCGGCCTTCGCCCTGACCCGGTGGGCCGTGACTCGACCCTCCAGGGAGAGGCCGGCTGCCCTGTACGCCCAGGCGATACAGTCTGCCACCCAGATGGACAATGTACACTTAGTTACAGGCAACTCCAATCTATTAGGGTCAAAGGAAATGAAGACTTGAGAAGCCCTTCTATACCCCTGTGTACATTCTAGGACAGCGCCCTTCTACAAACCAGGGTATGCAAGACCGTTTCTGCCCTACTGGCGTGCGGCCTGGGAAAGAACGTCGGAAGTACCACCTCCTGGTTGAGGTGGAAGGAGGACACTACCTTGGGAAGGAACTTAGGATGAGTCCTCAAGACTACCCTGTTCTTATAGAACCTAGTATACGGCCTATTCGAAACCAGGGCCTGAAGTTCACGCACACGCCTGGCTGAGGTGAGTACCACAAGGAACACCACCTTCCAGGAGAGGAAACGTAAATGGCAGGTTGCCATTGGCTCAAAAGGTGGGCGAGTCAGTTGCTGCAAGACCACATTGAGATCCCACTCAGTGGCCGGTGGATGAATAGGAGGCTTAAGCAGAAGCAGGCCTCTGCGAAAACGAGACATCAGAGGGTGGCCCGAGAGGGATTGGCCATCCACTGGCGAGTGGTGAGCTGAGAGGGCACTGAGGTGAACCCGGACAGAGTTGGACTGAAGTCCCAGGTTGGAAAGGTAGAGCAGATATTGCAACACCACCTGGACCGAGCAGGAGAAGGGGTCCTCTTGCTGTTGAGAACACCAAGTAGAGAACCTACGCCACTTCAGAGCATAGGCCTTCCTAGTGGAATGCTTTATGGAGGCCAACACCACCTCTTCAACCTCTCTTGATAATAGCAAGGGAGCAAGGACTAGCCTTTCAGCAGCCAGGCCATCAAATTGAGGGATTTGAGGTTGGGATGCAAGAGGGACCCCTGATCCTGAGTCAGAAGGTTGGGTTGCAACCCCAGAGGAAGTGGAGTATCCACTGCCAACTGCAGAAGAAGAGGGAACCACGGCTGCCTGGGCCACCTGGGGGCTATCAGAATTACCGTGGCTCGGTCCTGCTGGATTTTGAACAGAGTCCGTGCCACCAGAGGTATGGGAGGAAAAGCATACAGCAGGCTCCCTGACCAGGGGATCAGGAATGCATCTGGCGCTGTTCGCGAGGGATGCGGTTGCCTGGAACAGAACCTAGGTAGTTGCCTGTTCAACGGACTGGCAAAAAGATCCATGGTCGGAAGTCCCCACTTCAGAAAGATCTGTTGAACCACCAGAGGATCCAACTGCCACTCGTGAGGCTGCAGGAGTCTGCTTAGCCTGTCCGCCAGGTAGTTTTCCTGGCCTGGGAGGTAGACCGCCCTGAGGGTCATGCCCTGAATGACAGCCCAGGAGCAGAGAGAGCTTGTGCTTCCAGGCACAGAAGTCTGGATCCTGTGCCTCCCTGCTTGCTGACGTAGAACATAGCCACCTGGTTGTCCGTCTGAATTAGGACAGACTGGTGAGACAGGATCTGAGAGAACGTCCGTAAGGCCAGTCGAATGGCCCGCAATTCCAACAGATTGATCTGCTGGACGGCCTCCCATGGAGACCACAGGCCCTGTGTGCAGGCCCCTTGGCAGTCTGCCCCCCAGCCCTTCAGGGAAGCATCGGTCGTCAGTACCTGAGTGTGTGGGGAGGCCTGGAAAGAAAGATCCCTGACCAGATTTGGGAAATGCCTCCACCAGCGTAAGGAGTCCACCAAGAGTTTGGACATCCTTATTCTGTCTGACAACTTCCCTGTGGTCTGCAACCACTGTGCCTTGAGGTGCCACTGAGCCGGCCTCATGTGCAGCCGGACATGCGGAGTGACATGCACTGTGGAAGCCATGTGACCTAAGAGCCGGAGGAAGTGTCTGGCCGAGACCAGAGTTCGCCTGAAACTGGCCGGCCAACTTTATCAGCCTGTGAGCTCTGTCCGCAGGCAAATAGGCCTTTGCATGGATGGTATCCAATCTTGCCCCTATGAACTCCACGTCCTGTGAGGGGACTAAAGTGGATTTGGGGAAGTTTATCACGAACCCCAGGTGCTGAAGCAGGGATATGGTTCTGAAGGTGGCCTGCCTGGCCTCTTGTGGAGACTGGCCCCTGATAAGCCAGTCGTCCAGGTAAGGGAACACAAAAATCCCATGGTTCCTGAGGTAGGCCGCGACCACCGCCAGGCATTTTGTGAAAACCCTGGAGGCGGAGGTGAGGCCGAAAAGAAGCACGCTGTACTGGAAGTGCTTTCCTCCCACCACAAATCTGAGGAATTGTCTGTGACTTGGATGGATGAGGATGTGAGTATAAGTATCTTTCAGGTCTAAGGAGCATAGCCAATCTCCCTGCTGGAGGTAGGGCAGTAGGATTCCAGGGTAAGCATCTTGAACTTTTCCCTCTCCAGAAACTTGTTCAGATTTCTCAGGTCCAGGATGGGTCTGAGGCCTCCTGTTCTTTTTGGTATCAGGAAGTACCTCGAGTAGAAGCCTTACCCTTCCAGGTGGTGAGGCACCGGTTCCACCGCCTGGTCCCTTAGCAGACCTTCCAACTCCTGAAGGAGTAAGTTTCTGTGAAGAGGGGGTCTTGGAGGCTCCCCTGGAAAGTAGGAGGGGGGTATCTGGGTGAAGTGGAGCAGATAGCCCCTTTTGATGATGCTGAGAACCCACGTATCGCCTGTGATGGCAGGCCACCTGTCTGCATACAGGGTCAGTCGACCTCCTGTGTCTTGGAGAGGAGGAGAGGCTATGCTGGCATAGTCAAAAAACCCCTCCCTGCTGATCAGGAGCTGGAGTAGGAGACTTGGGGGCCTTCTGCCTACGGGGCCCATGACTCTGCCCCTTGGCCTGCTGTCCCTGTTGGGGAGCTGCAGAGGCCTGGTAATGAGGGTAGGTTTTATAGGCAGTGGTCTTCCTCGTGTAAAAGGTCTTTTTCCCCGAGCCCTTCTTCTTCTGAGAAAGGGCAGAGGTTTTTCTGGACAGCTTCGCTCGGGTAAGAGTCTCGGTCCGAGTTCTGCAGCCTTTTCTGCAGCCTTTGCTTGCCAAAGAGGTTTTCGCCTCGGCAAGGGACATCGACCAACTTGTCCTGAACCCATGGCTTGAGGTCCGAGGATTGTAGCCAGGCCTGGCGGCGTGCACCGATGCCGGCCCCTGCTACCCGGGCCGAAGCCTCAAATCCATCGTAGGCTGCTCGAGATATAAACTTCGAGCACTCCCGAATACCAGAAGACAAGGCCTTGAACCTCTGCAAAGGTTCCTTGGACAAACCAGCAGAGAACCCGGCAATCTCCTTTGCCAGGTCCCGAAGGTACATGCCCATGTACAGCTGGTAGGTCTGGACACGGCAAGCAAGCATAGAGCCCTGGAAGCACTTTCTACCGAGGGCATCCAGGTCCGGGCCTCCCTGCCAGGGGGCACCGAGGAGTGCATCTTCTGACTCTTCAGTCGATGCATGGCCGATTCCACAACCATGGAATGGTGCGGTAGCTATGCCTTTTGAAACACGGGGCTCTTAAGGACTCGATAGATGGAATCGACCCGCTTGCTTAGAACCGGCATCGAGGCCGGCGCTTCCCACATGCGGAAGAGCAACCGGGACAATAAAGGCCACCTTGGGAGAAGAGTCATACTGCAGAGCCTCGAGCTCCTCGGCTCCTCCTCTGGATCCGCCGGGAATGCCAGTGTTTTGGCCATATCCCGTACAAAATCCGAGAACCTAGTATCCTCCGGGGGGGGTGGGGGGGGACACCTTGTCCGAGGTTCGGATCCTGGTGAGTCCGAAGGGACGCAATGAGTCCGGAAGGTGTCAGGGGACTCCTCCTCCTCTGTCTCCCACGCTGATTCCTCCAAGGAGGAATCCAGCGGCTCCGAGTGGGTGGACACAGACGCCATCCGCCCCGTCGACCTCGGTTCCGAATGGGAGGCCAAGGGTGACTGCAGCTGAGGATCGACTCGAGTTCGCATGGTCTCGAGGATCGGCTCGCCCTCCGGGGTCGACTTGGACGTTGATGTCCCGGTGGTCGGGGCAGATGCGCCGGTGAGACCGGCGATCAGCACCCACTGCTGTTCCATGAAGGCAGACAATCTGCTCTCCAAGGCCGTCAACCTGAGTCCGAACTCAGGAGACCCAGCCGCCTCCGACTCGGGCCCCGACGGCATCGGGCCCGATGTCGGCTCCCACGGAGGAGAGTCCACAAGGACAACAGTACTCACGTGACTCGGGGCCTCCGACTCCACATGAGGATGCTTTGCAGGCCTCTCCGACTCCGAAGATCCGGGAAGGCGATCGGGGCTATGCGACCTGGCCCTAGAGCCAAGAGCGTCCACCGACTCCGCCCGCATGGGTTTCTTCTTCCTTCGGTGCTCCCTCAAGGGGGACTCCCTCCCAGAGGAGCCTTGACGATGCTCGGGGTCAGACTCCCGAGACGTCGAGGCCTCTGACAAAGTCTGGACCCATCCAGAGACAGACTCGGAGAAGACCCTCTCACGCTGGTGCTGATGGCTCCGCAATGCCTTGGACGTCATTTTGCCACAGGGGCTAGAGACCGTAGAATCATAGTCTGGCCCCAGGCACCAGAGGCAGCAGTCGTGTGTGTCGGTGAGAGACATCAGTTTCTTACACCGATCACACTTCGTAAAGTCACTGGCAGCCATCGGGGGAAAAAGGGCCCCTGTAAGATCAAAGAATTGGGCTGCCAGGGAAAAGAAAAAAGGCGCGAACGCAGTCTCTAAGGACAAAAACCGAAAACAGAGATCTGGGCTCGGCACCGGTGTACCGAGTCCAGGCAGGAAATGGACCAACGTCGAACCGAAGAAAAATACTCGACCCAACGCAGAAGATTAACTTTTTCCACGGGTGACAAGGACAGGCATCCGTAGGGCTCCGTGGAAAAAAGGAGATTGAGCAAGATGGCACCTTTGGGCGGGAAGGGGACCGCGCATGCGTGTCTGCATTCCCAAAGGCTTTCTTTGAAAGCTGGGGAAATGCTCTGCATGGGGGCTCTGTCGGCGCCGACATCACCCATATGTGAGGACTGACTTCCTGCTTGGTCCTGGAGAAAAAGGTGATAATGCCTCTGTGTAAGTCTCTGGTGCGACCTAATTTTAGTATTGTGTGTAATTCTGGAGAACACACCTTCAAAAAGATAAAAAGCAGGTCAGCGAGCATGGCAGCAGCATAAAAGTTGAGCTCCGTCAGTGCTGATGCAAATCCCTTGCAATTACAAACTCTGGTGAGAGAATTGTGGAGGAAAAACCCGACAAACCTGATCCTTAATAAGGAGAATACATGGCGCAGTGGAAAGGGGCTGCAGACTTGAAGTCGTTTGCTTATTGGACAGCGACGACGAGCTCCTCCGGTAAAAACAAGATGGCGGCCGGCAGCATTGTGCCTGAGGAGTAAACAGCCATACTGAAGAGCGCGGAAAAAGGACAAGGAGGAGAAATTAACGTGTTGAGCTGGAGGGATGGTTTGGTACCATCAGACAAGACCTTGAGCACTTCAAAACAGAGCTACATGACTGGATGGAGGAATTGAGATCCGATTTGAGAGAAGTCGGTCAGAGATTGGAAGAAGTGTAGAATAAGCTAGAGGAACAAGAAGGCATAGCACAGGGCATTCAAGAGAAAATGGACACTATGGAAGGTGAGCATGAGGACCTGTGGTCGAAGGTGGAGGATCTAGAGAATAGATCAAGGAGATTCAATATAAGGATAAGAGTCCCTGAAAATGCAGAAAAAACAGACTGCACAGGGCTGGTGGAACAAATATGTGCACAGATAATGAAGGAGGCAGGTCGGGACGTGTCAACTTATTGTTGGAAGTTGGACCGGGCTCAGAGCGCTAGGACCGAAAAGAGATGGTTGTATCAGGGACATTGTGGCCTGTTTCCATGAATATTCAACTAAGAATGCAGTGGTGGAGGCTGCTCGTAAATTGAACAAACTGCAATGGGAGAACCAGCACATAGAGATATATGCAGATTTGTTTGCCATCACAATGCGGAAGAGGAGAGTTTGCAGAGATAACCAAGCGGCTAAGAGAAGGACAAATAAAATATAAGTGGATGTTTCCTTTTTGCTTACAATTTTGCATAGCGGGAGTGACATCGCATGTTAAGACAATAGAGGAGGCTGCTAGAGCGATGAGATAGGCGGGATGGTTGGAGGTGCCGGATGTGGATTAAGTGCCGTAAGCAAAATCGGCAAGGCCACTAACCGGAGAAAGTGGATGGAGGCGGGCACAGTAGGGAGATCAATGCCTACGCCGACAGAAGAAGTCTACACTGCTACCAGAGGGCAGAGGATGAAATATTGGACTTTAAGGAAATGTGATAAATAGGATATGGGTTGAGCTGCTTGTGGAGGAGGAAGGCGTGTCAGTTAAAGTAATGAGACAAAGAAATTTGAGAAGTTACAAGGGAAAACGTTGATGTGATTGTTTGTTGCCGATTGTTTAGTGAGTCACACCTCTATGGAAAGTGAGAAGGGTGATTTGGAGGGAAGTTGGTGGGGGAGGGGTGTAAGGGCAAAGGGAAACTAATGAATTTCTGCCTGTTAGGAAGTAAGGTTAGTGATAATATGTACATTGAGATATGGCTAAAGTACAGGCATTAACGATGAATGTGCGTGGTTTTAATGCCCCGATAAAAAGAGAGAATGTTTAAAGAAATAATTAGGTTAAAGGGAGATATTATATTTATTCAAGAGACACACTTGAAGAAAGGCGATGAATGGAGAGTGGCACACAAAAAATACCAAGGCCAATGGCTTGCATCCAATCGGGTTGAATTGAAAAAAGGGTGAGTGGGAATCTTGATAAATAAGCAGCTCCCGTACACGGTGAGTAAGGTGCAACAAGATAAAAGGGGAAGATGTTTGCTTGTTAAAATAAAAATTAAAGAGCAATTATTTATATTGGTGAATGTTTATGGTCCAAATACAGCACAGGGGGCATTTTATGAAATAATAACCACTACTATATCCCAATGTGCTGAGGATCAATTGATTATTGGGGGGGGGGGACTTTAATCTAACAGTTAACCCAACATTGGATAACTCTAAGGGGGAGATATCGGGGAGTGCTAAGTGCAGGAGACAATTGAAAATAATGGGGAAAAAATTGGGGGTGGTGGATACATGGAGGGAACTACACAGGCGAGTTAAAGATTACACGTTCTATTCCCCGGTGCATAAATCCTTTTCAAGGCTGGACATGATTTGGATGGCTAAGTCCATGATAGCTGGGTTGGAATTGTGTGAGATTGGGGAAAGGACGTGGTCTGATCACGTACCTATGTGGATCGATTTTCGGTTAGAGAATAGGGGGGGGAGAGGAAAGAGTAGTTACTCACCTGTAACAGGTGTTCTCCAGGAGCAGCAGGAATCAGTCCTCACTTATGGGTGACATTGACATCGATGGAGACCCCATGTGGAGCAATTCCCCAGCTTTCTAAGAAAGCCTTTGGGAATACTGCATGCATGCGCGGTCCCCTTCCCGCCTAAAGGTGCCATCTTGCTCAGTCCAATGACATAGCTAAAAAACAGCACACAAAAATGTAAAAATAAACTATGTACAACTGCAACTCCCAGGGGAGGAGGGAGGGTTGTGAGGACTGATTCCTGCTGCTCCTGGAGAGCACTTGTTACAGGTGAGTAACTACTCTTTCTCCAGGACCAAGCAGGAAGTCAGTCCTCACTTATGGAACTCCCCAGCTTCAGGCTACCGGGGACCCAGAGCTGAAAAATGAGATCCCTCTAGCCACAGCATCAGAGAAAGGATTTCACTGAAACCCACCCCTACCAGTAGCCCAACCAGAGGGCTGGAGGGTAGGAGTTGCCTAAACCTCAAAGAGATTCCGGAGCACCGCCTGACCGAAAGCACTGTCCCTACGGGACTCCCTCTCCAGGCAGTAATGGGCCGCAAAAGTCTGGCTTGAGGACCAAGTTGCAGCCCTACAGATGTTTGCCCTACAGAGATGAGCTACTGAGGCAGCCATTGCCCTGACACAGTGGGCCATGACCCGACCCTACAGGGGAAGGTCAGCTGCCCTATAAGCCCAGGTGATGCAGTCAGCCACCCAGATGGACAAGGTATGCTTGGAGACAGGTAACCGCAAGTTATTAGGGTCAAAAGATACGAAGAGCTGAGTAGCCCTCCTATGCCCCTGCGTACGCTCAAGGTAGAAGGATAAAGCCCTTCTACAGTCCAGGGTATGTAAGACTGTCTCAGCCCGGCTGGCATGGGGCCTAGGGAAGAACGTTGGAAGAACCACCTCTTGGTTGAGATGAAAAGAGGAGACAACTTTAGGGAGGAACTTAGGATGAGTCCTAAGGACTACCCTGTTCCTATAGAAGCGAGTGTAAGGCCTGTCACAGACCAGGGCTTGAAGCTCACTCACCCTCTTGGCCGAGGTCAGGGCCACAAGGAATAGAGCCTTCCAAGAAAGGAAGCGGAGAGGATATGTAGCCATCGGCTCAAAGGGTGGGCGAGTCAGTTGCTGCAAGACCACATTCAATTCCCACTCAGGGGCCGGTGGACGGATAGGTTTGAGCAAAAGCAAGCCTCTGAGAAACCTGGACACCAAGGGGTGAACAGACAGAGAGTGCCCCTCCACCAGTGAGTGGTGAGCTGCTAGAGCAGAGAGGTGGACCCGAACCGAATTGGACTTAAGGCCTTGATTGGACAAGTGTAGCAGGTACTGAAGCATTAGCGGTTCAGTGCAGGCGAAAGGATTCTCTTTGCGCTGCTGACACCAGATGGAGAACCTTTTCTACTTCAAGGCATAGGTTTTTCTGGTGGACTGCTTCCTAGAGGCCAAGACCACCTCTTCCACTTCTCGGGGTAGGCCCCAGGGAGCCAACACTATCCTTGCAGCCTCCAGGCCATCAACTTGAGAGATTTGAGATTGGGGTGCAGAAGGGAACCCTGATCCTGAGAGAGAAGATCGGGCTGCAACCCCAGAGGCAGTGGTGTGTCCACGGCTAGCTGGAGCAGAAGTGGAAACCAGGGCTGCCTCAGCCACCTGGGAGCTATCAGAAGTACCGAGGCCTTGTCCCTCAGAATCTTGAAAGAGGTTCGGGCCACCAGAGGCATGGGAGGAAACGCATACAGGAGGCCCTGGGACCAAGAAATCAGGAAGGCATCCGCCGCCATCCTCAGTGGATGCGGTTTGCCTGGAACAGAACCTGGGCAGCTGCCGGTTCAGGGGACTGGCAAAGAGATCTAAGGAGGGAAGCCCCCATATCAGGAAAATATTCTGAACCACCAAGGGGTGCAGTTGCCACTCTGGGGTTTGCAGAATCCTGCTCAACCTGTCCGCCAGGAAGTTTTCCTGGCCAGGAAGATAAACAGCCTTGAGAAACATGTTGTGTTTGAGAGCAAAAGAGCACAGGGCCTGTGCCTCGCGACAGAGGAGGCTGGACCCCGTGCCCCCCTGCTTGTTCACATAGAACATGGCCACTTGATTGTCCGTCTGCACCAGAACAGACTGGTGAGCCAAGGTGTGAGAGAAGGCTTTTAGGGCTAAGCGAATAGCCCGAAGTTCTAGAAGGTTGATCTGTTGCGTGGCCTCCCATGGAGAGCATAGGCCTTGAATGCACTGTTCCAGACAATGTGCACCCCAACCCTGCAAGGAGGCATCTGTCGTCAACACCACTCTGGAGACAGGAACCTAAAAAGGAACCCCCTGAAGTAAGTTGGGAGGGTGTAGCCACCACTGCAGGGAATTTAGGAAGGGTTTGGACACCCTTACTTTGTCTGCTAGGCTCCCTGTGGCTTGCTTCCACTGAGTTCTGAGGCACCACTGTGCAGGCCTCATGTGGAGGCAGGCATTGGGGGTCACATGTACTGTCGACGCCATGTGGCCTAGGAGCTGTAGACAGTCGGGCAGAAACCCTTGGCATGCTGAGAAACCGGGATGCCAACTCTTAGCCTTTGAGCCCTGTCTTCTGGCAAGTAAGCCCTTGCTTGCAGAGAGTCCAGGCGCGTCCCTATGAACTCTAGGTTCTGGGAGGGGAGCAAAGTGGACTTTGTGAAGTTTATGACAAAGCCTAGGTGTTGAAGGAGTGATACAGTTCGAAAGGTAGCCTGCCTGGCCTCCTGGTAAGTCTGACCCCTGATGAGCCAGTCGTCCAGATAGGGGAAGACAAAAACACCTTGAGTCCTCAAGTAGGCCGCCACCACAGCCAGGCACTTTGTAAAGACCTTGGGGCGGAGGTTAGGCCAAAAGGCAAGTACTCTGTACTGCTAATGGTTTCCTCCCACAATGAACCTGAGGTACTT
Organism: Ichthyophis bannanicus; assembly: GCA_033557465.1. Lineage (NCBI taxonomy): Eukaryota > Metazoa > Chordata > Amphibia > Gymnophiona > Ichthyophiidae > Ichthyophis > Ichthyophis bannanicus. The sequence goes on along the minus strand of CM066044.1, from coordinate 687,136 downwards.
TCTGTGGTCTGGATGAATGAGGATGTGAGTGTACGCATCCTTGAGATTAAGGAGCATAGCCAATCTCCCTGCTGGAGATAGGGCAGAAGTGTTTCAAGAGTAAGCGTCTTGAACTTTTCTTTCTCCAAGACCTTGTTGAGGTTTCTGAGGTCTAGAATAGGCCTGAGGCCACCGGTTCTCTTTGGCACGAGAAAGTACCTGCAGTAGAAACCTTGCCCCTGCAGGCAAGGAGGTACAGGCTCCACCACCTTGTCCAGAAGCAGACCTTGAAGTTCTTGAAGGAGGAGGTCTGTGTGTAGGGAGGCCTTAGAGGCTCTCCTGGGAAGTAGGCCGGGGGCAACTGCTGGAAATGGAGCATATAGCCTCTGTGGACTATGCTCAATACCCAAGCATCCCCTGTAATGGGTGGCCACCTGTGGGCAAACAGGGCTAGACGACCTCCTGTGCAGGAATGGGGCAGCAGAGGTGGAAAGACTATGCTGTGGGAGTCAAAAACCCCCTCCCTGCTGAGTAGGAGCAGGAGCCGGAGGCTTGGGGGTCTTCTGCCTACGGGGCCCATGTCCCTGCCCCTTGGCCTGCTGACCCTGCTGGGGAGGCCTGGAAAGGTTTGTAGGCAGCTGCCTTTCTCGGGTAAAAGGGCTTTTTATCCGAGCCCTTCTTTTTGTGAGAAGGGGCAGAAGTTTTTCTGGACAGCCTTGTCCTAATCAGGTGCTCAGTTTCGAGCTCAGCCGCCTTCTCGGCCATGGGTTTGCCAAAAAAGGTTTTCATCTTGGCAAGGGACATCGACCAACTTGTCCTGCACCCAGGGCTCGAGGTCCGATGACTGCAGCCATACCTGGCGTCGGGCTCCGATGCCGGCTGCCGCTACACGAGCCAAAGCCTCGAAGCCATCGTAGGCTGCTCGGGACATGAACTTCGAGCAGTCCTGGATACCTGAGGATAGTCTGGAACCTCTGCAAAGGTTCCCCGGAGAGGCCAGCAGAGAACCCGGCAATCTCTTTCGCCAAGTCTCGTAAGTACATGCCCATGTACAGCTGGTAGGACTGGACACGGCAAGCAAGCATCGAGCCCTGGAAGCACTTTCTGCCGAAAGCATCCAGGTTCGGGCCTACCTGCCGGGAGGCACCGCAGAGTGCATCTTCTGGCTCTTCAGACCATGTATGGCCGATTCCACCACCATGGAATGGTGCGGCAGCTACGCCTTCTGGAATCCAGGGCTCTTACGGAGTCGATAGATAGAATCGACCCGCTTGTTTAAAACCGGGGCTGAGGCCGGTGCCTCCCACATCCGGAAGAGGAGCCGTTCCAGCATCGGAGGGACCGGCACAGTAAAGGCCTCCTTCGGAGGAGAGTCATACTGGAGAGCCTCGAGCTCCTCGGCTCGAGACTCCTCCTCGGGGTCCGCGGGAATCGCCAACGCCTTGGCCATGTCCCTGATGAACTCCGAGAATCTGGTGTCCTCCGGTGGGGACCTACTCCGGGGCTCAGACTGCGGTGAGTCCGAAGGGACGCACCGAGTCCGAAAAGTATCGGGGGACTCCTCGTCCTCCGTCTCCCACGCGGACTCATCCGAAGAGGAGTCGGGGGGCTCCGACCACGTGGGTCTCAGTGGCACCCACCCCGACGCCCTCGGTTCCGAGCGGGAGGTCGAGGGTGACCGTGACCGAGGACGACGTCGAGCCTTCATGGTCTCGAGTATCGGCTCGGTCTCCGGGGTCGACTTTGACGTCCCAGTGGTCGGGGCAGATGCACCAGCGAGGCTGGCCATCAGTACCCGCTGCTGATCCATGAAGGCAGACAGTCTGCACTCGAAGGCGGTCAGCCTGAGTCCAAGCTCAGGAGACTCAGCAGCCACCGACTCGGGCCCCGGTGGCGCCGGGCCCGACGTCGGCTCCTTCGGAGGAGAGTCCACGAGGACCACAGGACTTACATGTCCGACGGGTTCCGGCTCCACGCGAGGCATTTCGGACAGCTTCTCCTGCTCCAAGGGCCAGGGACAGCGGTCGGGGGTCTTAGACCTGGCTCTCGAGGAACCAGGGACCTCTTCCGACGCCGCCCTCATGAGCCATTTCTTCCTCTTACGTTCCCGATTGGGGGACCCCCTGTCCGAGGAACCCTGGCGATGCTCGGGATCAGACTCCCGAGACGTCGAGGCCTCAGACGAGGTCCGGGCCCGGCCAGAGGCAGAGTCTGAGAAAATCCTCTCTTTCTGATGCTGCCGGCTTCATATAGTAACATAGTAAATGACGGCAGATAAAGACCAGCATGGTCCATCTAGTCTGCCCAGCAAGATGGCAAGAGTAGGTGCACCTGTCACTCTGTGCAGGCCACCCCTCCCCATGTCTTTGTTTAGGGGTAAATCCACCACTCCATGTAGGACACCCCTATTTGTTGAGACGTTATCTGGTTCAGAAGTTAGATGGTACCGTTTATTTTGTTTTTATCCTATTGCTGTAAAGGGATCCACTGTGTTTGTCCCATGCTGTTTTGAATTCAGTCACCGTGTTTGCCTCCACCACTTCCTTTGGGAGGGCATTCCAAGCATCCACCACCCTTTCAGTGAAAAAATATTTCCTGATATTGCCTTTCAATTTACCACCTTGCAGCTTCATGTTATGCCCTCTAGTTTTAACAGCTTCCCCCCGTCTTTGGAAGAGGTTTGTTTGTTCATCATTTCTCTTTAAGTATTTAAAGGTCTGAATCATATCTCCCCTGTCCCTCCTCTCCTCCAAAGTGTACATATTTAGGTCTTCAAGTCTCTCTTCTCATAAGGCTTCTGACGCAGGCTCCAAATCATTTTGGTCGCTTTCCTCTGAACAGTTTCCAGTCTTTTTACATCTTTTGCAAGATATGGTCTCCAAAACTGAACACAGTATTCCAAGTGAGGCCTCACCAGTGACTTATACAGTGGCATAAGTACCTCTTCCTTTCTGCTGGTAATCCCTCTCTGTATGCAGCCCAACATCCTCCTGGCTTTTGCCACAGCATTGGTCGCACTGTTTTGCCACCTTGAGATCATCAGAGATAATCACACCAAGGTCTTTCTCCTGAACCGTGCATACCAACCTCTCGCCCCCTATCGCGTACATTTCCCTTGGATTTCTGCTACCCAAGTGCATGACACTGCACTTTTTCGCATTAAATCGTAGTTGCCAAGCATTAGACCAGTCTTCCAGCTTTTGTAGATCTTTCCTCATGTTAACCACTCCCTCGGGGGAGTCCACTCTGTTGCAAATTTTTGTGTCGTCTGCAAAAAGACAGACTTTTCCATTCAGTCCTTCAGCAATATCACTCACAAATACATTGAACAGTGCCGGATCCAGGACCGAACCCTGGGGCACCCCGCTAATTACCTTCCTCTCATCCAAGTGAGCTCCATGTACAATCACCTTCTGTCGTCTGTCAGTCAACCAATTTCTAATCCAGTTTACCATCTTGGGACCCATCCCCAAGCTACTGAGTTTGTTGACAAGCCTCCTATGAGGAACAGTATCAAAGGCTTTGCTGAAATCCAGGTAGATGACATCCATCGCATGCCCCTGATCTAGTTCCTTGGTCACCCAGTCAAAAAACTCAATCAGATTAGTTTGGCAAGACCGTCCTTCGGTAAAACCATGTTGCCTCGGATCTTGCAACCTGTTGGTTTTGAGAAAGTTCACTATTCGCTCTTTCAGGAGGGCCTCCATTACTTTTCCCGCCACCAAGGTAAGGCTCACGGGCCTGTAGTTTGACACTTCTTCCCTGTCACCACTTTTGTGTAGAGGTACAACATCAGCCATTCTCCAGTCCTGAGGAACCTCTCCTGTTTCCAAGGATCTGTTGAAGACATCCTTTAACGGTCCTGCAAGAACCTCTCTGAGCTCTTTCAGTATCCTAGAATGTATCCCATCCAGTCCCTTGGCTTTGTCCACTTTCAGTTTAGCAAGTTGTTCTAACACCTCGTCTTCTGTGAATGGTGTGGTATCTACTTCATTCCCATTTTTATATTTGGGAGTCACAGCTGGTCCATCTCCAGAATCTTCTTTAGTAAAAACAGAGCAGAAGTATTTGTTTAGCAATTCTGCTTTTTCAGTGTCACTTTCCACGAGTCCTTTCCCAGCACTTCTGAGTCCTGCAATTCCAACTCTGATCTTCTTCCTTTCCCGGATATATCTGAAGAAAGTTTTGTTGCTACCCTTAACATCTTTAGCCATCCTTTCCTCTGCCTTTGATTTTGCTATCCTTATTACTCTTTTAGACTCTTTGAGTTGGATCCTGTATTCATTTCTGTGTTCTTCTGTTTGCAAGCTTTTGAATTTTGCGAAAGTTGTGGTTTTTGCCTTGATTTGAGCCAGACACCTCTTTGGAAAACCAAATAGGTTTCCTTCTCCTCTTGTTTTTATTTACTTTTCCTACATATTTATCTGTTGCCCCATTTATTGCCTTCTTTAGTTTAGCCCATTGCAATTCCATTTCCATATCTTCTTCCACCCCGTCATCTCCTCCTCCTTTAAGTACTCTGCCATTTTATTGAAGTCAGTTTATTTGAAGTTTTAGGACTTTGAGCTTGCTATGATTGGCCTGTACCATGGCTTTTATCTCAAACCACACCGTGTGATGGTCGCTGTTGCTCACAGGGGCACTCACGCAGACATTTGACACACTATCACTGTTGGTGAGCACTACATCCAGTGTTGAGCTTTCCCTGGTTGGTTTCCATCACCATTTGTCTAAATAATGCATCTTGGAGAGCATCCACAATCTTTTTGCTTCTTTCCAGATGTGCAGAAGGAGTAATCCAATTCACATCAGGTAGACTAAAGTCACCCAATATGATCGCTTCCCCCTTTGCTGCTATCTTGGCAATATCTTTAATCAATTCGTTATCTCGCTCTTCAATTTGAGTTGGAGGGTCTGTAGACTACAGCAATATGGATGACAGTGCCATCTCCTCTTTCCAACGCAATCCAGAGCGCTTCTTCTTTTCCCCATGTTCCCTGCATTTCAGTAGCTTTAATATTGCTTTTGACATACAAGGCTACTCCACCTCCTTTTCCATTTTCTCTGTCTCTTCTGAATAGATTATAGCCAGCTATGGCTATATCCCAATCGTGCGATTCATTAAACCATGTTTCTGTAATGGCCACAATGTCCAAATTCGTTTCCACCATTAAGGCTTCCAGGTCTGGAATTTTGTTGGCTAAGCTTCGAGCATTTGTGCTCATTGCTTTCCAGCATTTTCCTGGCTTGTGTGTATTTTGCATTGATTTTGTTCTGCCTACTTCTTCCCACATGTTTTTGATGTGTGGTTTAAAAGTGTGGCTGTTTCTGATGGTGTTCTGCTTTTGCTGGGGGTGGCATGCAGATGTTGACCTTCCACATCTGTCACCCCCTTTTCCTAGTTTAAATGCATATCCACATACTGCCTGAATTTTTCACTTAGGATTCTTTTCCCTGCGACAGAGAGATGTAGTCCATCAGCACAGTATAGTCTCTTGTCAAAGTGCCTTGGTGGACATTTTGCCACATGGGCCACAGATCTTAGGATCATGATCTGGGCCTAGGCACCGAAGGCAGCAGTCGTGTGTGTCAGTGAGAGACATTAGTTTCTTGCACCGATAACACTTCTTGAAACCACTGGAAGCCATCGGGGAAAAAAGGGCCCCCGTGAGGTCAAAGGACCGGCCTTCCAGGGAAAAGACAAAAAGGGCGCGAACGCCAGCCACGAAGGGCAAAAACCGAAAAATAGAAGACGGGCTCGATACCGGTGTACCAAACCCGGCGGGAAGGGGAACCGGCGTCGAACCGGAGAAAAATACACGATGAAATCGCAAGAAAAAAACGTCAATTTTTCTGGGTGACACGGACAAACGTCCGGTGGGCTCCACGGAAAAAGAAAGACTGAGCAAGATGGCACCTTTAGGTTGGAAGGGGACCGCGCATGCACACAGTATTCCCAAAGGCTTTCTTAGAAAGCTGGGGAATTGCTCCGCATGGGGGCTTCATCGCCATCACCCATAAGTGAGGACTGACTTCCTGCTTGGTCCTGGAGAATGGATGGACATTAAATGAGTCTCTCTTAGAGAACCCAGAAAATGTCCAACAAATCTTGAAGGTGATACCGTCTTATTTAGAGATAAACGGTAGGGAAGATTGTAACATTGGAATTCTATGGGAATGCCTGAAAGCTGTAGTGCAGGGGAATCTGATATCGATAGGTTCGCATGTGAAGAAGGTTAGACAGGGAAAAAAAGATGACATACGAAACAGGATATGAGCGTTGGAGGACCTCCAGAAACAAGGGAAACTGGATGTAAAGACGGGGCAAGAATTAAGTGAAATGAGGCGAGAACTGGGTGAATTAAAGCTGATAGAAATTAAATATGCACAGCATAGATTAAAACAGCAGTTCTTTGAACTGGGCAACATACCGAGCCGTTTACTGGCAAATAAACTGAAACACCAGACTAGGAATTATATAAGTAAAATAAGAGATGCAAGGGAACAGAAAGTAAGGAAAGTGGAACAGATTCAAGAGAGATTTGTAGAATTTTACAAGCAACTATATTCGCCAGAACATATGAGTTCTCAGGAAAGAACAAGGAAATATTTACAACAGATAGATTTACCTAGGCTGACTGTGGAGGATGCGGCACAAATTTCTAAGCCTATATTGGTAGCAGAGGTAGTTGATGTGATGAACTCATTATCGTCACATAAAGTGCCCTGGATGGGCTAAGTTATTTACTAATAAATTTTATAAAACATTTAATGCGGTGTTGGGAGAGCCACTGACACGCCTCTTCAACTCCTTTAAAGAGAGAGGAAAGATTCCAGAGTCAATGCGGACAGCAGGAGTCACACTCCTGCCAAAAGAGGGGAAAGACCCAAATTTGTGTGGGTCATATAGACCTATATCATTGTTGGGCTCGGACTTTAAAATATTCACTAAAGTATTGACTAACAGGATATTACCATATATGACCAGACTGGTGCATGAAAACCAATCTGGTTTTGTACCAGGACGCCAAACGACAGTTAACATATGGAAGGCTCTAAATGCGATGTGGAAAGGGGAAAAGGGGGAGGAACAGATGCTTCTATTAACAATAGATGCTGAAAAAGCGTTTGACCGTGTGTCATGGCCTTTTCCTTTCAATGTGTTAGAGCGGATGGGGATAGAAGAGAATTATTTAAATTGGATTAAAGCAAGATATAAACATCCGATGGCTAAGATCCGTATTAATGGGGAATATTCAAAGGTATTTGAATTGTTTAGGGAGACTCGCCAGGGGTGTCCTCTTTCACCGATTCTCTTTGTACTCTCTATGGAGCCACTGGCCCAGCGGGTGAGAGAATGTCAAGAGATACGAGGGATGAAATGGAGACAACTAGAAAGTAAGATATCCCTATTTGCGGATGACTTGCTCTTTATGTTGACCAAACCAATGGAATCATTAGAGGCTTTATATGATATATTGTTGGAATTTGGGGAGATCTCAGGTTTTAAAATAAATGCCACCAAATCGGAGATATTAAATATATCCACCCCAGTAGAAATACAATCACAAATCAAAGGGAAACTCCCATTCAGATGGGCTAAACAAAGCATTAAATATCTGGAAATATATTTAACCTCAAAGGGTTTAGATATGTTTGGGGCAAGCTTTATACAATTGGAAAAATTAATAAGGCGGGAACTGGAGGAATGGGGAAGTAAAGAAATGACATGGATGGGGAGAGTGTCCGCTATTAAAATGATGACTTTACCCAAGTTGATATATCTTTTCACCACACTTCCAATAAATGTTACCAAAAAGCTACATAGCGAGGATGCAGACGACCATTATGAAATTTGTGGGGGGTGGAAAAACCAAAAGAGTGTTATGGAAAACCCTTACAAGGAAGAGAGAAAGGGATGGTATGGCTATCCCAGATGTAGCGAGATATTTAGAAGCAGCGCAATTAAGTGCAATTGTAGAGTGGGGGACAGAAGAGGTAAAAGAGTGGGTTCAGATAGAACCAGATGAACTTGAAGATGGTATGATAGGAGAGCTTCTATGGGTACCAAAGAGTATAAGTAGTGGTTATCAGGGAAGTAATCCATATGTCAAGTTGACTCTGAGGCTCTGGGATAAATGGTAACATCTTTGGTTGGGGAAGAAGGGAGTGTCCCGGCTGATACCTAGTTGAGGAAACCCAGATTTTCCCCCAGCAATGGGGAAAAATGTTTTTGAGAAGTGGGAGAAAAAAGGTTTGACAAAGATAGGACAATTAGTGGAGGAGAAGAAGATAAAAGATTTTGCAGAGTTAATAAATGAGTATGACCTTGAGGGTAAAGATGTATATAGATATAAACAGATATGTTACTATATACAACATAAGATCTTGCCAGACTTGAGAGAAGACCCCACAGAAATAGAGATTGTTTCTGATGGGGCAAAAAAAAGGGACTCTGACAAAGATGTATAATTTGATGGATAAGTGGCACTAGGTTGGGTTTGCAACAGAAATGGGAGACAGATTTAGGAAAAACATGGGAGGAGTCAACTTGGGAAAGGATATATTGGAATCGATATAAGGGAATATTAGCTACAAATTTAATTGAGAATAATTTAAAGTCTTGTATCGCTGGCATCTAACTCCAGAAAAATTACATATTATGCATAAACGAGTTGATGACAAGTGTTGGAGACAATGTGGGGAAAGGGGGACATACTTGCATATATGGTGGAGTTGTGAGAAATTGTACCAGGTATAGAATGAGGTTTTTATATTACTTGGTGAGATTTTGGGGAAAGAAATTAAACCTCAACCATCCATGGCATTGCTAGGGGTGAAACCTCCCATATTGAACAATACATAGGGTGTGTTCTTAAATATGGGGTGCGAGGCCCTTAGAGTGCTAATAGCCAGGAAATGGAAACAGGAAGTATTTCTGACGATGGAGGAATACAAATCATATTTGGGACATACATATTTAATAAGTTAACAGCATTAAAAAGATCTAGACCACAGCAATTTCTATGTATGTGGGGGAATTATATAAAGTGGGAATCTAACACAGCAAAATGATATGAAAATAATGGCAGAGATCCATGGGAGGGGCGGAGGGAGAGAGGGTGGGGAGGGGAAAAAGGAAAATGAAGACTAACGGATTAGAAAATGATGGTTGTGAACGTAAGGAAAATGTTTGGTTACTTGTGAGATGCAATGATGTTTATGAGTAGGAAAATGACTGTGTTAAGATGTTGAGTATTGAAGATATTTTTAATAACATTCTAAAATATAAATAAAAAAAAAAAGATACAAAGCAGGTTGGGTCTGTGCAGAGGGCGGCTTCTAAAATGGTTAGTGGTGTTCATTATGAAGCATATGAGGACAGACAAAGATCTTAACGTGTTTATTTTAGAGGAAAGGCGGGCTAGAGGAGATATGATAGAGACATTTAAATATCTCCGTGGCACAAATGCACAGGAAAGTTTCTTTCAATTGAAGGCAAGCTCTGTTACAAGGGGACATAGGGTAAGGATGAAAGGGGATAGACTCGGGAGTAATATGCAGAAATGTTTCTTTATGGAAAGAGTGGTAGATGCATGGAATAGAGACTAGGACAGTATCTGAATTCAAAAAAGCATGGGACAAACACAGAGGATCTCTAAAGGAAAAAAGGGGACTACTGTAGTTGATATTTAATTGTTTTTTATACTGCCTTATCTAGGAATCAAGGTGGTTTACAAGGAGCAGAAAATCAACAGGTTTACATAGAACTTTAAGGTATTTAACAGTAATAACTTATTAACAGTTATAATGTATATGCAGCAACTTCTATACAGAGGAGAGGTTGAGAGGAGTGCAGGGGAAGACGTGTGAGATTGTCCATAGGCTAGTGTAGGGGAGAGCAATGCTCAGGTGTTGAAGTGTTCCTTGAATAGTAGTGTTTTGAGGTCTTTGCGAAATTTCTTTAGTTCCTGGGTTTCCATGAGATTGCTGGGGAGTTCATTCCACAGGTCGGGTGCGTAAGTGGAGAAGACTATTGCAAGTGTTCTGATTTATGAGTGTTATTTCCAATGGTAGGTCGAATAACTTTGCATTAAACTTTCACCTTATTCTGTTGAGGGTAAAGACCAAGGCAGAGAAGTTTGCATCCTGGTGATGAATACATGGCTGCGTGGACAGTGTCATTGAGAGCATTTTGGTCTCCTGGACCATGGGATGATGTTCCAAGAGCTGCAGAGCAGAGATGGTGTCCATCTGTCCAAGAAGGGTCAAAGTGTCTTCAGCAACAGACTGGCTAACCTACTGAAGAGGGTTTTAAACTAGATTCATTGGGGATGGGTGAAGAGAGTCCCCAGGTAAGTGAAACATTAAATACATCTGTAGAAATGGGTAATAGGGGCAACATCTGGAAAGTGGTGTGTATAAATGCCTGTAGCATGGGAAAGAACATCCCAGATGTTGAGGCTTTAATGGAAAAGGCCGACTTGGATTTAGTGGAGGTTATGGAGATGTGGTTCAAGGAAAACCATGCCTGGGATGCAGTCATACCGGGCTATACTTTATTCAGGAAGGACAGGGTAGGAAGGGGAGGTGGAGTGGCACTATATGTAAAAAATAATATTAAAGCTATAGAATTGCAGGGCCTAAAAGGAAGAAAGGTGGCATGGTGGGTTAAACTAGAAAGAGGGAAAGGGAAATCTATTTGCATTGGAGTTATATACAGATCCCTATGGGTTATGGTTATGGTTTATTACATTTGATATACCGCTCAGGCCGAAGCATTAGAGCGGTTTAAAATACTATATCATTTAAGAAAATATGAAAAGAACACCATTTATGAGATAGGACAGAATAGAGAACAGAAATAGTTAAAAAGATAAGGGAAGGAGAAGGAAAGAGAACAGCAGGTTACCACGATATACAAGCATGATAATCCAGTCCATGTCTTTAATAAACTTCAGATCAGATACCACGGACTCACAGGGAGTAGAAATGGACGCATATTTAATAGAAGACATACACAGTATTGCCATGAAAGGAAAAGTGCTACTGATAGGTGATCTCAATATGCCGGATATGGACTGGCACGTCCCTGCTGCGGTGTCATCTAGAAACATAGAAACATGATGACAGAAAAAGACCACATGGTCTATCTAATCTGTCCTTCCATATCAGCCACTACAACAGTCCCCTTTTTCCTTTAGAGATCCTCTGTGTTTGTCCCATGCCTCTTTGAATTCAGATACTGTCCTCATCTCTACCACCTCCACTGGGAGACTATTCCACGGATCTACCATTCTATCCGTAAAGAAATATTTCCCCATATCACTCCTGAATCTATCCCCTTTCACCCTCATCCCATGTCCCCTTGTAGCAGAGCTTGCTTTCAATCGAAAGAGGCTCTCCTCCTATGCATTTATGCCATGGAGGTATTTAAATGTCTCAATCAAAACACCTCTATCCTGCCTTTCCTCAAAGACGTACATATATTAAGAGCCTTAAGTCTGTCCTCATATGCTTTATAATGAAGGTCACTAATCATTTTAGTAGCCACACTCTGTACTGGCTCCAGCCTGTTTATATCCTTTTGAAGGTGTGGTCTCCAGAATTGCACACAATACTCCAAATGAGGTTGCACCAAAGACTTATACAGAGACACTATCACCTCTTTTCTTCTGCTGGCCATTCCTCTCCCTATGCACCCAAGCATCCTTCTAGCTTTTGTTATCGCCTTTTCTACCTGTTTAGCTACTTTAAGATCATCAGACACAATCACGCCTAAATCCTGCTCTTCTTTAGTGGACAAAAGTACTTCACCCCCTATACTATATCGCTCCCTTGGACTGCTGCAGCCCAAATGCACGACTTTTCATTTTTTAACATTATATCTCAGCTGCCAAATTCTAGACCATTCTTCAAGCTTAGCTAGATCCCTCCTCATGTTATCTACACCTTCCTGGGTGTGTTCTCTATTGCAGATTTTGGTATCATCCGCAAAGAGGCAAACCTTACCAGACAGCCCTTGCGCTACATCACTAACAAAGATGTTAAAAATAATCGGACCAAGGACAGATCCCTGGGGCACACCACTGGTAACCTCCTTCTCAGAGTGAGCTCCATTTACCTGTACGCTTTGTCGCCTCCCACTCAACCAATTTCCAACCCAAGCAGTAACTTAGGGTCCATCCCTAGGGTGCTCAGTTGGTTTATAAGTCGCCTGTGAGGAACGGTGTCAAAGGCTTTACTGAAATCTAAATACATCACATCTAGGATTCTCCCTCAATCCAACTCCCTGGTAACCCAGTCAAAGAAATCAATCAGATTTGTCTGATAAGACCTGCCTCCGGTGAATCCATGCTGCCTCAGATCCTGTAATCCCCTGGAGTCCAGAAACCTCACTGTTTTCTCTTTCAGCAGCGTTTCCAATAATTTACTCACCACCGAAGTTAAACTAACCGGCCTATAGTTTTCAACCACATCCTTACTTCCACTTTTGTGTAAAGGGATCACATGAGCCTCTCTCTCCAGTCCTTTGGCACCATTCCCAACTCCAACGAGGTATTGAAAAGGTCAGTCAGTGGAGCTGCTAAAAGTAAGGAGATCCTTGATTCTCTACAGGGAGAACTATTCAGGCAATTAGTAACAGAACCCACATGTGAAGGGGCTATACTGGACTTAGTGCTTACCAATGGGGAAAGTGTTTCTGATGTTAGTGGGAGATCATCTCGCATCCAGAGATCACTAGTTTAATATTAGGATTAGGGCTGAAAAACTCCATTCAAAAGCAAGGGTCTTAGACTTTAGGAAAACTAACTTTGCCAAGATGGGACAATACCTCAAAGAGTCGTTAGTGGGATGGGAACAGCCGGGGGATGTAGAAAAACAGTGGACAAAACTGAAAGGGGATATTTTAAGGGCAACAAAACTTTTTGTTAGAAAGGTAAATAAATGTAAAAGGAAAAGGAGGACCCCATTTTTAAAATTTTATTTATTTATTTTTACAGAAGATAGCTTTATCAATATGAAGGAAGAATCAAGAGAGGCGGTCTGGCTTACCCAAAAGATGATACGAGAGGACATGCACGCATTATCCTTATTGGAATATTGTAGAAGAAAGATCATTCCCAGAAGCCTGTGTCAATAAGGCCCCAGGCATGTTTATTGATGGAGGCATCATGGCTGACTTGGACTAATATTGAACAAATGCTCTCTCGATCTAATGATTTTATTGATCAAAACGCAAGGTGAAGGACTTACGGTGGCACCGGCACCCGAATAGACGCCTGAAACACACGCTCCGACACAGACGGCTAAGTAAATGCCCTTTAGCAAAGAAGCACAAATAAAATAGTTAACCCCCGAAGCGGAAGCACAAAAGAGCATTTCTGGAGCAATTTGGATGGCGGGAAGGAAGCTGGGAATAGACCTTAAAGCCCTTTCCTTTAAGGCGGTAGCGGGAGCAAGAACCTACGCGGCCAAGATGGCATCAGGCCGCGGTAATCCAGGTGGAGCAGAGGAGGCGGAAAGTGGAAAAAATGGAACAAGTGAAGTTCAAGCCCTCAGAGAAGACCTGAAAGAGTGGTTTGATTCCACAAGGCAAGAGATTGGGAACCTGAAAAATGAGGTACAAGGCTTGTTCCAGGATCTTAAAGGGGACATGGCCTCGATGGGAACTCGTATGGAGGAGATAGAGAACCAGATGGAGGAGCATGTGGGTCAATGTGTAGTGATTGAGCAAAGACTGGAAGCCTTAAGTGGTGGGCAAGAGGATCTTTGGCAAAAGGTGGAAGACCTGGAAAATCGGTCCCGGCGCGCTAATCTGCAGATAAGAGGCCTACCGAAAGAAGAGGGGTCAGTGAATTATCTGTCATTGGCTGAGGTGAAGTGGTTCTGAAAGCGTCGGATAGGGAACTGGAAGGTTTGTGCCTGAAGGTGGATCGCGCCCACAGATCGCTCGGCCCTAGGAGGGAAAACAGGCCGCAGGACATAATTATCTGTCTGCATGAATACAGAACCAAAGAATTAGTCTCTACAGCGGCAAGGAAGCTGGGGAAAATTAAATGGAAAGAAGCTGAGGTGGAAGTGTTTGCAGATATATCAAGTATCACAATGCGGAAACGTAGGGAGTACCAGGTGGTGACAAGGAAACTACGAGATGAAAATGTCCGCTACAGGTGGCTCTTTCCAGTGGGATTACAATATGCTATTAATGGGAAAACAGTAGTGCATTCAGTGGAGGCAGCAATCCTGAGTATGAGACAAGCAGGATGATCGGATATCCCAGCTAGTCCGATAAGCGAAGGCGGGAGCACTGTGTCTGCGAGGCCTTCAAAGGGCATGCACATGCAGTGGTCCCAAGCATCGGGAGGTGATAAGAGGCTGAGGTGTCAAAGACCTACAAAGGGACACATCCAAAAGGACTCATAAATCGTTTGTGGACTGATAAGTAAAAATGTGTGGTCCCGCCAGGCCTGAAATAGTGGGCGAAACTACTATGTATAAGGGTTCCGCGGGAGGATGGTCTCCGCAACTTTGTGTCCCATGTTGCTTCCTATGATAACAAAGTTGGGTTAATTTTCGCTTGGATTGTGCAGGTGGGGGGGGGGGAATTATGATCATATGGAAGTATAAAACATGTTAAAAAGTTAGTTAAAGGGTATTGTGTGTTAAAAATTAAAATGTAAATTTGGGGCTGTCTGGGTCTGGCTCCACCTGGATTAGATCTTAGTGGACCGGTTAGTGGCTGGGGGGAGGCGGGAGGGGGAAAAGGGAGATGGGAAGGAGGGGTGGGGTGGGAGGGGGAGCAGGTGGGGTGGGTAAGACAAGGTAAAGTTGGAGATGATTATAGTATGATACCAAGTAATAGTCATGGCGATGTATAACTTAGTAACAATGAACATCAGAGGCCTTAATTCCTTTAAGAATCGACAGCTCCTTATAAAAGAATGTACAAGATTGAAGGGGGATATTATTTTTGTCCAGGAGACGCACCTTTTATCCAAAGATGAAGGGCGTATGGGTCGTCCACTTTTCCCTCAACAATTTTTTGCTTCTAATAAATTGGAAAAGAAGGGTGGAGTTGGGATATTTTTATCCAGTAGAGTCGCAGGGCAGGTGGTTGAAGTTGTTAAAGATAAAGGGGGGCGGTACGTGATCATTAAACTTAAGGCTGATACTGCAGTTTACACATTGGTAAGTGTATATGCACCAAATGCTAGTCAAGCAGGGTTCTTCCAAGAACTCCAGAAAATTCTATTTGGAAAGGCAGAGGGGAATTTGATCGTAGGT
This sequence comes from Ichthyophis bannanicus, assembly GCA_033557465.1. NCBI lineage: Eukaryota > Metazoa > Chordata > Amphibia > Gymnophiona > Ichthyophiidae > Ichthyophis > Ichthyophis bannanicus. The sequence continues at coordinate 671,869 of CM066044.1, read as the reverse complement.
GGAGATTTTAATGTATCCCTTAATCCTCTAATGGATACTTCAAAGGGGGTGGCCTCCACACCCAGAGTACACAGGCTACGTCTGAAGCAGTTGATGGAGGGGTTGGATCTGGTGAATGTGTGGAGAGAGGTGAATTATGTGGAGAGAGGTGAATTATGCATAGAGAGATTCTTCCTTTTATTCCCCGGTTCATGAGGTTTACTCCAGGATTGACTTGATCCTTGCAGATAAGTCTATGGTGGCAAAAGTAGGGAATTGTGAAATCAGAGAGCAAACATGGTCAGATCATGCTCCAGTAACTTGTAGTATCCGGATGGGTAATCGGGGTCCGAGCGGGGCCTGGTGGAAGTTGAATGAATTCTCTTTTAGCAGACCGGGAGGTGGTGAATCAGATTAGGAAAGAAATTGAAGAGTATATTTTGCTAAATGAAATGGATGAATGCTCTCCGGGGACTATTTGGGATTGCTTGAAGGCTGTAGTAAGGGGGAAGCTTATTGCTGTGGGGGCGCATCGGAAAAGGATTAAGTTACAAAATCAAACTAGACTGCTTGAGTCCATTAAAGATGTAGAGAATAAATTAAAGAGGGATCTTCAGGAGGGGGAAATGAGAGGTATAGTGAATGGGTTGAGAAGGGAATTAAGTGAGTTGCATTTATACGATATCCAATATAAGCTTAATATTTTGAAATAAAAAAGGTTGAGTTTAGTAAAAAGGCAGGGAGATTGCTTTCCCGCAAAATAAAGACGATGTGCACCCGGAATACTATAGTAAAGATTAAGGATGTGTGTGGGAAGCCTATGTGGGCAGGAAAAGACACTGAGGAGAGGTTTGTCCAGTTTTATCAAGATCTGTACACGCCGGAAGCTAGAGTGGAGGAAAAGAGGGTGCAAGAGTACTTAGATAGTGTCAATCTGCCGCAGCTTCCAAGTGAGGAAATGGAGGGACTATCGAGTCAGATTAGAGAACAGGAGGTATTGATCGTGATTAGAGGCTTGAAACCCCATAAAGTTCCAGGCATGGATGGGTTCCCTAACCGGTTCTATAAAGGGTTTGCGGAAAACTTAGTGGACTCGCTTACAAGAATGTACAACTCGTTTGACAAGGAAAATAGGATGCCCGCCTCAATGCGACTGGTGGGGATTAGCATACTCCACAAAGAAGGGAAAGACCCAGCCGAGTGTAGTTCCTACCGGCCAATATCACTTTTAAGTAGCGATATGAAAATCTTTAGTAGGGTATTAGCAAATAGGCTGATGCCATATTTGGGAAGGTTAATACATCCAAATCAATCTGGATTTGTGCCGGGTCAATATACATCAGATAATATACAAAATTTAATGTGGCATGGACCGAGTCGGCGGGAGGTTTTAGCCCTTTTACCGGTGGATGCTGAAAAAGCATTTGACAGGGTGAGTTGGCCCTTTCTTTTTAAGACCTTGGCAAAAGTGGGGGTCACTGGATCATTCCTGAAATGGGTACAAATTTTGTACAGCACGCCGATGGCGTGTTTAAAAATTAACGGATCTATCACGAAGGCTTTTGAATTACATAGGGGGACAAGACAAGGGTGCCTGTTGTCCCCGTTGCTATTCATTTTGACAATGGAACCAATGGCACAGTGAATTTGGGACCACGTGGATATCCCCGGGATTACAGTGGGAGGACAATCTCACAAAATATCCTTATTTGCAGATGTTTCGTTTTTTATAACAGACCCGGCACAATCATTGGTAGCGATTTTGGATGAACTACAAAAGTACGGGGGAGGTGTCAGGATTTCGTATGAATCCTATGAAATATGAATTATTGAATATAACTATTAGCAAGGACAAGGTGGAGAGGCTGAAACAGAACTTTCCGTTTAGATGGGCGAGGGGTAGCATTCGTTATTTGGGAGTGCAGATAACGGCAACACGGGATCAGTTTTCAGCGAATTATGGGCCTGCTCGGAACAGTATGTTCCGGGAATTGGAGCGATGGGAGAAATATGAGGTTTCATGGCTGGGTAGGATGGCGCTGATAAAGATGATCTTGCTGCCCCGTTTCTTGTACTTGTTTATGAATCTTCCAGTGGAGGTTCCTGTCCCCTTCCTTAGGGGGCTACAGGATAGACTTATGAAATTTATCTGGAAAAGTAGGAGACCTAGAGTGGCTAAGGGTATTCTGTGCACTAGTAGGAAAAAAGGGGGTATGGGTATGCCATTGCTGTCCAGATATTATGAGGCAGCCCGAGTGAGAGCAGTATTGGAATGGGAGTTAAGGGGGCAAGTGGAATGGGTGGAGTTAGAGGAATGTGGGTTAGGGCAAACGAAAAAGTTAGCAAGTATAATCTGGCTTAAAGGGCACTCCTCGGGGAAGAAGCAGGACAACCCCTTCATAAATCTCACTTTGCAATATTGGCGAAAGTGACAGATACGATGGTATGGGAATCAGGGGTGCTCTAAGTTTATACCCTTGGTAGATAATCTAGAATTCCCACTAGGTGTTCAAGATTTAACCTTTGGCAGGTGGGCCTCCAAGGGGCTGAGGACTATTGGTCAACTTAAAGAAGGGGGAGGATGGGTGGATTTTGAAGAATTTCAGAGTGAATACCAGTTACCAAATGAGGATAAATATAGGTATGTGCAAGTGATCCATTTTTGCCAGAAGATGGAGAAGAGAGGTAAAGGAGGTAAAGGGGCTAAAGGGGATGAGACAGACGGCCTATTTGAGGGCCGGGAGGTTAAAGGTCTAATCTCCAAAATGTATAGGGCGATGGAGGTGGTGAATTGTGATGAATGGGCACATAGGAAGGCATGGGAGAGGGATCTTAATAAGAGTTGGGATGAGGAACAGTGGATGCTAGTCTGTAAAGGTTTATTTTAGGGGGGTGTTGGCCAGCAACTTATTGGAGCACAACTATAAAATGCTTTACAGGTGGTATTTGATTCCCCAAAGGTTGCAAAGATGGCAGGGTGGAAGTGCATTATGCTGGAGAGAGTGCGGAGAGTTGGGGTAATTTCTCCATATTTGGTGGGGTTGCATAAAAATTGACTCTCTGTGGATGGAGGTCGAGGAATGGATGAAAGAAATAGTGAGGGAGGAAGTGAATTTGTGTCCCTGTTTGGCTTTGTTAAATATAGGGAGTGGAGTGGGCTCAGCTGAGGCCTTTGGGTGGTGCAGAATTGTATGTGTGGCTACTAGGCAGTTGATTGCTAGGCAATGGAAAAGGGTGGAGGTACCTTCACTAACAGCAGCACAGGATAGAATAGAACACCTATATTTGATGTATCGGCTTACTGCCCTGTGACAGAGGAGGCCATTGGGATTTCAGAAAACTTGGGCATCATACTTTAAATGGCGGCAGGGGAACAAAATTCCTGAGAAGGGAGACCAAGAAGGAATTAGGGCTGGAGGGACTTGTCTGGATGGGGCCTCTGACTAGGTCTGACTAAGTGGGATGGATAAGGAGAGATTGGGTAGGGTGGGGGTGGGAGAGGAAATATGAAGATCGGTAATATGTGAGCACTATTTTTGTTAATCCTCTTCTACTTCAGTTAAAGTGAGGTTTGATGTAATTTTAAGGACTGTATAGAATAAGTATGTGGTTTGATTAGAGAGATAGGCTGACTCCGACTGTTGTTGTTTGTTAATTGATGATGGAAGGGAGAATGGGGGGGGGGGGTTGTGGGGGAGATAGGAGGGATGGGGAAACTGAATTCTAGGTTTGTAATAAATTGTGTTATTGTGTTTTCAATAAAAAATAAATGGGAAAAAAATGTAAGGTAGAACTTTTAAAAAAAGATGTAGAATCTAAAATAGATAAGCTTCAGGACAAGGATACCTGTTATGAGAAATTAAAAAAAGATTTTGATAGAAATACTACGGAATACAAAAAAACCGTTAAAGATACAAAACTTAAGAAATTTAAGAGAGATGAAGAGGACTACATGTTAGGTACAGTATATTATTGGATGAACAACAATGGACAGATAAAATCTAGAAGTGAATCCCGGAGAAATACTAACCATGCCAAAATTGGAGCCCTCTATCAAAGCTAAAACTAGATTATTTTCACCAAAGCCTGGCTTGGAGCAAAGCATCAAACGCAGTTGTAGCCAGGAGCCGGGTGGCCAAGTGGAAGAAACCTTTGATAATTCAGCATCTCTTTTCTCCTCAGGGATAGAGTGGTTACTCACCTGTAACAGGTGTTCTCCAGGAGCAGCAGGAATCAGTCCTCACTTATGGGTGATGTCGGCGCAGACAGAGCCCTCGCGGAGCAATTTCCCCAGCTTTCGAAGAAAGCCTTTGGGATTGCAGCGCGCATGCGCGGTCCTCTTCCCGCCCAAGGATGCCATCTTGCTCAGTCGGATGACATAGCGGAAGACAGCAACCATAAGAATGACTGCAACTCCAGGGGAGGAGGGAGGGTAGTGAGGACTGATTCCTGCTGCTCCTGGAGAACACCTGTTACAGGTGAGTAACCACTCTTTCTCCAGGACCAAGCAGGAAGTCAGTCCTCACTTATGGGACTCCCTAGCTTAAGGCTACCGGAGACCTCAAGCTGGAAAAAGAGAGCTCTCTCCAGCTCAACCGCACAGAAGGAAGGAATCTTCTCTGAATACGAATCCGGCCGGTAGTCAACATCGGGGTCGGCGGGTAGGAGTTGCCTAAACCTCAAAGAGATTGTGGAGGACTGCCTGTCCAAAAGCAGTATCCCTGCGGGACTCCCTCTCCAGGCAGTAATGAGCCGCAAAAGTCTAGCTAGAAGACCAAGTAGCGGCCCGGCAGATGTCTGCCAACGGAACAGAGCGGAGGTGTGCGACAGACGCCGCCTTTGCCCTGACATGGTGCGCCGTGACTCGACTCTCCAAAGAGAGGCCGGCTGCCCCATATGCCCAGGCGATGCAGTCAGCTACCCAGATGGACAGAGTACGCTTCGATACAGATAACCCCAACCGATTGGGGTCAAAGGAAACGAAAAGCTGGGCAGCTTTCCTATGCTCACGCGTACGGTCAAGGTAGAAGGACAAGGCTCTTCGACAGTCCAGGGTATGCAGAACAGTCTCAGCTCTGCTGGTATGTGGCCTGGGAAAGAAGGTCGGAAGAACCACCTCTTGATTGATGTGGAAAGAGGAAACCACCTTAGGATGCGAGGAAAGGGGCTGGCCCTCCACCGGCGAATGATGTGCAGAGAGAGCACTGAGGTGGACTCTGACAGAGTTGGACTTGAGGCCTAGATCGGAGAGGTGCAGCAAGTATTGCAGTACCACCGACACTAGGCAGGCAAATGGGTCCTCAGAACGCTGAGAACACCAGACGGAGAAGCGACGCCATTTGAGTGCGTAAGACGTCCGGGTAGAAGGTCGCCGAGACGCCAGGACGACAGCTTCCACCTCCAGGGGGAGCGAGAGTGGGGCCAGGACTACCCTCTCAGCAGCCAGGCCATCAGGTGAAGGGCCCGGAGGTTGGGGTGCAGAGAGTACCCTGATCTTGGGTCAGAAGATCGGGCTGAAACCCCAGAGGGAGAGGGGTGTCCACCGCTAACTGCAGGAGCAGAGGAAACCAGGGTTGCCTCGGCCATCGGGGCGCTATCAGGATCACGTAGGCCCTGTCCCGGGCAACCTTGAAGAGCGTCCGGGACACCAGCGGCGTGGAAGGAAAGGCATACAGTAGGCCTGTGGACCAAGAAATGAGGAAAGCATCCGGGGCCACTCTGAGGGGATGCGGATGCCGAGAGCAGAACCGGGGGAGCTGCCGGTTCAGGGGACAGGCAAAGAGGTCCACGGTGGGGGAGCCCCACTGGCGGAAGATTTGCTGGGCAACGCCGGGGTTCAACCTCCACTCGTGGGGCTGCAAGGCCCGGCTCAGCCTGTCGGCCAGGCAATTCTCCTGCCCGGGCAGGTAAACAGCCTTGAGGAGGATGTTGTGGTCGACTGCCCAGGAGCACAGTCGCCGGGCCTCCTGACAGAGCAGGAGGGAGCCTGTGCCCCCCTGTTTGTTCACGTAGAACATGGCCACCTGATTGTCCGTCTGCACCAGTACGGACTGGCGAGAGGTGAGGTGAGAGAAGGTCCGCAGAGCTAGGCGGATCGCCCGCAGCTCCAGGAAGTTGATTTGTTGAGCCGCCTCCCAAGGAGTCCAAAGGCCTTGAGTGCGCGCTCCCTGGCAATGCACTCCCCATCCCAAGAGAGAGGCATCGGTCGTCAGCATCTAGGAAGGTGCGGGAGACTGAAAGGGCATACCCCGTACCAGGTTGGGCAGGTGGAGCCACCACTGCAGAGAGGAGACCAGGTGGTCGGAGATCTGTAGAAGGTCCGCCAGACCTCCTGTGGCCTGATGCCATTGAGTGCGGAGACACCACTGGACAGGCCTCATATGCAGTCGGGCGTTCGGCGTGACATGGACCATGGAGGCCATATGACCGAGCAGCTGCAGGAACCTCCGGGCCGGAACAGGAGACGCACTGTGGAACCTGCCGGCCAAAGCCATGAGCCTGTCGGCTCGCTCCCGAGGCAAGAAGGCACGAGCTCGCAGAGTGTCGAGCTGAGCTCCTATGAACTCGAGATCCTGTGAGGGACGCAACGTGGACTTCGACGTTTATGACGAAGCCCAAGTGCTGAAGCAGAGCCACCGTACGCTGCGTGGCCTGAGCGACCTCTGGGGCCGACTGCGCCCGGACGAGCCAGTCGTACAGGTAAGGAAAAAACGAATAGGCCCTGAAGCCTCAGGAAGGCCGCGACCACCGCCAGGCATTTTGTGAACACCCTGGGGGTGGAGCACAAGCCGAAGGGCAGCACGCGGTACTGATAGTGTTTCCCGGCCACTACAAATCTGAGATATTGTCGGTGGTCCGGATGAAACAGGATGTGAGTATAGGCATCCTTTAGATCCAAGGAGCATAGCCAATCTCCCTGCTGGAGGTAGGACAGCAAGATTCCAAGGGTAAGCATCCTGAACTTTTCCCGCTGCAGGAACATGTTGAGGTTGCGCAAGTCCAGAATGGGTCTGAGGCCTCCGTCCTCTTTGGGACCAGGAAGTATCTGGAGTAGAACCCCTGACCCCACTGAGGTTGGGGCACTGGTTCCACAGCCTGCTCCTCCAGTAGACCCTGCAGCTCCTGAAGGAGTAAGTCTCTGTGCAGAGGGGGCCTCGGAGGCTCCCCTGGGAAGTAGGGGGGAGGCACCTGGTGAAAATGCAAGAGGTAGCCCCTTTGAACCACCTGCAGCACCCAGGAATCGGATGTTATGGCTGACCACCTGTGAGCAAAGTGGATCAGCCTGCCCCCCCGTGCTGAGCGACGGCCGCGGAGGGGGAGAGGCTATGCTGGCATGGTCAAAAACCCCCACCCTGCGTGGCAGGGGGCTGTGTAGCGGGCTTGGGGGCCCGCGGCCTACGGGGGCCATTCCCCTGACCCTTAGTCTGTGGGCCCTGAGTGGAAGCCGCCGGTACTTGGTATTGAAGGTGGGATTGCTTATAGGCAAGCACCTTCCTTGGGTAAAAAGGCTTCTTCCCCGGACCCTTCCTCTTCTGCGGGGGAGCGGAGGTCTTTCGGGACAGTCGAGTCCGAGTGAGAGTCTCCGACTCGAGTTCCGCAGCCTTATCGGACATGGGCTTGCTGAAAAGGTTGTCACCTCGGCAGGGGACATTGACTAACTTGTCCTGTACTCATGGCTCGAGGTCGGATGATTGGAGCCAGGCCTGTCGGCGGGCACCGATGCCGGCTCCGGCTACTCGGGCCGACGCCTCAAAGCCGTCGTAGGCCGCCCGAAAAAGGAATTTCGAGCACTCTCGAATACTATCGGACAAGGCCAGGAACCTCTGCAAATGTTCGTCGGAGAGACCAGCCGAGAACCCGGCGAGCTCTTTCGCCAGGTCTCGGAGGAACATGCCCATATACAGCTGGTATGTCGGGACTCTGCAGGCAAGCATGGAACCCTGGAAGCACTTCCTACCGAGGGCATCCAGGTTACGGGCCTCCTTACCCGGGGGCACCGAGGAGTGCATCTTTTGACTCTTAAGCCGATGCATTGCCGATTCCACAACCATGGAGTGGTGTGGCAGTTGCGCCTTCTGGAACCCAGGGCTCTTGCGGACTCGATAAATCGAATCGATCCACTTGCTTAACACCGGTGTCGAGGCCGGGCTTTCCCACATGAGGAAGAGCAGCCACTCCAGCATCGGAGGGACCGGCACAGTAAAGGCCTCCTTCGGGGGAGAGTCGTACTGGAGTGCCTCGAGCTCTTCCGCGCGAGGCTTCTCCTCGGGATCCACGGGGAAAGCCAAAGCCTTGGCCATATCCCGCACAAAATCAGAGAAGCGCGTATCCTCCGGAGGGGATCGCCTTCAAGGCTCCGACTCGGGTGAGTCGGAGGGGACGCACCGGGTCTGAAAAGAGCCGGGCGACTCGTCCCCTTCCGTGTCCCTGTCCGACGCCTCCGTGGAGGAATCGAGGGGCTCCGTGCGGGCGAGGGTTCGTCCTGACGCCGACTTCGACGACCTCGGTCCCGAACGGGAGGCCGAGGGAGACCTCGACCGAGGATCGACTCGGCCGCCGGGGTCGACTTGGGCATCGACGTCCCGGTGGTCTGGGCAGATGCACTGGCGATGCCGGTCATCCAAACCCGCTGCTGGTCCAAGAAGGCAGAGATACTGCGCTCCAAGGATGTCAATCTGAGGTCAAGCCCAGAAGACCCGGCAGCCACCGACTCGGGCCCCGACGGCGTTGGGCCCGACGACGGTTCCGTAGGGGAGTCCAGGAGGACAATAGTACTCACGTGCGGCTCCACCTCGAGTCGAGGAAGTTTAGAAGGTCTCTCCGCCTCCGATGACTCGGGGCGGCTGGCGGGGCTATGCGACCCGGCTCGCGAGGGACCAGGTGCGTCCTCCGACGCCGCCCGCGCGAGTTTCCGCTGCCGACGATGCTCCCGGCCAGGGGACCCCCGCTCAGAGGAACTCCGACGGTGCTCGTGGCCGGAGTCACGAGACGTCGAAGCCTCCGACGAGGTCCGGGCCGGACCGGACTCGGGGTCAGAGAAGATTCGGTCCTTTTGCGATTGCTGACTCCTCGGCGACTTGGAGGACATCTTGCCACACGGACCACAGCTCCCAGTGTCATGGTTGGGTCCGAGGCAACGGAGGCAGAAATTATGCGTGTCTGTAAGAGACATTAATTTAGAACAATGATCACAGTTTTTGAACCCGCTGGCAGCCATCGGGGGAAAAAGGGCCCCCGCGAGGTCGAAAGACCGAGCCGCAAGGGGTGGAAAATAAGTGGCGGGAACACCAGTTAAAAATTGAAAACAAAAAAAAAAAGAAATGTGAACGGACTTGATAAGGAAAAATCGAGGCCGGGCAGGAAAAGGACACGCGAACCGAGAAAACAATTAATCAACTTTTTCAGCGGTGGTAACAAACTACATCTGTAGGGCTCAGCGGAAAAAAGAAGACTGAGCAAGATGGCATCTTTGGGCAGGAAGAGGACCGCGCATGCGCGCTGCAATCCCAAAGGCTTTCTTTGAAAGCTGGGGAAATTGCTTCGCGAGGGCTCCGTCGGCGCCGACGTCACCCATAAGTGAGGACTGACTTCCTGCTTGGTCCTGGAGAAACCATATAATCAGCAATAGGATTTTCAGATGGATTTCTTATGAAAAAGTGGGAAGAAGCAAGGGTCTACATAATTGACACAAATCACCTGAGACCAACAGGTACAAAAGACGGGAAAGAGTAGTTACTCACCTGTAACAGGTGTTCTCCAGGAACAGCAGGAATCAGTCCTCACATACGGGTGACGGCGCCAACGGAGCCCCTGTGCGGAGCATTTCCCCAGCTTTCAAAGAAAGCCTTTGGGAATGCAGCGCGCCTGCGCGGTCCCCTTCCCGCCCAAGGGTGCCATCTTGCTCAGTCTGATGACATAGCTAAAAGACAGCAAAAATCAAAATAAAGTATATGACTGCAACTCCAGGGGAGGAGGAAGGGTCGTGAGGACTGATTCCTGCTGCTCCTGGAGAACACCTGTTAAAGGTGAGTAACTACTCTTTCTCCAGGACCAAGCAGGAAGTCAGTCCTCACATATGGGACTCCCCAGCTCTAGGCTACCAGGAACCCAAAGCTGAAAAAATGGCTCCCTCTCAAGAGCCTCAGCATCTGAGATAATAATATCCTTTGAGAACGCCCCCGTACGGTAGCCCAACACAAGGGCCGGAGGGTAGGAGTTGCCTAAACCTCAAAGAGATTACGGAGTACTGCCTGTCCAAAAGCACTGTCCCTTCGGGACTCTCTCTCGAGGCTGTAGTGGGCTGCAAAGGTCTGGCTTGAAGACCAAGTAGCGGCCTGGCAGATGTCTGCCAATGGAACAGAGAGGAGATGAGCTAATGATGCAGCTTTCGCCCTGACACGGTGGGCCGTGACTCGACCCTACAAGGAAAGGTCAGCTGCCTTGTACGCCCAGGCGATACAATCTTCTACCCAAGTGAACGTACGATTGGAGACAGGTAAATGAAAATTACACTAACCTGGTAATTGTAGTTCCTGGAGGGTCCAGTTTAGTCCTCCACAATCGGGTAGTGCACCTCCTCCTGCAGCCTGGAGACTGGACCAATCAAATCTTCCGTAGTATATATGCAGACGGAGCTCCCATAAGCCCCCAGTGTACTAGTAACAAAGCAAACTTAACGAAGCAACACATTAGAGTAAGAGAAAAAAAATGCATACTAAAAGAAGAAACTCGTTCCCCCCAATAAGCTATCAGCCCCCTCCCCAAACGAGGAAGCCAGAACACTGCACCGCGCCTCTAGCGACGCCCCGGTAGCAAAAAGACAGCCCACAGTCAAAATTCCAAGAGAGCTGCCTGAAAATCCGATAGAAGGAATAGCACTGACAAAGAGCGCGGCCGCAAAAAAGGAAACCGTCTCAGGGCCAACCCGTTCGGAAAGCGCGCCGCACTAAACCAGCTGATACTCGAGAGGGAAGGAGGACTAAACTGGACCCTCCAGGAACTACAATTACCAGGTTAGTGTAATTTTCATTTCCTGATCGGTCCTCCAGTTTAGTCCTCCACAATCGGGATGTAACAGAGCAGTCAACACCGGGCGGGACCTTGCCATCCGGCGCGCAGAAACCGCCGAACCAAAACAGGAATCCCGAGCGGCTGACACATCCAAGCGATAGTGTTTACTGAAAGCATGTAACGACGACCAAGTAGCCCGCCTTACAGATGTCCGCTGGCGGAACCAGGCTATACTCCGCCCAAGAGGTCGCTTGAGCCCTTGTGGAGTGAGCTCGGATCCCCTCTGGAATCGGCCGCTGCTGCAACAGATACGCAGAGGCGATCGCGTCTTTGAGCCATCGGGCAATGGAGGCTTTAGCCGCCGCCTCCCCCTTCCGTGCACCTCCGAAGAGCACGAACAAGTGGTCAGTCTTACGAAAAGATTTGGTAACCTTCAAGTAGCGACGAAGCACGCGACCAACATCTAGACAGTGAAGCCCCTTGTCCGCAGCCTTGGCGGAGCCAGAAGGTAGTACCGGGAGAAACACTGCCTGATTCACATGAAAAGGAGAAACCACTTTAGGCAAAAAGGAAGGAACCGGACGAAGAACCACCCGATCTTGGGAAAAGGACAAAAAGGGCTCTCTGCAGGACAGCGCTTGGAGATAAGAAATACGCCGTGCCGAGCAGATGGCCACGAGAAAAACCGTCTTCAGCATGAGGTCTTTCAGAGACGCCCTACGCAGGGGCTCAAAAGGTTCGCGAACCAGGGCCCGCAGCACGAGATTCAAGTCCCATGGAGGTACGAAGATCCTGCGGGAAGGCCGCAAATGAAACACCACCGTAAGAAAACGACGGACGTCTGGATGAGACCCAAGGGGACGGCCCAAAACTTTGCCGCAATAGCAGGCGATTGCCGCCAACTGGACTTTCAGGGAGCTAGCAGCCAGACCTTTATCAAAACCATCTTGGAGAAAACTTAAAACGACGGGCACGGAAACCGTCGCTGCCCAGATCCCTCGCCGGGAGCACCAGTCTTCAAAGATTCTCCAAACCCGCACATAAGTAAGAGAGGTGGACGTTTTTCATGCCCGCAGGAGAGTAGCAATCACCGCAGTAGAGTAACCCTTCTTTCTTAACCGAGCCCTCTCAATGGCCAAACCATAAGCGAGAATCGACCCACTTGGGGCATCCGCAAGGGCCCCTGAAGAAGATCCGGCAACGCGGGCAGAAGCCAAGGAACGCCGTCGCGGAGCCTGACCAGGTCGGCATACCAGGGTCTCCTGGGCCAATCCGGGGCCACCAACAACACCCGACCCCTGTGGGCCTCGATGCGTTGAACGACCCGGCCGATCAGAGCCCATGGAGGAAATACATAAAGAAGACCGGCCATTGGCCACGGCTGAATGAGGGCATCGATCCCCTCGGACATGCGCTCTCGTCGCCTGCTGAAGAAGCGCCCCGTCTTGGCCGACTGGAACGTCGCCATGAGATCCATGATGGGCGGAACCCACCGATGAACTATTTGCGCGTAAACCTGCGGGTTGAGCTCCCACTCTCCGGGGTCCACCCGCACTCTGCTGAGAAAATCTGCTTGAACGTTGTCTGCGCCCGCGATATGGGCTGCTGAGATCGCCGGAAGACGAGTCTGCACCCAATTGAACAAAGCCGTCGCCTCCGATTCCAGGGCTACACTGCCGGTGCCCCCTTGGCGATTGATGTAAGCTACCGTGGTCGCATTGTCCGAGAGAATCCGCACTGGCCGACTGAGGACCAGGGCTTCGAGGGCGAAGAGGGCTAGCCGCACCGCCCGCAACTCGAGCCGGTTGATCGACCAAGAGGCTTCCAGGGGAGACCAGTTCCCCTGCGTGAAGCGGGTTTCGCAGTGTGCACCCCAGCCGGAAAGGCTGGCATCCGTTGTGAATGGAACCCAAAGGGGAGGCTCCAAGGGAATCCCCCGCGTCAGGTTCTTGGAGGAAAGCCACCACAGGAGGCGAACGGCGAACCTGTTTCGGACAAGGTAGTCTCATGTTCAACGAGTCGAACTGGTTGGACCAACGACGCAGAAGAGCACTCTGGAGCGGACGCATATTGAAGCGGGCCCAGGGCACCACCTCCAGGGTCGCTGCCATCGTGCCGAGTAGCCGAAGGTACCACCACGCGGATGGAGCGGGCATCCCCCGGAAGAGACGGACGAGGCTCTGCAACGCTAGGTAGGACACGGCGCTCCGGCAAAATTACTAAGCCCCGCGCCGTGTCGAAGCGTACTCCCAGGTATTCGAGTTCCTGAGTCGGGCACAAACAGCTCTTGCGTTCGTTCACCACCCAGCCGAGAGATCGCAACAGAGCCACCACCCTGTTCGTGACCTGCACACACTCTGGGCTGGACTTCGCCCGAATCAACCAGTCGTCGAGATACGGGTGGACTAGGATGCCTTCCGTGCGCAAGGACGCCGCGACCACTACCATCACCTTTGTAAAGGTGCGGGGAGCCGTGGCGAGACCAAACGGCAGGGCCCGAAATTGGAAGTGGCCCCATGGAAATGCGAAGCGAAGAAACAGTTGATGAGACGATCGGATGGGAATGTGAAGATAGACCTCGGATAGATCGAGGGATGTCAGAAACTCTCCTCGCCGTACCGCGACAATGACTGACTGCAGAGTCTCCATACGGAAGTGCGGTACCTTGAGAGCGCGATTCACGCCTTTGAGATCCAGTATTGGGTGAAGAGAACCGTCCTTTTTGGGAACCACAAAATAAATGGAGTAGCGACCGGCGCCTCTTTCCAAGGGAGGGACGGAAACCACCGCCCCCAGGGAGAGGAGCCGATCCAGAGTCACGCGGATGTCCCGCTTCTTTTGCTCTCCCTTGCAGGGAGACATAACAAAGGAATCTTGAAGCGGGCAGGCAAACTCCAGCGCATAACCCTCTTCGATAAGCTGTAACACCCATTGATCTGACGTAATCTGGGCCCAAGAAGGAAGAAAATCACGCAAACGACCCCCGATAACCGGACTTCCCTCTAGAGTCCGCCTCGCTTCATTGTGGCTTGCGATTAAAGGAAGAGGACGAGGAAGAGGCGGCTCTGGAGAAGCCTCGTCCTGCCCCTCTGAAACCACGAAACCCCTGGTAACGGGCTCCAAAGCGACCGCGCTGAGACGACCACAGTCGGGAAGAACGAAACCTGCGAAAATCCCGAAATTGACCGCGCACCGAGGGGGACGATCTATTGAGTTTAGGCTTATCTTCCGGCAGCCTACCTCCCTTAGACTCACCGAGATCTTTTACCAACTTATCCAGAGCCTCACCAAACAACAATTTGCCCTTAAAGGGCAGCTTACTAAGGCGAGACTTTTTTTTATTTATTTTTTTATTTATTTAGACAGTTTTGTATACCGCCTTATCCTTCAATCAAAGTGGTCACAACACAATTGGGGGATACATTTAACACGCAGGGATATGAGACACATACACTAATACTTACAGGGAACATGGGCTATGGAGGGTTAAGTGGCTTGCCCAAGACCACAAGGAGCATCTGTGGGACTAGAAACCCCAGTCCTTCCGGCCCAAGGTTGCTGTCCTCTGGTGGGATTTGAACCTCCGACCTTCCGGCCTGAAGTACCTTGCCCCAACCACTAGGCTACTCCTCCCTTGGAAGAACCATCGGCCGCCCAGTTACGTAACCAGATGGACCGACGTGCCGCCACCACGGAGGCCATACTATTAGCCAAGGAGCGGATCAAATCATAAAGCAGATCCGCCAAGTAAGCCGATCCGGACTCCATGCGGGTAGCGTCCAGCAACCCCTGCTGGTCCAGTCCAGAACCCGAGCGCAGATGCTGAGACCAACGTAAACAAGCCCGGGCAACCCACGCCCCACAAATGGAGGCCTGTAGGGACAAGGAGTGGAGGAGTGGCCTAGTGGTTGGGGCAAGGTACTTCAGGCCGGAAGGTCTGGGGTTCAAATCCCACTAGAGGACAGCAACCTTGGGCTGGAAGGACTGGGGTTTCTAGTCCCACAGGTGCTCCTTGTGGTCTTGGGCAAGCCACTTAACCCTCCATAGCCCATGTTCCCTGTAAAATAGTTATCTCCAAGTTATAATGTCCTGTTCAATGTAATTTCAGTTTGTTCAATGTAAACCGCCTTGATATCATGAAAGGCGGTATATAAGAAATGTTAAATAAATAAATAAATAAATAAAGGTGTTGGTATCGAAGGCTTGCTTCAATAAATTATCAACCTTCTTATCCTGAACATCCTTCAAGGCTGCGGCGCCCTCAACCGGGATGGTGGTTGTCTTAGTCACCGCCGACACCGCAGCATCCACCCGCGGTGACTTAAACAAGTCCTTGTCCTTGTCGGCCAAGGGGTAAAGACGATGCATGGTCTGAACACCCTTCAAACCGGATTTGGGTTGTTCCCACTCCGAGTGGATCATTTGCTCAACGACCCGGTGTACAGGGAACACCACTTGGGCGTCCCTGACCGCCTGAATGAGAGGGTCTTCGAGACCCTCCTCCTCCAGAGGCCGAACCACAGCTAGTTTAAGGGTTTGAAGGGACTCCGTGATCAAAGGGACCAGCTCGTCTCTACGAAACACGCGAATAATCCGAGCCTGATCTTCTGGCTCCGGGATCTCCACGTCCTCTAGCTCATCAGCCTCCGTCTCAGGATCACCCTCCGCCTCAACATCAGGAAAACAAAGGGTGTCCTGATCGTGGTCCACAAACTTGAGCCTTTTGGCGGCCGGCTGAGAAGCGCGCGGAACCCCCCCCCCCCCGAGGAGCAAGGGGAAAGGGACGCGGGCCAAGCCTCCGGCAGCTGACCGGACCGACTCAAGCGGAAAGCCTGATGCATGAGAACGAAATCTGGGGAAAAATGTACAGGTGGCGCTGCTACAGCCGCATGCTGCAACTCAGAGACACCCCCACTAGACAGCGGTACCGAACCAGACGGGAGAACGCCCGACGAAGGTACACTCTCCCCGCTACAGAAGCGTCAGTAGGGACAGGCAGCTCCTTCAGTTCAAGTGAATGTTCCAGGTCTGAAGAAGCTGAGGCACAGCCCCTGCAGATGCCAGAGTCAGAAACCGCACCTCTGCGGGACCCGCAAATTACGCACTGCGGTTTGGTAGCCATCTGTTGGCAACCTCCCGGCAAGCGGAAGAGAAGGGAGCAAAATCAGGTCAAGCCCACACCAAAGGGACTAACCCGATGAAAATAAGGACTGGGATTAAACTTTTTTTTTTTTTTTTAAGAAAATAAAATACTCCCTAGATTCCCAGGACTGTCCTGAGCAAAATCGCCAGCATAAAAAACCCCAAAAATGCCAGGGGAACCCGTGCACAAGTGTTAAAAACTGAGAAGTTCCCTTTTTAAAACTTCAAAATGGCCGCCGTTTGAGCTCCCGCGGTAAAAAAAGGGCGCGAAAATACAAGGTAACCGGAGAAAGATGAATATAAATAAACCGGACCCCAAAGAAGGGCAAATTAGAAAAAAAACAAAATTCCAGCACACAGCAGGAAATCGGGACGCCGGGGAGCTGAGAGACCCACAGAAAATAGCACCGGGAGTGAAGTGCAGCACCCGATTAAAATAAGTAACAGAAAAGTCCTACCAGCTCTGAAAACAGCACAGGATACAGCCAGCAATTCAGATGGAAAGGCAATGCTGGACCCGGTATGGCTCTTCCCCGTACAGTCTAGGGGAGAGCTCAACCGAGGCTGTCCAAATACACCGGGTGGAAGAAACGGGCCCAATGCAGGACTGGCTTCTAACCCCGGGTGGTCCCCTGTGTCTAAGCCTTTTTTTTTTTTTTTTTTTTTTAAAGAGACAGCTACCTAGGAAAGAAAAGGTAATGAAATAAGGAGAGAAAGCAAAAACCCCATAAAAGAACTAACTAGTGTTGCTCCCCCAAGTGTCACTAAGTGTGCCCAGGCAGGGCACACACGTCCTCAAGCTGCAAGGAGACTGGACACACAGGGGGCTTATGGGAGCTCCGTCTGCATATATACTACGGAAGATTTGATTGGTCCAGTCTCCAGGCTGCAGGAGGAGGTGCACTACCCGATTGTGGAGGACTAAACTGGAGGACCGATCAGGAACCCCAATTTATTAGGGTCAAAGGAGACGAAGAGCTGAGTAGCCCTTCGATGCCCCCGAGTACACTCAATGTAAAAGGACAACACCCTCTTACAGTCCAGAGTATGCAAGACTCTCTCAGCCCGGCTGGTATGCGGCCTGGGAAAGAATGTCGGAAGAACCACCTCCTGGTTGAAGTGGAAAGAGGAGACAACTTTTGGAAGGAACTTCAGATGAGTCCGAAGGACCACCCTGTTCCTATAGAACCGTGTGTATGGTCTATCAGAAACCAGAGCTTGTAGTTCACTCACACGTCTGGCCGAGGTAAGAGCTACCAGGAAGAGCGCCTTCCAAGAAAGGAAGCGTAAATGGTAAGTAGCCATCGGCTCAAACAGTGGGCGAATAAGTTGTTGTACGACCACGTTCAAATTCCACTCAGTGGCAGGTGGACGAATTGGAGGCCTGAGCAAAAGCAGGCCTCTGAGGAAGCAGGACACCAAGGGGTGAACAGACAGAGACTATCCCTCCACCGGTGAGTGGTGTGCTGAAAGAGCACTGAGGTGGACCCGAACAGAGTTGGACTTGAGGCCTAGGTCTGACAGGTGAAGTAGGTATTGTAGCACTACTGGCACAAGGCAGGAGAAAGGATCTTCACTGTGCTGAGCACACCACACTGAGAACCTGCGCCACTTGAGTGCATAGGACTTTCTGGTGGATTGCCTCCTTGAAGCCAAGACCACCTCCTCAACTTCCCTAGGTAGAAGTACGGGAGCTAGCACTCTCTTTTCAGCAGCCAGGCCATCAGATTGAGGGATCTGAGATTGGGGTGCAGAAGGGAACCCTGATCTTGAGACAGGAGATCGGGTTGCAACCCCAGAGGGAATGGAGTTTCCACTGCCAACTGCAGAAGTGGAAACCATGGCTGCCTCGGCCATCTGGGGGCTACCAGAATGACCGAGACTTTTTCCCGTAGAATCTTGAACAGAGTTCGGGCCACCAGGGGCGTGTGAGGAAACGCATTCAGGAGGCCCGTAGACCAAGAGATCAGAAACGCATCTGCTGCCATTCTCAGGGGATGCGGCTGTCTGGAGCAAAACCTGGGCAGCTGATGGTTCAGTGGACTAGCAAAGAGATCAATGGATGGAAGCCCCCATCGTAGAAAGATCTGCTAGATCACTAGTGGATTCAACTGCCATTCGTGAGGCTGGAGAATCCTGCTTAGTTTGTCTGTTAAGAAGTTCTCCTGACCAGGTAGATAAACTGCTTTGAGAAACATGCCTTGTTTGACTGCAAAGGAGCAAAGGGCCTGTGTCTCCTCACACAGGAGTCTGGACCCTGTGCCCCCTTGCTTGTTCAGACAAAACATTGCTACCTGATTGTCTGTCTGAATTAAGACAGACTGGTGAGAGAGGGCATGAGAAAAAGTCCGTAGAGCCAAGCGGATTGCTCGCAGCTCCAAAGGATTGATCTGCTGTGTGGCCTCCCGAGGAGACCAGAGTCCTTGAGTGCACCTGCCCTGGCAATGTGCACCCCAGCCCTTTAAGGAAGCATCGGTCGTCAGCACCCTTGTGTGTGCTGGGGCCTGAAAGGGTACCCCCCTGAGAAGGTTTGGGAGATGTAGCCACCACTGTAAGGAGTCCAAGAGTGGTTTGGACACCTTTACTCTGTCTTGGAGGTCGCCTGTGGCTTGCGCCCACTGAGCTCTGAGCCACCACTGAGCCGCCCGCATGTGCAGACGGGCATTCGGGGTCACATGTATCGTGGATGCCATGTAACCCAGGAGCTGCAGGAAGTGTCTGGCGGAGACCTGAGAATTGCCTTGGAACTGGCTGGCCAAGTCCATCAGCCTGTGGGCCCTGTCCTCGGGCAAGAAAGCTCTTGCCTGCAGGGTGTCTAATCTTGCCCCTATAAACTCTAGGTTCTGTGAGGGGAGCAAAGAGGACTTTGCGTAGTTGATGACAAAGCCCAGATGCTGAAGAAGAGAGACAGTGCGAAGAGTGGCTTGTCTGGCCTCCTGGAGAGACTGACCCCTGATGAGCCAGTCAAGGTATGGGAAGACAAAGATTCCCTGATTTCTGAGATAGGCCACCACCACTGCCAGGCATTTGGTGAAAACCCTGGGGGCAGAAGTTAGGCCAAAGGGAAGTACTCTGTACTGAAAATGGTTTCCTCCCACCACAAATCTGAGATATAGCACAGTTACTTACCTGTAACAGGTGATCTCCGGAACAGCAGGAATTAGTCTTCACATATGGGGTTCGTCGGCGCCGACGGAGCCCGCACGGGAATGCTCCCCAGCATCCAATCAGAAGGCTTTAGGGAGCATCCCTCGCGCCTGCGCGGTAGCTTCCCGCCTTTCCCACTGCCTCTCCCCAGTTGCGTTTAATAGCTGAGACAGAAGGAGAGGAGAGGAAGGAAGAGAGAGAGAGAGATAGTTACAACTCCTAGGGGAGGTGGGTGGGTTGTGAAGACTAATTCCTGCTGTTCCGGAGATCACCTGTTACAGGTAAGTAACTGTGCTATCTCCAGGAACAAGCAGGAATGAGTCTTCACATATGGGGACTCCCTAGCTGAGGGTGCCAGAGGAGATCCCAGAGTGCGCGCCCTGGACAGGGCGGCATCACCCAACCTGGATCCCCGGCATCCCCTGAGGGATGGAGGGTAGGAGTTGAGAAGAGTTGCCAAGGCACAGCAACCGAAGACTACAGGGGAGTCTTCAAAACCACGTCAAATATCATTAAACCGTTAATGATCTAGCACAATCTAGAGCTTACCTACTGGATTGTAGAAGGCAGAGCTGCGACGGGTACTGTAGATGCAGTAGCGAAGTCTTCAAAGGAACTTCACCGCAGAGAGGACGAAGTTCCCAGTCCGGGCGGGCTGGAGACGCAGGTGTCAACCGGCACCGGAAAGACGGCAGGTCTTCACGAGGAGCTCCAAGGAGCTGAGAACTCCAGGAGGAGCAGAGTCCCCAATCCGGAGGACTAATCAGAAGACTGACCGATCTGGGAGAACCCAGCCCGGAGAAGAACAGAAGTGTACCCCGGGATATCGAGGGGTACACGGTCTACCCGAGCTGGCAAGGGATAGGAAGACAATGGGTGCGAAAACCAAGGGGCTGTTGACATCACAGCAAGTTTAAGCATAACCGGTCCGAGCACCCGAGCCGCAGAATGCAGGCAAGCGGGCCGGCCGGACCCCGTAAGAAATAACAAAACGTCAGTACCGACAATTGGGAGATAGTCGGTAAGACACAGGGCGCTATAACATTTCCCAAAAAGCGCCCGCCTGTACCGATATATATCCCAAAACAGGTACAGATGTATATCGGGCTATAGGTGGGCCCGGGAGCGCCCACCCAGGTTACTCAACCGGTATGGACACGTGAGAACGATACCGCCAACTCGGACCGGCCCTTGATCCACAGGAGAGCGCCTACCTGGAAGGTGGCGGGAGGAAGAGCCATCCAAGTGATGGGCCTATGTGTGTGGAGCAGTATGGTTGCGTGACCGTCCGATCAGTTGGGGAGGAGCACATCAGGAGTACGTAGACCCCTGAGGCGTCCACCTGACAGTCACCCAAACGTGTCCTCCGTGCCACAGGGAAGGCAGGAGGATAGAAAACCCTATAGCCACGGCGTGACCGTGGGGCCATCTCCGGCCTAGATAAAAAAAACCCCTCGGGGTTAGGGCCAAGGCCCTCCGCCACTCCGAAGAGTGCAGGGAGCGGAGCCGGGGATCGGCATGGGTCAGTGGGACCCCTGTCCACCGTAACCTGACGGACCCAGGGATATCTCTGTGAGAGCGGAGACACAGACCGGGGGGGGGTTTGGTCCGGCCTGGCCCGGCCCTGTCGAGGAATGGTTCGGCCACGCTCGGAGAGTAGCGGCCAAGGCCTACACTGGGAGAAGGAGATTCGGTGCGCGAACCCCTCAAACCGGGGGAACCAGGCAGAGGGGAATCCGAGGGATGTACCCGAGAGTAAGCCCGAAGAAGATTAGCTTGGCCCTGAGGAGCCAGGCTAATCTAGCGTGGGAAGGTTTCCCCCCCCCCCCCCGGGGGAGGGGGCTCCATACCTCCAATCAAGCAGCCGAACCGCTTGTCACACTGAAAGAACCCCAGTGTAGAACTGGACAGTAACTTCATGTAAGAGGAGTTAAGCGCAAACTGCCTCATACCGCAGCCTAAGGCTGCCTGGCATGGGCAGCCTGGCGCGAGCCCTGGCACTGCCGACCGGTGTGAGACGTCCCTGGCATGGGCGCACCCGGCAAGCGGGCAGAGGGATGAAACCTCCTCTTCAGACAGGAGGGTCGGGAAGGACATTTCCTACCCCCGGGAGAGGCGGAGGGCCGCGGGCGGCCAGCGCCAAACAGGTCGGCGGAGCACTGAGCAACCTGACGCAAAGCCTCGCCATTAAAGAGGTTCTCCCCGGTGCACGAGGAAGTACCCAGGTTATGTTGTGCCCAGCTGCACAAGTCGGAAGCCTGCAACCAGGCTGTACGACGCGCCCCTATGGCTACCGCAGAGGACCTGCTAACCGACTCGAAAGAGTCCACGGCAGCCCGAGAAAGAAACCAAGAGATATTCCTGCAATGGTAAAGAAGCAAGGAATAGTCGGGGGCCCGAGGGGCCGACACGAAGGGAGACATAACCTCTCGGTGACCTCCCGCAGCGCCAGGCTCATATAGAAGATATATGAGAGAATCCTGGAAGCCAACATGGACGCTCGGAAGGTTCGCCGCCCAAAGTTGTCCAGAGTTTTAGACGCACCATTCGGGGGGCAGGAAGAGTGCTTTTTCTTGCTTCCGACCTTCCTCAGGGCCAATTCCACCACAATGGAATGATGGGGAAGCTGGTGTGTCTGGAAACCCGGAGAGGGGGGCACCCGATACCGGGCATGCATAGCTGCAGGCGGTGCCGGTACCTGTAAGGGCGAGCGCCAAAACCCGAACAGGAGATCCCGCAGGGAAGGAGGTAAAGGAAGCATTACGGCTGCCTGTTCCGCAGTACCCGGACAGCGAAGGGCCCGGGATAGGAATGGCGAGCAAGTCCGCCATGTCAAGGAGGAAGTCCTGAAAAGATGGCTCTCCCAGAGGAGCTATCCCGGGGGAGGCCGAGGCGGAAGGGCCTGCTTGAGCACCAGGGGACCCACCGTGCTGGTGCACGGGAGGAATCGCTCTAAACAGAGGAGGGTACTGACAGCCCCAATTCGAGGCAGTCGGTACTGCATCGTCAGAGCCCGGGATCAACGTCCCCGACGGGCCCGCGGAACTCGGCCTTGGCCCCGATTCCGGGGGTGGGTCCGCCCCCGGGGCAGTCCGCAAAGGCGGCTGGAGTGGCGCCGAGGCCGCTGGAGAGCAGGCGAGCGCAGTACTGCGCCGTCGGAAGAGACCGGGGTCGGATCCGAAATGCGCCGGAGCCACACTTTCCAGACTGGAGATCGATTCGAGGCTGGGCATCGAACTGAGCGACACCTCCTTAGGGGGCCCCGGTGTCGGCGGCCGCGCCGGTGCTGCCATTCCCGCGAATGGAGTCGGGGTCGCAACGATCGGTGCCGAGGGCAACGAGGGCTTCCCAGGCCGAAACTCAGCGAAGAGGGAAACACCCGAAGTCGGCTCCGATGCCTGGAGAGAGGCCCTCCTAGATGCCGGGGTTCTGCCCGCACCTGTTTTATTGAGCGAGAAACCCTTACCACGCGGCCTCGAGGGTACCCAGGTAACCCGCCGACGAGCCCCGGCGGGGAGCGAGACGCCCAGCCCCGGCTCCGCGGCCGCGGCTCTTCTTAGGGTCGACTCGACCGAAGGACCCGGGTCCCGCGGGCAGACTCCAGTGACGAGTGGAGCACTCAACGCCCGCTTAGATGCTGGGAGGTCGGTGGCGTCCGGGGGAGGCCCCGGCCCCGCACAAGGTGGGGGTGCCGACCCGCCCGACCGGGATAGATCGATCGGCTCTGCAGGTGGAGCCCGGAGGCGACCCCTGGCGAAGCACAGGGCTCTTGTTCCCGAGACCGCCGTGGGAGGGGCGGGGCCGCGCAAGGCCAGTACCGCCCCCGCGGAAGCCGGGGACGAGTCGATCGGCCCTGGCGGAGCCGAGGGCACCCGGTGCCGATCCCCGGCGGGGATTAGGGCCACCGACTCCGACGCCGGGGACTTGGTCCCGCTCGAAGCGGTCACCACCCCCGCGCATGGCTGGGGTGTGGGCACGCCATACCGGGTCAGGTTGGTTCGATGATCCCCGGTGACGAGTGGAACACTCGACACCGACGCCGGGGAATCGGCACCGCCGAAAGCAGGTACCACCCCCGCGCAGGGCCGGGATGCCGTAGAGCCAGACTGGTTCGAGTCGATCGGCCCCGAAGGCACCGAGGACACCAGTCGACAGTCCCTGGCGAAGAGTGGAACACTCGACGCCGGCGCCGCTGCCGAGGGATCTGCACCGCTCGAAGCGGGTGCCACCCTCGGGCAAGGCTCGGGAATGTTCTGTGAGGAGCGAACCTCAGGAACAACCCGAAACCCCGTGGAGGTTCTGCAGCCCGAAGACTCCCTCCGGGGTGTAAGGGACTGGAGGGGAAGGCCGGAGCCGTCGTCATGCGGCGCATGAGACTCACCCCTCAAGCCTCGGTTAGTCTTAACAGACTGTTGTTGGGTTACCTGATCCTGGCGAGGAGAGAAAGCCGACGACCGCAACTCAGAGGGAAAGATGTCATCGAGGGACACTCGAAACAGGGAGGGTCTTCTCCCGACGCTGAAGCCCGGGGAACCGGGGGAGAAGGGGTCAGGGCCCCAACAGGAGAGACACCAGGCGTTGGAGTCGGAGCAGAAGACAACATCTCCACAGTGGGGGCACTTCTTAGGGGAAGAAGGCTCCATGCTGGAAAGCCCGGTAGGCCTCAGAATAACACGAGGCAGATGCTCTTCGAAGGAAATAAGGGAAACAAAAAATAAGGAAAAAAGGGGGCACCAGCGGTGCCAGAGTCAGCGGTGAAAAAACCGCGACCACAGGAAACAAGAAAAGAAAAGAAAAGAAGAAAAGGTTTCTGCGGTGACAGGAGGTACGTCCTGTCGGCTCCGCGGAAAAACGAAAACTGGGGAGAGGCAGTGGGAAGGGCGGGAAGCTACCGCACAGGCTCGAGGGATGCTCCCAAAAGCCTTCTGATTGGATGCTGGGGAGCATTCCCGTGCGGGCTCCGTCGGCGCCGACGAACCCCATATGTGAAGACTCATTCCTGCTTGTTCCTGGAGATTGCCTGTGGTCTGGATGGATGAGAATGTGGGTATAAGCATCCTTTAGGTCTAAGGAGCATAGCCAATCTCCCTGCTGGAGGTAGGGCAGCAGTAGCCCAAGGGTAAGCATCTTGAACTTTTCCCTCTCCAGAAACTTGTTTAGGTTTCGCAAGTCTAGGATAGGCAGGAGGCCTCCTGTCCTTTTTGGTACCAGAAAGTACCTGGAGTAGAAACCTCGCCCTTCCAGGTGGTGAGGCCCTGGTTCCACCACCTGTTCCTTTAGAAGACTTGCCAGCTCCTGAAGGAGGAGGTTTCTGTGTAGAGGGAGTCTTGGAGGCTCCCCTGGAAAGTAGGAAGGGGGTATCTGGTGGAAGTGGAGCATATGGCCCTTTTGGACTATGCTGAGGACCCAGGTATCCCCTGTTATGGCTGGCCACTTGTAGGCGTACAGGGTCAGCCGAACTCCTGTGCTGAGTGGAGCCAGCTGTGGAGAAGAGGCTATGCTGTGGGAGTCAAAACCCCGCTCCCTGCTGTGCAGGAGCTGGAGCTGGCGGCTTGGGGGTTTTCTGCCTATGGGGCCCATGCCCCTGCCCCTTGGCCTGCTGGCCCTGTTGGGGAGCTGGAGAGGCCTGATATTGAGGGTAGGATTTGTAGGCAGCACCCTTCCTCGGGAAAAAGGGCTTCTTCCCCAAGCTCTTCTTTTTCTGAGACGGGGCAGAAGTCTTCCTGGACAGCCTTGTCCTGGTGAGAGTCTCAGTCTCGATTTCCGCAACCTTTTCAGTCATGGGCTTACCAAAGAGGTTTTCACCTCGGCAAGTGACATCGACCAACTTGTCCTGCACACATGGCTCCAGGTCTGATGACTGTAGCCAGGCCTGATGGCGTGCACCGATGCCGGCCGTAGCTACCCGGCCGAAGCCTCAAAGCCATCATAGGCTGCTCGAGAGATAAACTTCGAGCACTCTCGAATCCCTGTTGACAAAGCCTTGAACCTCTGCAAAGGTTCCTCAGAGAGGTCAGCTGAGAACCCGGTAATCTCCTTTGCCAGGTCTCGTAGGTACATGCCCATGTACAGCTGGTAAGTCTGGACACGGCAAGCCAGCATAGAGCCCTGGAAGCACTTTCTACCGAGGGCATCCAGATTCCGGGCCTCCAGGCCGGGGGGGCACCAAGGAGTGCATCTTCTGACTCTTCAGACAGTGCATGGCCGATTCCACAACCATGGAGTGGTACAGTAGCTGCGCCCTTTGGAACCCACAGCTCTTACGGACCCGATAAATGGAATCGACCCGTTTGCTAAGAACCAGCATTGAGGCCGGTGCCTCCCACATATGGAAGAGCATCCAGCATCGGAGGAACCGGTACAGTAAAGGCTTCCTTCGGAGGAAAGTCATACTGGAGGTCATCAAGCTCCTTGGCTCGAGGCTCCTCCTCGGAGTCCGCAGGGAAGGCCAAAGCCTTGACCATCTCCCTCATGAAGTCCAAGAACCGGGTATCCTCCAGGGGGGACCTTCTCCAAGGCTCGGACTCCAGGGAGGTCGAAGGGACGCACCAGGTCCGGAAGGTGTCTGGGGACTCCTCATCCTCCATCTCCCACTCCTCCGAGGAGGAATCGAGCGGTTCCAGCCATGTGGGCCTCGGTGCCACCCGCCCCGACGCCAAGGGTATCGGCGTCGACGACCTTGGCCCCGCACAGGAGGTCGAGGGGGACCTTGACCGGGGATCCACTCGAGACTTCATTGACTCGAGTATCGGCTCAGTCTCTGGGGTCGACTTAGACATAGAGGTCCTGGTGGTCAGGGCAGATGCACCAGTCAGATCGGTGATCAGCACCCGCTGCTGCTCCATGAAGGCAGCCAAGCTGCTGTCCAAGGCTATCAACCTTCCAAGCTCAGGAGACTCAGCAGCCCCCGACTCAGGCCCTGACAGCATCGGGCCCGACGTCGGCTCCCCCGGGGGAGAGTCTACGAGGACAACTGCACTTACGTGACTCGGGGACTCCGGCTCCATACGAGGTAGCTTGGAAGGCCTCTCCGACTCCGAGAGCCCGGGGCGGCAGTCAGGGCTACGTGACCTGGCCCTCGAAGAACCAGGAGCCTCCACTGACGCCACCCTCGCAAGAATTTTCTTCCTTCGGTGCTCCCGGGAGGGAGACTCCCTTTCAGAGGAACCCCGACGGCACTCGGGGTCGGACTCCCAAGATGTTGAGGCCTCTGACGAAGTCCGGGCCCGGCCGGACGCGGAGTCAGAGAAAATTCTCTCACGTTGATGCTGACGGCTCTGAAGCGCCTTTGACGACATTTTGCCGCATGGGCCACAGGCCAGCGGGTCATGGCTGGGCTCGAGGCATCGGAGGCAGCAGTCATGTGTCGGTGAGAGACATAAGTTTTACACCGATCACACTTTTTGAACCCGCTGGCAGCCATCGGGGGAAAAAGGGCCCCTGCAAGGTCAAAAGACCGGACTGCCAGTGAAAACACAAAAAGAGCGCAAACGCTAGTCACGAAGGACAAAAACCGAAAATCACAACTCCAGACTCGATACCGGAGTACCGAGCCCAGGCGGGAAGGGGAACCGTCGTCGAACCGGATAAGAACACGAAAATTGCAGAAAAAAATGAACTTTTCCCGGGTGACACGAACTCACGTCCGTCAGGCTCCGCGGAAAAAGAAAGACTGAGCAAGATGGCACCCTTGGGCAGGAAGGGGACCACGCAGGCACGCTGCATTCCCAAAGGCTTTCTATGAAAGCTGGGGAAATGCTCCGCACAGGTGCTCCGTCCGCGCCGTCGTCACCCATATGTGAGGACTGACTTCCTGCTTGGTCCTGGAGAATACTGTCACTCCAATTTCCCACAGAGGGGAAGGGGGAGGGGGCAGAGGACGGCCACATAGAAGAATGTCAGAGCCAGATGTATAAGAGGCATCTTTAATTTATCAAGTCATGTATTTGTCCCTTTTTCCAAGCTTGATAAGTTTGCTACTCACGTTGAACTGTATATATGTTTTCATAAACTCAAGACTGCTGACTTTTTTTGAAAAACAGATGAATGCTTATCAGGACTCCTCGGTTCTTAAGAAAGCCTCTACATGGCTACTGCCAAATACAAATAATGTCATGATTAATGCTTATGAAAAAAGATTGTACTCACAAAAGTAGAGGAACTATATACTAAAAACAACATATATTTCAAAATGTATCAAAGGATCAGAAATCTACACTCTCAAGTTTGAAGGACAAAGATATTATAATTATAAAACCAGTCGATAAATGAAGCACTTTAGTCATTCAAGACAGATCAGATTATATTGCCGAAGTTTAATCGGCAGATTAATGATTCAACCTTTTATCAAAAAATATATGATGACCCTACTTTTTTGAAAAGTAAAGTAGACACTCTTGTATATAGAATAGGAGGCTGGTTATTTGACCAGCAAGGAATCTGATTATCTCACTTTGGCTTGCCCGGTAACCCTCACTATATATATGCTACCTAAGATACACAAGTCTTTGAAGAAACCACCTGGATGCCCTATTGTTTCCGCGATTGGCTCATTATTTGAGCCAATATCAAAATTTCTCTCTCGATATGTTCCTAAGACCATTCGTGACACAAGTAGCATCCTTTGTCCGGGATTCATCACACATGATCAAGATTTTACAGGATATCATGAGGCGCTAATATTAGTGACTTTAGATATCAATTCACTTTACACAAATATCCCTCAGAAGGCAGCCCTTGACATTACTGTAGATGTTTTAATACAAAGAAAAAGCCTGTTAGGACTTCAACCTTTTTTCTCATACAACTGGCCACCTTAGCAATGACAAAGAACATTTTTTTGTTTTAGATATCTTTTATAAACAGATAAAAGGTGTTGACATGGGGTCCTTTATGTAGCGGATTTAAAAAAATAATAATTTTAAGAGACATCCTTTTCAGACCCAAATCAAATTATGGAAATGATATAGTAACAACGTTTTTATGATTTGGGATGGTACAGAGTCTGAATTGAAAGAGTTTATCTGGCTTAATGCCTTGGATGAGAATTTACAGTTTGACTCATATTGCATATTTGGATATGTTGATAAAGAAAGGACCAGAGAAGCTTCCTTACAGATTTGTACCGCAAGCAGACTGATAGAAATTTCTTTTTGAAGTTTGACAGTTTTCATAACAGGTCCCTTAAAAATAATCTTCCTACTAGTCAGTTTTTGTGGATAAAAAGGCTGTGTATGTCTGATCATGATTTTGAATGCCATGCAACCAACATGAGGAAGAGGTTGCACAACGTGGTTATCTGCAAGAATGCATTAAGAAGGCCTATGAGAGAGCCAAGGGTGCTGATCGAACCATACTTTTGGAGGGCACACACCGTCCAGAACAAGATAGAACGGTGTGTGCTTTAACATTTTCTAATCTTTCAAAGGATATTGTATGTATTTTAAAACAGGAGTGGGACCTCCTTTCCTCCACACCTGCATTTGGGTCAAAGCAATTAACCATTGCATATAAAAGAAATCATAATTTAGCCAATATTTTGGTTCCATCAGCCTTGTCTAAACCCAAAACTGTCTGTAAAGTGAAGGGACACTTTAAATGTGGACGGTGCTCAGCATGCTTTAATTCACTGGTTATAAAGAATTATTTTAAACATCCTCTTACATGTGAAAAAATCTCTCTTAACTTCTCAAAATTGTAATACACAGGATGTTGTTTATCTTATAGATCGTCCATGCAACCTCATGTATGTGGGTAAGATGAGACAACCGGTGAAGAAATGGATCGTGGAACATAAGAGTTGTCTTAATAAGCGTGTTCCTGAGAAACCATTAGTGGCTCATTGGGAAGAAAAAGGTCACATCACGTATTTAAAATTTTTAGTCCTAAAGGTTGTGGAACCGCATAGGAGAGGTGATAACTGACTCAAAACTGCTCAAGTTGGAACAACGTTACATCTATGAACTGAAGACTCTGGTAACTTACAGTCTTAACCATGAAACCAATTTGTCTGTTTTCCTTTTATTTGTATCCACATGCTTAATAGGTTTTTATTTATTTTTATTTTCACTTTTACCTATTTAGTATTCTTTTACTTACTTAATTTTTTATATATGGGGGGGGGTGTTGTGTTTAACTTTTTATCAACCAAAAATTTCCATAGTACAGGTATTTACATGTGTTATTCTTACAATGATACCTGGTGCATTTTTTTTTACTCATTTTAACCTATATAAGGAAAATCAGCAAGTATTATGAACATTATTCTCTAACCTTAACATAATTTTTTGTTATCATTATTATCAACAAAGCGTAATTA
This sequence comes from Ichthyophis bannanicus, assembly GCA_033557465.1. NCBI lineage: Eukaryota > Metazoa > Chordata > Amphibia > Gymnophiona > Ichthyophiidae > Ichthyophis > Ichthyophis bannanicus. The sequence goes on along the minus strand of CM066044.1, from coordinate 642,273 downwards.
CTCAGCTGCAACAGGTGTTCTCCAGGGATAGCAGGAATCAGTCCTCACATAAGGGTGACATCAGCACCAATGAAGCCTGCGCGGAGCATTTCCCTAGCTTTCAAAGAATGCCTTTGGGAATGCCACCATACATGCGTGTTCCCTTCCCGCCCAAAGGTGCCATCTTACTCAGCCAGGTGCCATAGCTATGGCCCCTTCAAGAAGATGGCAAAAATATACAGCAACTCCAAGGGGAGGAGGGAGGGTTGTGAGGACTGATTCTTGCTGTCCCTGGAGAACACCTGTTACAGATGAGTAACTACACTTTCCCCAGAAACAAGCAGGAAGTCAGTCCTCATATATGGAACACCCTAGTTACAGGTTACCGAGGACCTGTAAGAAAAAGTACGGCAGCGCCGTGAGCAGTCATCAGTGAAAGCCAAAGGCAGCCCGAGGACCCTGGGTCCATCAATGGCCACGCTCCTGGTAGCCGGAACAAGAAGGGTCGGAGGGCAGGAGTTACTTAAACCTCGAACAGATTACAGAGTACAGATTGGCTGAAGGTGACATCCCGATGGGACTCTGTTTCCAAGCAGTAATGCACCACGAAGGTGTGAGTGGAGGACCAGGTGGCGGCCCGGCAGATATCTGCCAGTGGCACCGAGTGCAGGCAAGCGACTAATGTCACCATCGCTCGGACATTGTGAGCCGTGACTCGGTGGTCCAAGGGAAACCTGGCCTTGGCCTGGGCAAAAGCAATGCGGTCTGACACTTAGATGGACAAGGTACCCTTGGTGACCACCAGCCCCAGACGGCTAGGATCAAAGGAGATGAAGAGCTGCCTGGATCTATGCTTTTTGAGGTTTCTACCCCCTGAGGAAGGTGTTTGCCAAAACGTGTGGGGGGGGGGGGGGGTCTTTTTCAATAAAGCTCCTGTGAACACACCGCACATCTCACTTTATTGTGCCTTGGTTGGTTTTTTGCAAGTGTGCTTGTTTGCTCCTTTCAAAAGCCAGGCCATAAGTGAGAAACAATTCATGTCCGAAATCCGCATTGGACACAGAGTCAGGAGATTGTCCTCCACCAGTAGACACATTAGATTTGCATATTGAGGTCTCCTGGGCCAATCTGGGGCCACCAGCCCCACGTGAGAGACTCAACCTTCTGAAGCACCCAAGCGGCCATAGGGGAAACACATACAGGAGGCTGTTGGCGGGCTAGGCCTGTACCAGTGCATTTAGGCCCTCTGCCATGTACTCTCTGCATTAGCTGAAAAACAACTGGCCTTGGCATTCACTACCGTTCCATTAAGACCATCATGGGAATGTCCCAGCACTTGACCACCAGTTGAAATGCGGAATGACAGCACCCCCCCCCCCGGGTCCAACAGATTACAACTCAAATAGTCCGCATGCACATTCGTCTTTCTGGCTACATGAGCTGCTGACAACACTAGTAGATTGGCTTCCATCCACTGCAGGAATGGAATTGCCTCTGCCGCTGACTGCAAACTCCTCATACCGCTCTGGTGATTAATATGTGACCATAGTAGCATGGTCGGATAGAACCCTCACTGCCCGCTGATGAACAAGGGGAATAAAAGCCTCCAGGGTCCACCACACCACTCACATTTCCAGAGAATTGATGGACCACGAAGTCTCCTCTGGAGACCACCTGCCCTGAGCCACTTGCGCAAGGCAATGAACCCCCCAACACTCAGCAAAACACCACCACCCAGTCCAGAGACTCCAGGGGTATTCCAACAGAAGGCTTTGCTGGATCCAGCCACCAAACCAGACTCACTTTGGCCCTGGCCCTGGAGGACAAGCTTGATTTCCATCAACTACAAATGAGGGGACCAATTTGACAGAAGTGTCACCTGTAGGGCCTGCATATGCAGCCAAGCCCATGGGACTAACTCCAGCGAGGCTGCCATCTACCTGAGAACCTGAAGATAGCCCCACACCTTCAGATGAGGAGTACTCTGTAGTCCCCCGCATCCAAGCCAGCAACTTCACTATCCTGCTGTCTGGCAGGAAGACCATTCCCCGCTGGGTGGTGAAGCAGGCCCCCAGGTACACCAAGGACTGAGACGGGTTCAGGCTGCTCTCTGCACAGTTGACAACCCAACCTAATTCCTGAAGTAGACGACACAGGCCATTGCCTCCTGACTCACCTGAAAGGACTTCGCTCAAATTAGCCAATCATCCAAATACGGGTGGGACCAGGACTCCCTGCTTTTACAGCACTACCTCTACCACCGTCTTGGTAAAGACTCAGGGAGCCATTTGCAGGACAAAGGGCAGAGCCTGAAACTGAACATGCCCTTGTGGGACTGCAAACCGCAGGTGCTCAGGCCAAATAGGAATATGCAGATAAGCCTCGGTAAGACCCAGGGAGATCAAATATTCTCCTAGCCGAACGGCCACTATCACTGAGTCTCCATGAAAAGGAGAAGAAGGTTGTTGCTTCATGGCAACCCTCTGGATAGTTGTCCTAAACTGTGTTCGGTCATCAGTCAGGCGGCTTATCGTTGACAGTGGCACCCATAGCGGCTGTTATTGTATTGATCCATCTCATTGCTGGCCTTCCTTTTTTGCATTGACCTTCTACCTTGCTAAGCATGATGTTTTTCTCTAATGATCTCTCTCTTCGCATGATGTGTTCAAAGTATGAAAGTTGAAGTCTTGTCATCTAAGCTTCTAAAAAAAGTTTAGGTATGAGCTCTTCTAGTACTGACTGGTTTGTTCTTTGGGCAGTCCATGGTACACAGTATTCATCGCACACACCATAATTCAAAGGCATCAATTTTCTTCCTATCTTTTTCAGTGTCCAACTTTCACATCCATATGACGTTATTGAAAATACCATGACTTGAATAAGTTGAATCTTTGCATGGAGAGAGACCTCTGCTTTTGAGAATCTTATCTAGGTCCTTCATAGCCATTCTGCCAAGAGAAATGCATCATCTAATTTCTTGACTGCTTGTTGTTTCTTTATTGATAGTTGATCCAAGTAGGTTAAGGTTGTCTGCTATTTCAATTTCTTCTTCATCAACCATGAACTTATTGATTTTGTCAGTTGTCAGGATTTTTATCTGGGCACCGTTTACACCTTTTAAATCCAAAATGGGATGCCAGGAACCCTCCTTCTTGGGGACCACAAAATAGTTTGAACAACGACCCCACTTGTACCTGGACATAGAGATGACCTCCTCAAGCCATAGTAGGTGAAAGAGTGTCAACTGTACGACCGCGCCTTGGTGGGAGTGCAGCAAAGGGAAACTACAAATGCATCCGACAGAGGCCTGGCCAACTTGAGAGCATAACCTTTCCGGATTACCTCCAGAACACAGGTGTCTGCTGTGATCTGGACACAAGCGGAGTAAAACCACTGCAGGTAGCCCATCAGTTGCAACCCCTCCAGGACTCCCCAAACCTTCATTGGGCGGACCTGGCAATTCCAGAACCACTGGGTTCTCCTCTACCACTCCGACAGCTCCCTCGAAAGGCGTTAGCTCTGGGGAGAAATCTGGACCTTTGCAGGTTCGCTGCTCTAGCTAGATGAAAAGTCCATGAATTACAGCCCCAACTGCCAGAGGTGGTTCTTCATCCAGCCCTCTTTTGCTTATCCTCTGGAAGCTGAGGGACCTTGGTGTCCCCCAGATCCTTCACCAGCTTCTTTAAATCCTCTCCAAAGAGCAACTGACCTCTAAAAGGCAGCTTGCTCAACTGCGACTTAGAGGCCACATCTGCCGATCAGTTATACCAACCACAAGAAATGCCAAGCAGCCTCACAGTTGCCATGGACTTAGCTGAAAAACCAAAAAAATAAAGAAGAGTGGTAATCAACTAATAAATGAGCAACCACAAAAACCTTGAAAAAAATGTGTTGAAAAATTATTTTTGTCGGAAAACCGGCCATGAGATTAGAAACAAGCAGGTTAAATAACCTATTGAAGCCGTTATTTCCATTTTAATCAATTTTAAATAGTCCCATAAATGCCCTCACAAGGGTCTATATAAGGCAGAAAAAAAACCATAAAGTAGGTGCCGCCTTAAAAACCTTTAATATACTAGTAAAATGAAAAAATATTTCAAAACACTTTAACTTATCTGAACCGCCGTGATGAAGAACTGCGTTCAACTTGGCAGCAGCATTCAGCAGCACACAGCAGCAGACATTCAACGAACTGTCCTCAATTCCCAAAAGTTTATGAGAAGAGTCCCACAAAGCAGTTTTCAAAAGAAAGTACACAGCACTGCATTTCAGGCAAATTTCCTTTCAATGGCCTGTCTCAACGCTTTAACAAACTGCTGAAGTAAAAAGCAGCCAGATGGCACTTCCACCGCTCCGAGACGCCGGCGCATGCTCATTACAAATCCAAGCATTGCAGAAAGGTTCAATCAATAAGTACCAAGCCAAACCAATAGGCAAAAAGCTGGTATCCCTAGTTATTGATTGAACCTTTCTGCAATGCTTGGATTTGTAATGAGCATGCGCCGGCGTCTCGGAGCGGTGGAGGTGCCATCTGGCTGCTTTTTACATCAGCAGTTTGTTAAAGTGTTGAGACAGGGCATTGAAAGGAAATTTGCCCGAAACGCAGTGCTGTGTACTTTCTTTTGAAAACTGCTTTGTGGGACTCTTCTCATAAACTTTTGGGAATTGAGGACAGTTCGTTGAATGTCTGCTGCTGTGTGCTGCTGAATGCTGCTGCCAAGTTGAACGCAGTTCTTCATCACGGCGGTTCAGATAAGTTAAAGTGTTTTGAAATATTTTTTCATTTTACTAGTATATTAAAGGTTTTTAAGGCGGCACCTACTTTATGGTTTTTTTACTGCCTTATATAGACCCTTGTGAGGGCATTTATGGGACTATTTAAAATTGATTAAAATGGAAATAACTGCTTCAAGAGGTTATTTAACCTGCTTGTTTCTAATCTCATGGCCGGTTTTCCGACAAAAATAATTTTTCAGCACATTTTTTTCAAGATTTTTGTGGTTGCTCATTTATTAGTTGATTACCACTCTTCTTTATTTTTTTGGGTATTGAGGTGGGGAGTGTTTGTTATTTGTCATTATGGACTTAGCTGAAGCAGGTCATACAACAGATCAGCCTAAAAGGCAGTCCCAGACTCCAGGTAAGCTGCCTCTTCCCATGAAGCATCCACCAAAGTCTCCTCTGGGAACAGCTGGGACCATTGTAGACAAGCCCGGGCAACACAGGACTTATATATGGCTCCCTGCAGGGGCAAAGCTAACACCTCAAAAGTCTGTTTAAGCAAGGCCTTCATCCAATGGTTCTGTAGGTCCTTCAAAGCCATGCTCCTGTCTATCAGAATAGTCATCGTATGAGTGACTGCCGCCAACTGCACATCTTACCCAAGGAAGACGCAACTTCTCGCGCTCATCCGGCAGAATAGAGTATAGCTCGGGCATACTTCTCCCAAAGCGCAATCCCACATCAGGCACCTTCCACTCAGCATCAATCATCTCCTTCACTGCCCTGCGGACAGGAAAGCAGCACACCAGCTTATGAATACCTTTAAGCAGCGGGTCTTCCTCCTACTCAGTAGGTTCCATATGCAGATCCTCTGCAATCCGCAGCGCCACAAGGGTCTGAGCAAGGAGATCAAGGAGCGCATCCCTATGGAATATCTGATTTGCAGTTGGATCCTCTCCTGCTAGAAAGCTTCCCTTCCTCTAGTCCTCCTGGGACTCCTCCAGGAGGTCTGACAGACTCTCCAAGGGCCCCAAGGATTGCTCAGAGGCCCCATCATCCTTACCAGGGGAACAATCCCTGCAAGGACACTTCATAAGGCCAAGGAGGACTGACCCCCAGCCAATAAAGGCAAAGCCCACCTCCAGGACCCTTCATTGAGGCCTTGCCACAAACAAATTACTTGATGCAACATAAATACAAACTTGGAGGGAAAAGAAAAAGTTCCCCCACCTCCTGAAAGCCGTACCATTGCTCTCCAGGGAATCACATGTGCAGGCTGCAAAATCAGAGGCTCCAAACATTCCTAGGAGGGAAAATAGGTCAACCCTATCATGGCGGCCATTCCTGCAATAAATTACTCGGCTGCTGACTTCACTCTTCACACAATTGCAGACAACCGGCCCCCATCACTTACCTCAGCAGTTCTGCAGCAGCTGAATTCTCCCTGAGGCAGCTGTAGCAGAGCACGGCATCAGAGATAAGCCCGGTAACTGACACAGGCCACATACTGGTGCGCTTTCTGTCAGTCATCACCGCATGTTGCGTTCGCACTGCTGAGGCCGAGAACAAAAAGGAACCCCCCTCTACAGGTGCTGGTCACTTTGGGGCTCACTGTGCTGCTGCTGCTTCTCCCCTTTGCGATTCTTTCTGCTAGGTTTTCTCTCTTTTTTTTTTTTTTTTTTTTTTTTTTAATTTAAGTGACCGGCTTAAGAAAGGCTCAACCTCTGGTCCCCTCCCAAGAGTTGGGGAGGAGGAGAGAAGGGAGCTGCCCATCCCAAAGGGCTAATTGAGCAGTAGCTATGGGAGAAGAGGGGGAGGGACCCAGATACACCAGGTTCTGCACCTCTAAACACTGTGGTTCAGCATCCAAAGACCAGTTCAGCACAGGCTATGTTCACCACCTGCAGGAGACTGAGAAATACTGGCTATGGTTATGTGCACAAGCTACTTGACAGGAGTTTTTCAACTCTTTTTCTCAGTCTCTATCTGCTGTTAGATGAGCAGAACCCACGCGTCTGGACTGAAAGCACAGTTACTTACCTGTAACAGGTGATCTCTGGGAACAGCAGGGATAAGTCTTCACATATGGGTACGTCGGTACCGACGGAGCCTGCATGGGAATGCTCCCCAGCATCCAATCAAAAAGCTTTTGGGAGCATCCCTCGCGCCTGCGCACTGCCTTCCCGCCTTTTACACTGCCTCTCCTCAGTTGAGTTTCATAGCTGAAACAAAGGAGAGAAAGAGGAAAGGAAGATAGATAGATAGATACAACTCCTAGGGGAGGTGGGTGGGTTGTGAAGACTTATTCCTGCTGTTCCCAGAGATCACCTGTTACAGGTAAGTAACTGTGCTATCTCCAGGAACAAGCAGGAATGAGTCTTCACATATGGGGACTCCCTAGCTATAGATGCCAGGGGGAGATCCCATAAAATGCGTGTCCCTGGATTAGGACTGCAGTTCCCACACATGGATCTCCGGCATCCCATGAGGGATGGAGGGTAGGAGTTGAAAAGAGAGGTAGCTGTGGGAAAAAAAAACAGCAAAGCTAAGGACTACAGGGGAGGAGTCCTTGGTATGTATGATAAGTACCATTTAAATTATTTAATGAACAATCACAAAATGGATCTTACCTACTGGATTGTAGGAAGTAGAGAGCGTGATGGAGTCTACTGGAGATTCAGTAGAGGATCCTCAAGGTGACCTCACAGCACGGAGGGTGAAGGTCCAAATCTGGAATTGGCAGACTGGGGTAGTATATGAATGGCAGGTCTTCAGCGGAAAGCTTTATGGAAAAAAGCTGAAAACTCTTTTAGCTACAGAGTCATTAACATTGAGGAGTAAAAGAGGAAGACTGACCGATTTAGACAAATAGCCCAGTCCTGGAGGGAAGAAAGGGTATGGAAAAAGAACCCGCATTCCCAAGGAGGAAAGATATGTGAAGGGCTGAAAACCTCAGAACTACTGGAGATCTACACTGTCTTTCCTAGCTGGTGAGAATTAGGAAAGATATTGAAGCCTGATGCTTCAGGGATAGCGAGACCTAGAGTAAAGTGGAAGCTCTTAGTACCACAGTAGTGGTTGTGTGCATAACAGCCCCCACATACCGAGGAACAATATGAAGATATGCCAGCCCACTGTCTGGAACCTCTAGGAAGGTGGAAACCTTTATAGCATAGACAGTTAGGGAGATAATATGTAATACATATCTACCTATAAAAAGCATCTCGACAGATACATATATATAGAGGGATATATATATATATAGATAGATAGATATGTGTAAATATATAGAGATATATAGATATATAGGGGCATAAGTAATGCACACACAGCTTACAGACATATGTATGTAGAGAATATATATAGAGATATATACATACATGAATATGTAAGACTGAAGGTACATGTCTGCAACTAAGCCCCATAAGAACATTCACATGAGAAATGTGAAGGAGAAAGATTCATCTATTTACAAGAAGATATATAGAGAATCTATTCCTCCGGGCTAAGAGGGTGCAGGAATGCTATCCAGTGAAATAACCAGGATGGTTGCGTGAAAAACTGAAGATAATATCAGTCTGTAGCGAGCAAGTCGTGAGTTCTGTAGAACTCTGACAAGGTAAATGGACAGAAAAACGCAGAGGAGATACCAGGATGACCCATTGGAGGGACACAGGGGTATCATGCGTTACTAGTAGAATATGTGCTGTCCATGAGGAGTAGGATAGCATGAGGCCAAGCTGTAAGGAAAAAAGAGCATATTCCTGCAGGATTGGGAAACCTCTTGGACATTCAGGCAGAAAAAGCTTATATCCTGTATTATAACAGGAGACAAGAGGGTGTGGAGAACCCTCACAGTCATGGAAATGACTGATAAGCTTTTTCTACTATATAGAATAGCCATCAGAGACAAAGTCCAATGCTCTCTAGCAAGGGCCCATAGTAGAAAGCTTCTCTGAGGATTGCAGAGAGCAGTATGCAGGAGAATCAGGAGATAAAACTGACTGTAGGTCAGGTGTGTTGCCACATCCCTGGAAATGGAGATGGCCAGGAAGAAGATAATGTGAGAAGCCTGAAGTGAGTAGGGTTATCCAAGATAGATGAGGACTGTCTTGGATCACTGCTAAGGCTAGACAAAAGTAGTGGAAGACAGACTGGAACTTGTAAGAAGTACCAGTAGTTTAATCATTGGAACTCCTGCATGAACAAAAGCTAAAAGAGACAGCAGAGAGAATCTTTCTGTGGAAAACAGAGAGAACAGACAAAGGCAGAGAAAAAAATTCCTGTCCCTGTCTGATAAGCTGTCCAGAGAATTTATTCAAGGAAAAAACTCTACACTGGAATGAAAGGCCAGAGAAGCTGTTCAGTATGGTACCACCCATTCAGGGCAACCTGGATGAGAGGGTAGAGAAAGTAACTGAAGGGTGACTTACCATCTAGGTAGTCAGCTGAAGGAAAAAATGTTCATGTTGGGACAGAAACTATCATGGGATAGTTGTTAACTTCTCTTCTTGGAAGGAAGAAGAGGAGAAATCTGTAAACCATGGACAAGAATATCCTGACAGCTTAGCCATGTGTAGAGCTTTAAAGAAAAAACAGTGAACAAACTTCTGCTAAGAAGAAGTTAACTGCAGGTTGCAACCTTCAAGAACCTATGGTTGCTGGGTATGCTGAGACTGGCTAGAGTTTGGATTCTTCAGACCAGGACGAGGTGTCCCCTGCTTGGGTACCTCTGAATGATGGGCAGGAGAAGAGTGAAACCTTCTTTTCTTAGGGAAAGAAGGTTTGGTAGGACATTTCCTACCTCCTGGGGGAGAAAAAGGCTTAGGATGGTTCTTAGAACCAGGGAAGTCAGTGGAGCAATGAGCAACCTGACATAAAGCCTCCTTATTGAAGAGATTTTCCCCAGTACAAGGAGAATTACCCAGTGTGTGTTGTGCCCATCTGCTCAAGTCTGAAGCTTGGAGCCAGGCTCTACGACGTGCTCCTATGGCAATAGCAGAGGATCTGCTGACAGACTCAAAAGAGTCTAGAGAAGCACGAGAAAGAAACCAAGATATATCCTGGCTATGACTAAGAAGCAAGGAATAGTCTGCAACCTTAGGTTCCGAGAGAAAAGGAGTCAAAAGAGATAATTTCTTTGTGACCTCCTGGAGAGATAGACTCATATAAAATATATAAGAGATAATCCTTGATGCCAGCATAGATGTTTGGAAGGTTTGACGTCCAAAGGCATCAAGTGCTTTAGATGCACGACCTGGTGGATAAGAAGAATGTTTCTTCTTGCTTTTTACCTTCCTCATTGCTGATTCCACTACAAGGGAATGATGGGGAAGTTGAGTTCTTTGAAATCCCGGAGAGGGGGGCACCTGATACAGAACATCAATTGCTGTAGAAGGTGAGGGAACCCTTAAAGGTGATTCCCACATTCTCAGAAGAAGATCCTGCAAAGAATGATGTAAAGGAAGCATTATATTTTCCTTTTCTGCAGGAGAGCCTCGAGTGGGATCACAGCCAGGGATAGGAATAGCAAGAAAGGTTGCCATGTCAAGGAGAAATTTCTGAAAAGAAGGATCTCCAATGGGAACTATCCCTGGGTAGGGTAAGGTTGAAGGAGCAGCCTGAGCACCCGAGGACCAAAAAGGAACCCCACTAGATAGATAGTGGTACTGGCAGTCACGATTTGAGGCAGTCAGTACTGCATCGTCCATGCCAGGTATCGATTCCAAACTAGGCATAGAAAGGATCGATGGTACCGGTGTAACTGCAGGAACCGACATCGATACCGATACCGGTAGCTGAGTCGGAATCGGAGACGGTAACGCTGTTGAAACAGTCAGTCATTGGAGGCTGCTCAAGCGGTACCGAGGTGACCAGAAACGCTTGGTGAATATCCTCGGTACTGCGTATCCGGAAACGATAAGGGTCGGTTCCGAGACGCGTCGGTACCCAGTCATCTAGACTAGATATCGATTCTAGACTCGGCATCGAAGGGAGCGAGTCTATCGATGCATGTCTAGAGGGTACCGACGGTGGTGGTATCGGCGATGTTGCCGACACCGGAAAGTCAATCTGGGTCGTATCGATCGGTCCCGAAGGTACCGAGGACGCCAGATGACGATCCCTGGTGAAGAGTGGAGTACTCAACACCGATGCCGATGCCGGGGTATCGGTACCGCTCGAAGTGGATGCCGCCACCACCAAGCATGGCTCAGGTATGTTCTGTGAGGGGGGAGCCCCAGGAACAACCTGAAACCCCTGAAATGCTTTGGAGCCCGGAGACTCCCGCCGGGGTTTTAATGCCAATGGGGACTTGAGGGCAAGGCCGGAGCCATCATCATGCTGGGCATGAGACCTACCACTCAAGGATTGGCTAGTCTTAACAGACTGTTTGTGGGTTACCTGATCCTGTAGAGAAGAAAAGGCCGGTGCCCTCACTCCAGGAGGGAAAACAGTATCGAGGGAAACTCGAAAGAGGGAAGTTCTTCTCAAAGATTCGCAGCCTGATTGTTCAGGGGAAAAAGGGTCAGGACCCAAACAGGTTAGACACCAGGCATTGGAGTCTAAAAAGAAAACTGTGTTTCCACAGTGAAGGCACTTCTTGGGGAAAGAAGGCTCCATGATGGAGAGGCCTTGCAGGCCCAAAAAATTTAAGGCAGAAACTGAGGGAAAAATTTCCCCGAGTTTAAGAAAAAGAAAAGAAAAACCCACAAGCGGTACCGGTGGCGGCGGGAGAAACAGCCGTGACCACAAGAAAACAAGAAATAAAGAATTTAAAGAAAAAAGTTTCTGCGGTGACAGGAGGATGTCGTGCCGGCTCCGCGGAAAAACGAAAACTGAGGAGAGGCAGTGGAAAAGGCGGGAAGGCAGTGGAAAAGGCGCGAGGGATGCTCCCAAAAGCTTTCTGATTGGATGCTGGGGAGCATTCCCATGCAGGCTCCATCGGTACCGACGTACCCATATGTGAAGACTCATTCCTGCTTGTTCCTGGAGATCTGGAGGGACGATTAGGAATTCAGAGCCTTCCTGGATTTTCTCCTCTACATATTTTTCTAGTCCTCACAATCACTTGGCTCTAGTTAGATGACAATCTGCCTTACTGGTTCTTTTTTTGAGCATCCCAAACCATATCACGGTCTGTCTTTGCAAAACAGTCAAAGCACAAATAGAAACATACCATCTGCCTGATCATTTTCTCCCTACGAACTTCACGATCATGGCGTAAGATACTCATTCTTTCGGAGACTTCCATTCTAAAGAATATGTCATGGATTTCATACAGAGCAGCTCGCAACTGTAAAATACAGAATGTACATCATGAAATCATATGATATTTCTCTGTTCCAGGTTTATGTGCGTATTGTTAATGTGAATAGATATTGTATATTGCATTGATACTGCATTGTCACAGGTCTCCTGCTTTTCACATGGAAATAGTTAAAGTACTCAATCCAGAACAGTTTTTGCACTAACCTTGTAGTCTATATGCAAAAATAACAGAAGTAGACAATTTTATTCAACCATATTTTTTGTTTAGCACATCTTTCATTTTTAATATGGATGAAAAAGCAGTTATTGCTGTGAAATTGCTAAGAATCCAATGCGACAATGCAAAAATCTGTCAGTACTTTATAATAAGTTACTACAATTGATATCACGTTTGGCATTTGGGATAACCAATCAAGGCATTGCCCACACAAGCAAATGCCATTCTGCTTTTGAACTTTAGGGGGGGGGGGGATGCAGAAGACGGACAGAAAAAGATCAGTACCTGAGCCAGCACACGTTCCTGTAGTGATGCATCTTGTGTTGAAACAGCTCCTTTCTTCAACGGTACTTCAGACTGAAACATTTTCATAAACTCTACAGTATCCTTTTAAAAAAAAAAGAGACACATACAAAGTCAATATTTATTTTTAACAAGTGTGCACTTACATGCAGAAGACTCTTGGTTTGATTCTCGGATTAGTGAGCTTGGGGATGCTGCAGAGGCAACATGCCTACTTTTCGCACACACAAGTTCTGGGCAATTTTATAAGAATCCGCATGAGCGTGTAAAATATTGTTCTACATGCTCAACGTGTCTTACTACTGTAGCTATTTAAGCTTATAAAGTGAAAAAGAGGAAGATGAGTCTTACCTCATACCATATTGCTAAACATTCAGTTTTATTGTAAAGTGAAAATGTCTCATGAAAAGCCCAGTAAAATAGATAAAGTTAACAACAATACTGCTATTTAGTATTTTGAAAGATATTATTTCCACTTAGCAAATTGATGTTTTAAAACCCAGAGAGACTTTTTTTTTTAAATAGGTTGTTTCAGGACCGTTGGGAGAGCTCTAGTGACAGGCACTTGCTTCCTCTCACAAAAGTGGGCTGGAAAATAAAAACAAAAACTAATAAAGATGTCTTTACAGAGATAGTCTTACCTTTACTGTTTGTCTCAGATTTTTCAGTTTATCAGTTTGCATTAGTCTACGCAGAAGGAATCCTTTTGCCAGAGCAGTAATTTTGCAAAACTTCACCTGCATCTCAGATGTGAAGACCTTTAAAACAAGGGAAACTTTTTAATGCAGAAATCTTCTCTATATGCAGTCTTCAAAGTAAATAGATATGTTAAAGAATGAACCATTTGCAGATACTTGCATAAAACAGGTAAAACAGGATTACAACTTTTCAACTGCTGCTTCACTCCATTAAGGCATAATGCTACATTAAATTAATATACAATTTAATAGGTTTTATTTCAGCATCAACATATACCATAACTTTCTTATTATTTCTTGAAAATTAAACTAAGACAATCGCAAAACAGCAGAGTTCAGACTTAAATCATTCTACAGGTTAAGTACTTGAGAGGGCAAGCATCGAGCGGCTCAAAACAGAGCCCTAAGGATCACGTTGCGATCCCATGCTCTGATGGAAGCAAGTCACGCATGAAGCAAGAGAAGCAAGTCACGCATGAAGCAAGTCAGAGAGTGTGCCGAGATAGGCCTGCCCCCAAGCTGTGAAAGTAGGTGCCGATCATGCCAAGCTGAACCCAGACGGAGTTGGACTTCAGGTCTGATTCTGAGAGGTGTAGGAGGTATTCCAACAACTGATCCACTGTGCAGGCAAAGGGTCCAGTGACTTATCCGCAAACATCCGCCACTTGAATGCAAAAGCCCGACGTGTTGAGTCCTTGCACTGTGTCAGGAAGACATCAGTGATGTTGTTGGGTAAATTAAGCTCTGAGAGGATTACCCATTCAGCATCCAGATTGTGAGGGTCAAGGAGTGGATACTGGGGTGCAGCAGGGTCCCTTCGTCCTGAGAGAGGAGATCCAGGGCAGAGAGGCTCCCTCCGAGAGAACTGAAGCAACAGGAGAAACCATGTTAGTCAGCCGCTGCATGTGGTAGGAACGCTTGGGCTCGAGTGGTATTAAGGTCCCAGATGAACTCCAGCTGTTGCATGTGCTGGAGGTGGATTTTGGGTAGTTGATGACTAATCCCAGCCACTCAAGGACCTGGATGGTGAGGTAAGTGGACTGATGAACAGCATCCGGAGTGGAACCTTTGATGAGCCAATCATCCAAATAGGGGAAGATGAAGACTCCCATGGTTTAAAGGTAAGCAGCGCCTACTACGAGACACTTTGAAAAGACCCATGCATTGAAGCGAGCCCAAATGGGAGCTCCTGGTAATGGAAGTGCTGGTCACCCAGCACAAAAACCTAAGGTACAGACTTGGGTGGATTGGGATGTGTGTGTACGCATCCTTGAGATCCAAGGAGCACAGCCATTCATCCTTTAGGAGGTAAGGGAGCAGCATTCCCAGAGAGGCCATCTTGAACCGCTTGCGCATGAGAAACCAAATGAGGTTTCAGAGGTCCAGAATGGGCTGGAACCCTCCTGTCTTTTTGGAGACCAGGAAGTAACTGGAGTAAAATCCCCTTCTGACCTGCGCAGGTAGAACTGGCTTGATGGCAACGTCAGTCAGAGAGGAGACCTCCTCCTGCAACAGGCTTCAATGCTGTGGGTCAATGGGGTACTCCCCTTGGATGAAGGGATGCAGCAACTGGGCAAAGTACAGCTGGTAACCCTGCTGGATAAGCTGCAGCACCCAGGCATCCAAGAAGATAAGGAGCCACCTATGGGCAAAATGGATGAGCCCCCAACCTACCTCTGGGGGAACTCCAGCAGGCATAGGACAGTTGGCTATGCTCCTGAGGAACCCATCCAAAGCCTGCCCCCAGCTTGGGCTGGCTGCGCCTTTTGAGGCTTTTCCCAGCCTCTGCTAGCAGGGGGCCAGCGTCTTCTATTGAGCACTGGGGCACTGGATAGTATCAGCATGGGCACAAGTAGAAGACCTTCTTAGGCCAGTGTGTGTGTATATATATTATATATATACATATACACATACACACACTGGCCTAAGAAGGTCTTCTACTTGTGCCCATGCTGATACTATCCAGTGCCCCAGAGTGCTCAATAGAAGACGCTGGCCCCATGAAGGGTCTGCAGTTTTCCTTCAAGAGCATCATGTGTTCTCTCTTTCCTGGGCTCATCTGCTTTCTCCTCAACAGGCTTTCCAAACAGGTTATCCCCACTACAGGGGACATTGGCTAGCTTATCTTG
Organism: Ichthyophis bannanicus; assembly: GCA_033557465.1. NCBI lineage: Eukaryota > Metazoa > Chordata > Amphibia > Gymnophiona > Ichthyophiidae > Ichthyophis > Ichthyophis bannanicus. Next base: position 626,956 of record CM066044.1, on the reverse strand, counting down.
GACCCATTGCTCCAGATCTGAAGACTGGAGCCAGGCCAGCCGACAGGCACCAATGCCCACCGCCACCACCTGGGAGGTGGACTCTACAGCATCATATGTGGCTCACACTGCATACTTAGAGCAGTCCTTGGCGTGGCTTATTAAAAGCACAGAAGTAGCTGAGGTTGTCAGGAGGAAAACAGACAGCAAACTGCCCGGACTAATATGATGTCCTTGAGAACATCCCCATATACAGCTGGTAGGAAAGAATTCGAGCCACCAGCATGGAGCCCTGGTAGCGCCTCCTCCTGAAGGAGTCTAGGGTCCTAGCTTCTCGCCCCAGGGGCACCAAGGAATGAGTCTTGGTGCTCTTCACATGCTTCAAGGCCAACTGAATCACGAGTTGTGTGGTAGCTGGAGCTATTCGAAGCACAGTGCCTTCTGGATCCGGTACATCAAGTCCAGCTGCTGACTGAAGGCTGGAACCGTGAGGGAGTTTTCCCACAACTGCAACAGCAGCTACTGCAGGATGTGGTGTGTCGCTATGGTTACTGCTTCCTTGGGAGCTAATTGATACTGCAGGAGTTTAAGTTCCTCCATCCTTGGCTCGTCCTCTGCCTCAAGGGAGAAAGGTATGACCTTAGCCATGTCTCTTGCAAAGTCCTGGAAGGACATGTCCGCCAGGGGTGATTTATGCTGCTTGTAAAGAGGGGACGGATCAGAGGGAAGGACAGGAGATCTCCTGTTCAGATGGCAGAACCCTTCTCAGTTTCCCCGTCCTCAGAATCGGAATCCGAGAGGAAATCATAAGAACATAAGATATGCCATACTGGGTCAGACCAAGGTCCATCAAAGCCCAGTATCCTGTTTCCAACAGTGGCCAATCTAGATCATAAGTATCTAGCAGTCTCCCCAAGAGACACAGATTCCACAATGCTTGTATTGAGACAAGCAGTGGATATCCCGGATCCCCTTTAATAAATTTATTTAACATTTCTTATATACTGCCTTTCAAGATATCAAGGCGGTTTACATTGAACAAACTGAAATTACATTGAACAGGGCATTATAACTCGGAGATAACTATTTTACAGGGAACATGTGTAATGGAGGGTTAAGTGGCTTGCCCAAATCCACAAGGAGCACCTGTGGGACTAGTCCTTCCGGCCCAAGGTTGAGGTCCTCTAGTGGGATTTGAACCCCCGACCTTCCAGCCTGAGGTAACTTGCCCCAACCACTAGGCCACTCCTCCCTCCCATAATGGTTTATGAACCTTTCCTCCAGGAACTTGTCCAAACCTTTTTTAAACCCGGCTACACCATCAGCTTTTACTACATCCTCCGGTAATGAATTCCAGAGTTTGATTACATGTTGAGTGAAAAAGGATTTTCTTTTATTAGCCTTAACTAGGTTACCCATGGTCAGACCACTACACAATCACCTGCCACCTACCACATCACCCAAACCCAAAATCAAACGCCATCCACAGTATATACCACCACAGTTTCAAACCCTTCAACAAATCTACCTTCATTGACAACATAAGAACATAAGATATACCATACTGGGTCAGACCAAGGTCCATCAAGCCCAGTATCCTGTTTCCAACAGTGGCCAATCTAGGTCATACGTACCTAGCAGTTTCCCCAAAAGAGATAGGTTCCACAATGCTTGTACTGGGTCAAGCATTGATATCCTGGGTCCCTTCTTAATAATGGTTTATGGACCTTTCCTCCAGGAACTTGTCCAAACCTTTTTTAAACCCAGCTACACTAACAGCCTTTACTACATTCTCTGGTAACAAATTCCAGAGTTTGATTACACGTTGAGTGAAAAAAGATTTTCTTTTATTAGCCTTAACTAGGTTACCCTGTAGCTTCATTGCATGTCCCCTAGTCTTTCTATATTTTGAGGCGCAAACAATCAATCCATATTTACCCGTTCCACTCCATTCATTAATTTATAGACTTCTATCATATCTCCCCTCAGCCGTCTCTTTTCCAAGTTGAAGAGCCCTAACCTTTTTAGCCTCTCTTCATAGGGGTATCCTTCCATCCCCTTTACCATTTTGGTGGCTCTTCTCTGTACCTTTTCTAATAACACTATATCCTTAAGATAAAGCGACCAGAATTGCACATAATATTCAAAGTGCGGTCGCACCATGGAACGATACAGGGGCATTATAATATTGTTTGTTTTATTCTCCATTTCCTTTCCTTATGGTACCTAGCATTCTATTTGCTCTCTTGGCCACTGCAGCACATTGGGCAGAGGGTTTCAACATATTATCCACGACGACACCTAAATCTTTTTCCTGGGTGGTGGTTCCTAATGTGGAACCTTGCATTGTGTAACTTGTGTAGCTTGGGTTGTTCTTTCCTAGGTGCATAACTTTGCACTTGTCCACATTAAATTTCATCTGCCATTTGGATGCCCAGTCTTCCAATCTATCAAGGTACTCTTGCAATTTTTCACAATTCTCATGTGTTTTAACAACTTTGAATAATTTTTTTGTCATCTGCAAATTTGATTACCTCACTTGTTATTCCCATTTCCAGGTCATTTAATAATATGTTAAAAAGCAGTGGACCCAGCACAGATCCCTGGGATACTCCACTATTCACATTTCTCCATTGGGAAAATTGGCCATTTAGCTTTCTATCTTTTAACTAATTCTTGATCCACAATAGTACACTGCCTCCTATCCCATGACTTTTTAATGTTGCCAAAAGTCTCTCATGAGGGACCTTGTCAAAGGCTTTCTGAAAATCCAGATACACTATATCAACTGACTCACCTTTGTCTACCTACAGTATTTATTCACACCTTCAAAAAAACCATAATAGATATTAGTAAGACAAGACCTTTCTTGGCTAAAGCCATGTTGGCTGTCTCCCATTAAGCCACGACTATCTACATGTTCAGTAATTTTGTTCTTTATAATGCTTTCTAACATTTTTCCTGGTACAGACGTCCAGCTCAGCAGTCTGTAGTTTCCCAGATCACCCCTGGAACCCTTTTTAAAAATTGGCATTACATTGGGCACCCTCCAATCTTCAGATATTAGAGATGATTTTAATGATAGTTCACAGATTACTAATAGTAGATCTGCAATCTCATATTTCAGATCTTTTCAACACCCTTGGATGTATACCATCTGGTCCAGGTGATTTCAATTTACTTATAAATATCAAATAGTACATCTTCCGGTGTATCGATATTTTTTTCAATTCTTCTGCAGCATCACCTTTAAATACCATTTCCGTCATGGGTAACATCCCTACATCTTTCTCAGTAAAGACCAAATCAAAGAATTAATTCAGTCTCTCCGCTATGGCCTTGTCCCCTCTTAGTGCCCCTTTTACCCCTCTATCATCTGAAGGTCCAACTGACTCTCTTATAGGATTTTTGCTAAGAAAGTACTTGAAAAAGTCTTTATTACACGTTTTTGCTTCCACAGCAAGCTTTTTTTCAAATTCTCTCTTTGCCTGCTTTATCAATGCCTTGCATCTAACTTGCCACTGCTTACGTTGTTTCCAGTTTTCGTCATTTGGCTCCTTTTCCATTTCCTGAAAGATGCTTTTTTGGAAACAGCCTCTCTAACCTCACCTTTAAACCATGCCGGCAGTTTTTGGACTTTCTTCCACTTTTCTTAAAGCATGGAATAAAGCTGGTCTGGGCTTCCAAGATAGTATTTTTAAACTAAACTAAACACATGCTAGACGTAAATCTTTAACCTTGGCAACTGCTCCTTTTAGTTTTTTCTTAACTATTTTCCTTATTTTATCAGTCTCCTTTTTGAAAGTTAAAAGGTAATACTGTGGATTTCCTTACCATCCTTCCTCCATTTATTAAATCAAACGCGACCATGCTATGATCACTATTGCCACGTGGCCCCAACACCCTTATCTCTTGCACTAGATCTTGTGTTCCACTAAGGACTAGGTCCAAAAGGCTTCCTCTCTGGTTGGTTCATGAACCAGCTGCTCCAAGAAGTAGTCCTTTATTTCATCTAGAAACTTTATCTCCCTAGCATGTCCTGCCGTGACACTGGCTCAGTCGATACTGGGGTAAATTGAAATCACCCATTATTATTACTGTACTGTAACTTTTGTTAGCTTCCCTGATTTCTTTGAGCATTTAATCATCCGTTTGTTCACTCTAAACAGGTGGTTGATCGCATACCCCCACTGCCATCACCTTCCCCTTCCCCTTTTTACATGGAATTTCAATCCACAGAGATTCTACAGTGAATTTTGTTTCCTGTAAAACTTTAATCCTTTGTGACTCAATGCTCTCTCTCTAACAGAGTGCATTCACACCAGTGGGGAGAAAGAAAAGAGGAGGAGAAACACAGAAGGTGCATGAGACTATTATCTTCAAGGGTCAGGGGGAGGAAAGTCATAAGCTGAGCAGAAGAGATGTGTCTTGAGAAAGGCCATGAATTTTGGGTAGGACTGTTCTTGATGGAGGGTAGAGGGAAGTGAGTTCCACAGAGAAGTTCCTAGAAAAAAAAAGGCTGAATAAAGGGTCTGTTCCAGATGGGCACGTGCTGCGGATGGGAGATGTAGTCGGTGGATATGAACAGAACGGAGACTACGAGGTATGGAACGGAATTGCAGTAGGTCAGCAAGGTATTGAGGCGTATGCGAGTGAAGTGCCTTATGGGGCAGATCAGAAATTTGTATGTGATACGGTGAGAAACAGGCAGCAAGTGCAGATTGATGAGATAAGGCGTAATGTGGTTGTAGCGGGTGGAATGAGAAAGAATTCTTGTGGCAGAGTTTTGGCTCATTTGAAGACTGTGGAGTTGATATTGAGGGAGACCTGCAAAGATAATGTTACAGTAAACAACCTGAGAAATCAAAGAAAGTAAAAGAAAAATAAGTGAAGCAGGGGACAGAACAGCATGAACAGCGCGGATTTGTCAGAGGAAGAAATAAGAGCAGTGGGTAAGAGCAGAGATATGTGGTCATGAAAGGATAGGTCTGAATCCAGGATTACTCCAAGGTAGTAAAAGGAGACAACCAGTGGGATCAGGGCACCGAGAAGGGTAAGAGATATTGTAGGTGATGAGTTACCGAAAGTGAATCACATCGCCGAGGTTTTCACAGGGTTAAGGTGAAGGTGGATTGTGGACAGCCAAGTAGCAATATAGGACAGACAGGATTGAGGGATGAAAGGTCAGGGTTGACAGGAGAGGTGTGGTGGACCAGAATATCATCATCAGCGTAATAGTAAGCCGAGATACCAGACTGTTGCACCAAAAGAGTGAGGGGAGCCCTTGAGCTCGATGCAGTGTTCAGGCGTCCCTTTCGACACTGATGGGATCAGGTACTTCTTTGATTCCAGTCGGGCATCGACTAAGGGTCTCTGCTCAGTACCTTGGCCCCTCTGTTCTAAATGCACCCGGACATCCTGCCCAGTTGATGCTTCAGCAGAACTCAGTGACATTCGACGATGCTGGAGCAGAAGATGCTGAATCAGACATACAAAGACGGACTACTTCTGCTTTTCCTGGCCCTTCAGGCCCCTCCTCATAAGCTGCAGGCAAAGGTTACAGGAAGGGGGGTTGGTGATCGGGCCCCAGGAATTACAAGCACCAGTTGTGCTAGTCTGTGACCGAAATGATGCAGTCACATTTTGTGCACTTTGGAAGCCACTTACTGACCTAGACATGTCTGGGAAGACCATGCTGGCGAGGTCAAAAGCCTCAATTTTGACGCCAGGAAAAAGGCCCAGATGGAAAAGGCACAAATTTTCACAAAAAAACCAAGACAAAATAAAAAATATCGTCTGGAAGCAGACTAACCAATGGCAGGGGTGAAAATGACTAGAGAAAAAAAAAAAAGTGGTACTCAATGTGATCTTGCAATTGGTAGAGGCCTATTTTCAACCATTTTTGCAATAAATGGCAAGCTTGAGATAGGCCTGTAAGAGCTTGGGTTGTTTGGTTTGAGCTTAAGGTTCTTGAGGATTGGACGGATAGATGCTGTTTTCAAGTATGCAGGGAAACATTCTTGGGTGAAGGCGGTCAAGATTAGTTTGTGAAGTATTGGGGCAAGCTCTGCTTTTGTAATCTTAAACAAGGTAGCAGGACATGGGTCCAGTGGGAATGTTGTGGTGTTCAGGCTGTGGATTATGTGCTCCAGGTGTTCTGTAGAAGTGGGGCTGAAGGCCTGAAACAATGTGTTTACAATGTTCTGGTCTGTGGGATTGCCAGGGCTTGTAGGAGAAGGCCAGTTGTGTGATGGTGTGGAATATTTTGATAGAAGACATGCAGCAAAGTCCTGTGGTTCTAGGTTGTTTGTGTTTCGAGCTTGGTTGTTGTCTTTTGCTAGTCTGTTAGCTATATTGTACAGTTCTCTGGTTTTTATTGCTTTCATTATCAGTTTAGTGTGGTGTTCCCTTCTTGCTTTTTAAGTCTTGGAACAGTATGTTTTAAGGGTAAGTAGGTAGATTCCTTTTCTCTGCTCATAGTGTGTGTTTCTCCATCTGTGCTCAAGTTTCCGCAGTTTCTGCTTTAATTCTTTGAGGCTTGGTGTGTACCAGGGGCTGTGGATGCAACAGTGCGGTTTCACAGGTCTGGTGGGAGGTTGCTGTGGCAAAGGTTTTTATTGTGCTTATCCATTTGTTCATTGCGAGGTTAAGGTCCTGGGGTTGTGTGTCAAGAGAGGGGAGAACTTTGACTTTGTGAAAGGTTAGATATGATTGGAATATCAGAGAAATGGTGGAAAGGAGGACAACCAGTGGGACACACTGTGATAGCTGGGTACAAACTATATTGTAATGATAGAGCTGATCAAATTGGTGGAGGGTTTGTGCTATATGTTAGAGATGTCTTTGAGTCAGTAATGATTTAAGTTTTGCAGGAAACAAAATTTGCTGTAGAATCTCTATGGTTTAAATTTCCATGTAAACAAGGGGAAGGTGATGGCAGTGGGGGTTTGTACTATCGAGCTCCTGGCCAGAATGAAACAAAATGGATGATGACATGCTCAAAGAAATAAAGGAAGCTAACAAACGTTACAGCGCAGTAATAATAAAGAGTAGTTACTCACCTGTAACAGGTGTTCTCCAGGAGCAGCAGGAATCAGTCTTCACATATGGGTGACGTCAGCGCTGACAGAGCCCCCGTGCGGAGCATTTCCCCAGCTTTCAAAGAAAGCCTTTGGGAATGCAGTGTGCATGCGCGGGCCTCCGCCTTCCCCCCCCAAGGGTGCAATCTTGCTCAGTCTGATGACATAGCTAAGAGACAGCAAAAATAAGAAAATAAAGCATATGACTGCAACTCCAAGGGGGAGGAGGGAGGGTTGTGAGGACCGATTCCTGCTAAGAAGTACTCCTGGAGAACACCTGTACAGGTGAGTAATACTCTTTCTCCAGGACCAAGCAGGAAGTCAGTCCTCACATATGGGACTCCCCAGCTTAAGGCTACCGGAGACCCAAGCTGAAAAATGAGCTCCCTCTAGAGCCTCAGCAGGCCAGAACAGAATCTTCTCTGATAACGCCCCGAACGGTAGCCCAACACCAGGGCCGGAGGGTAGGAGTTGCCTAAACCCCAAAGAGATTATGGAGTACCACCTGCCCTAAAGCACTGTCCCTGCGGGACTCCCTCTCAAGCAGTAGTGGGCCGCAAAAGTCTGGCTTGAAGACCAAATAGCGGCCCAGCAGATGTCTGCCAATGGAACAGAGCGGAGATGAGCCACTGATGCAGCCTTCGCCCTGACACGGTGAGCCGTAACTCGACCCTGCAAGGAGAGGCCGGCTGCCCTGTAAGCCCAGGCGATACAGTCGGCTACCCATATGGACAAAGTACGCTTGGAGACAGGTAACCACAACTTATTGGGGTCAAAAGAGACGAAGAGCTGAACAGCCCTCCGGTGCTCCCGCATACGGTCAAGGTAGAAGGACAACGCCCTCCTACAGTCCAGGGTATGCAAGACCATCTAAGCCCGGCTGGCATGCGGCCTGGGAAAGAAAGTTGGAGAACCACCTCCTGATTGAGGTGGAAGAAGGAGACAACCTTTGGAAGGAATGTAGGGTGAGTCCGTAAGACTATTCTGTTCCTATAGAACCTAGTATATGGAGCATCTGATACTAGGGCCTGAAGTTCACTCACTCGCCTTGCTGAGGTAAGAACCACCAGAAACAACGCTTTCCATGAGAGACAGCGCAAAGGGCAAGTAGCCATAGGCTCAAATGGTGGGCAAGTAAGCCTTTGCAAGACCACATTCAAATCCCATTCAGGGGCAGGTGGACGCACTGGAGGCTTAAGCAAAAGCAGGCCATGAGGAAGCGAGCCACCAAAGGATGGCTGGAGAGAGACTGACCTCCATCGGTGAATGGTGTGCTGAAAGAGCACTAAGATGAACTCTAACAGAGTTGGACTTAAGGCCTAGGTTGGACAGGTGAAGCAACTATTGCAGCACCACTGGTACCAGGCATGAGAAAGGATTCTCGTTGTGTTGAGTACACCAGGTAGAGAATCTATGCCACTTAAGGGCATAAGACTTTCGGGTTGACTGCCTCTTAGAGGCCAAGACCACGTCCTCCACTTCCCTAGGCAGTAGTAAGGGTGCTAGAACTACCCTTTCAGCAGCCAGGCCATCAGAGTGAGGGACTGGAGATTGGGGTTGTAAAAGAGACCCCTGCTCCTGCGACAGGAGATCTGGTTGCATCCCCAGAGGAAGGGGAGTGTCCACCGCTAGTTGCAAAAGAAGTGGGAACCACGGCGTACAGGGCCATCTGGAGGCCACCAGAATTACCGAGGCCCTGTCCTGGAGCACTTTGAACAGTGTCTGGGATACTAGAGGCGTGGGAGGAAAGGCATATAGGTGGCCTGTAGACCACGGAATGAGAAACGCATCCGCTGCTAATCGAAGAGGATGCGGTTGTCTGGAGCAGAACCTGGGTAGTTGACGGTTCAGAGGACTGGCAAAGAGATCTATGGTCGGAAGACCCCATCTCAGGAAGATCTGTTGAACCACTAAAGGATTCAACTGCCATCGTATGGTTGCAGGATCCTGCTCAATCTGTCTGCCAGGTGATTCTCTTGACCTGGAGATAGACCGCTTTGAGAAGAATGCCATGATTGGCTGCTCAGGAGCACAGGCTCTAAGCTTCCTGACATAGAAGGCAGGACCCTGTGCCCCCTTGTTTGTTCACATAGAACATAGCAATTTGGTGGCTGTCTGAACTCGGACGGACTGGTGAGAGAGGAGATGAGAGAAAGTTCTCAGGGCCAAGAGGATAGCTCTCAGCTCTAAGAGGTTGATCTGCTGTGCGGCCTCCCAAGGAAACCACAGGCCTTGAGTACATGCTCCTTGGCAATGTGCACCCCAACCTTGAAGAGAAGCATCGGTTGTCAGCACTTGAGAGTGTGGAGGTGTCTGAAAGAACACCCCTTGCACTAAATTCAGAAGATGGAGCCACCACTGTAGAGAAGACTCGAGTAGTTTGGACACCCTCACTCTGTCTGTGAGGTCTCCTGTGGCTTGGTGTGTTAGGGAAATCAGAATCCTATATATGTGCCCTTTGTAATAATAATGCTTAGTTTAAGTGCATATACAAGAGGCCTGCACAAGAGAAATTAGAATCCTATAGAAATCAGAATCCTATGTGTGTGCCCTTTGTACATTCTGGTGGGGCATGGAAAAAGGAATGTGCTGTGTAAGCTAAACTGATTGTTCTACTCAAGGATGACTTGTTTTTGCATTAGTTATGATAAACTATAGTGGGCCCCCAGAAGATGGGTGGACGACGTTTAGACTATGTTTCTAAGAATGTATAAAATACGGACAAGCCCTCCACCCTTGGGAATAAACTTGCATACTGTCCTTCTGTGGGGTCTGTGGGTGTTTATTGCCCTGGATTCCAGCCAGCCGGAGCAGCACACCGCAGATGAGGGTTCGGGATTTCCTGGCCTGGAGTGACCAACAATAAGCAGACCCATTACATTTGGGGTCAGGAAGTGGGATTCTCCCGCTGGCCAGGGATCCCTGTGCTTTGGGTAGCACGGTTTAAATTAGAACTGGTATTCTCCCTTTGGATGGGAGTGTCCCTATTGCTTTGGTAGCATGGTTAAATGGTTAAATAGTAATTAAGACTTTCCTGTTCCCTGGGTGGGAATCGGTGGGACAGCTATATTTCTTTTCTTTCTCATCTGCGGCTGCTGTGCAGGCTGAGTGCTTGTGTGTCTGGCCAGCCGTGCGTTTGTTGTGAATTAATTAGAGGATGGGGGGGTCCCAAGGTGAGGGGAACCACTCCAGAATCCGCGTGAATGTAGTTCTGCTATATGTTGTGATAAGTTTTAAAGCTGCAGCTAAAAAACAGCCATTCTACATAAATTGTCAGTGTAAGTTACAAGATTCTGCTGAAATAGTCTGTTAGCTTTAATGCTTATCTCTGTGCCTATACGACACCCCCCCCCCCCCCCTCTCTAGCAAACTGATGACTCAGAGTCCCTGGAATGTAAGTGACAAGTGCTGTTTGTTTATTCTTCCACTGCTTGCTTTTCACTCCCCCTCCCTTTCTGTTCTTGTGTTCAAAGGCTACGGACAGGCAGACAGAATAGAAACTTAAAGTTAACCGGTATACTAAAACGTAAATATTATTTGTTTGCAGAGTGTCCATTTATTGCCAAAACAAGCTAAATAAAAAAAAAATACTTTTGTACTTAACAACGGTATAACCTGTCACTGAGATATGTACGGAAATACTAATACGGAAAAAAAAAAAAAAAAAAAAAAAAGAGCTCTTAAATCTGCTTAACAATATCACTATCAGAGTCTCATTGTCCAGCTTGGATAAAGGTTAATTGGCCAAATGTAAATGTTTAAATAAAAGCTGGGGATCAATTTGATGTTCACACAGTGGAGTGACTCCTGCTGAGTGGGGGTGCGAAGACGCGTCCTGTTGATTTCAACAGTTTCACCTCCTTCTCTGCAGTGAGGTCCTCTTTGCTAGTTGGTAATGGTCCTGGGTGACTAGAGATCTTGTGAATCAGATTAGACAGTGAATTAAAAGCTGACCGTGCAGCAACTACGTAATTCGTGCACATACCGCGGTAAGGAAAAGGGGTAGAATGATCAGAACTGTAAGATGCTAATGATGAAATAATGTTGTTCCCTTTGTACAAAGGAATGTATCTCTCCTCCTGCTGTTTTGGTTGTTTGGATTTGTTAGGTGTTAACCCTTTATGCGACTGGTAAGTCTGAAGTGGAGAAATCAAGGGAGAGGGTCTGGTTCATTATGCAGGGTGAAATTTCTAAGAAAGCACTTGTAAGCTTTGATTTGTCTCTTGTTTAAATAAGAACTGAAACAGAAGTTTCCCAAATAACTAACTCCTTTGTGTCCTTCCCAACAAGCTGAAAAAAAATATATATGTTTTGTTTACAGTAAATATTGTTTTTCTTTTACTTGCTGGTTGGTGCAGGATTTAAGAAATTTGAATAACATTGTCCAGACCTAGCAACGGATACTTTCCTTTGAAAACCTTATTTCAACAAAGAAACCCCCTGCTTTGTATATTTATGCTTTTGGTTAAAAATATTGAGCTAAATTTTGCATGAATACAATTGGTTTAGTATTGTAGATTTGACGTATAGGTTTGAGTCTGCTCTCTAGGCACTATGTAGCTGATCTTCAAAGTTTGGGGAAGGAGAAACCAGTTGTGATAGAACGCCATTCATAATTTGTTGCATTTCTTGGGAATGAAAGGATTTAGGGTGTCCTGAAGAAAAAAATTTAGGTTGGGGCTATCCCTTCCCCCTACAGCACTAGAATCAAAACCAGAAACTTAAAAAATGAACAGCGAATAAAGAAGAGAGAGGGAAAGGAGGCAGCCCCTCCCGTGGGCTACAAAAGGCACAAATGGTTTGGATTGTTTTTCTTTAACCTTTAAAGTGGGGGTTGGGAACGCTGTCAGGACAATGGGGCATCCTGAGCCACTAATTAAAAGACTGCAACTTGAAACAATGATTTCTATATTTTGTGGCAAGCACCTCAGAGGTCATAATTATTGTTTATATATTACAAAACACATAGAGTTGTAACTATAGGAATTTAATAGCAATCACAATTAGTGACAATTCTCAAGCAACTTTTTCTTTTAAATTCAGTACTTAGGACTTTTTTTCTCTCTTGTTCAGCTATTTGCATTTGCCTGCAGGAAATAATCTAGACACATTGACAGACCTGCTGTTTAGTTTACTATCTGTGTTTAAGATAACATCAAGGTTGGTTGGCTGTAACTCTGAGTAATTTGCTTTAAAATAACCTCATTGTTTTCAGATCAGTTTGATACCAGTCTCAGGTATTATGTATAAGGTTTTAATTTAAATGTGAAAGTACATTTTGGTTATTAACTGTAAAGATGTTCTGTCTGAGAGCAGTAATTAGTACCGACAAAATAAAAAACATTGACAGTTGTCAGAAACTACTCAGTAAGGGTTTATTAGTGCCATGCTAGAGAGAGGCAGATAAAAGGAAGAGAATATCTGATTGATTATACATTAACAAAACTGCTTCACTGAAGCCACTTAAATAGATGTTGTTTAATGTATTTTGGCTCATTCTTTTAAAATATTTAGTGTTTTCTGCACAAATGTTTTCTGTTTTGCAAAACAAATCTTTTTCTGAACTTGCAAATACAAGTAATACTTCTGCATGATACATTTTAATCTGCAGACAGTATATGCTGTTTTGACATTAACTGCCTTGATCAACTGTATTCACTTTTCTGATACTACAATGATACCTTAAAATGGTTTTAGTAAGACTTGTCTATTCCATGTTACTGTATTGCTTTAAACATAAAAAAAAAGGGTATTTGCATTCCAGATATCCATCAACCTTTTTATGAGTTAACTACTTTGCATTGTTAAGCTCGGTGTGGATGGCTGACGAACAGGAGAGTAGCACCATGGCTGCTGGATATTGATCTTTCTGATTTGATTTATTACAATATTGGAGTTAGGATAAATTCACCTGTTTTATGTGTTAGTGTCCAGCAAAAAGTGTACCTTGTTCTGAAAGTTTTTATTTCAGTTTCAATACAGTTCCTGAGAAAATAGATATATGTTGCAGAGAAAACAGATATAGGTTGCAGCATTGTGAGATATTGATTTTTCTTTAGTTTACACACTTGCATTTTATGTTACCAAAATACTTGTTCTAGCAGTACATTATATAGAGGTTCAGTATACACAGAAATTATAGAATTTTGGAAAGAGGCTGATCTTGCAATTGCTCTGTTCCCAAGCATATAGATCTTATTTAGTGGATATTTGTAAAGTTAGTAGACAAATAAAAACAATAACATTAACTTGAGTTGATTGGATAAACAAAATTTTAATTGTTAGCAACGATCTAGGAGAGGTTTGAAAAAAAAAAAAAAAAAAAAAAAAAAGGAGAGAGAGAGAGAGAGAAGATGAGGCTATAGCCTTGGAAAAGGCAATGGCTGTTTGCTCCGAGTTGTGATGATCTGGGCCACCGGAATTCTGACTGCTTAAGACTCCTCGAGGACCCCACCCACAAGGCCGAAGAACATGAACCTTGCATATTTATGCCTCTGAAGAGACATGACTAGGTAGGGTGGAATAGGCCAAGAAGAACCGAGGAAAGCCTTGAGGCCTAACTACAAATGCCTTGAACCTTCTTAGGTATCTCATCTCAAAAGGATCTCTTAAACACCATGATTAGTGAGTAACCTCCACAGATCCTTGTGGGCACTGCGATTATAGGATCAGTCCTCAAATATTTTTAAGTTTCCACAGCACTCTCACTGAGAACCGGGTATGAGATAGACTTTAGTCACACCTGAGAGATTATGTGGCTGTTCTGTTAGAAGCCATACTCCTTCCTATTGGGATTGATGTTATAAAATGCCGTGAAGCACTAGTCTATATTGTAAGGACTTTACCTATATTTTGTTTAGGCAGTTGCTAATTAGAATGAGCACTATTTGCTCATATTGTTAAAAGGATCTACATTTTATATTTTATATATACCTTTTGTTTACAAAAATACTAAGTTTCTAATAATGGTTGATGTTCTTAGCAGCCTTGCCAGATAAGGATACACTAGTATGGTATAAAAAGATAGAAGGACCTAGCATGTAGTTTGATGGAATGATGTAAGTGGAAAAAAAAGTGGTTTTGAGAGGAGTGTGATGGAATATTCATGTTGGAAAAGAGAATTCAGATTAACATTATAAAATGGTGAGGGTAAATTGAAATGTGAAATGATGTATCCGATGTATCCATCTAGAAAGAAACACTGACAATGAATACTCTACAATATTTGATTATGCCATCCCCATTAATTCCAATTTTTCTAGCCCAGAGATATACCCAATAATTGGAAATAGATATTTGGAGATAGGCTGAGTGCACTTTTCATCCTAATGAGCTTTGGGGAGACCCACACTGGCCACGTGGTGCTTTTCAGATGCTTTTATCCCTTTTTGCCTCTGTGTCCTGGCCCGACACATGAAGCTAAAGGAGGAAAGTTACTTACACAATTTTTACAAATTGGTATAATTCTAAAATTGTGGAAAGATTTGAGGAAGTGTGGGCATCTTGTCAAAAATGTATTAGCTAAATTGAGTTGCTTAGGATTGGCTGTTGTATGCAAGCAGCAATCCACGAAGGGGGGAACCTCCGAAACCTTAAAAAACTTTGTAAAGAAATTAAACTGTCTTGTCTTTGACTCTGTTCAAAAAAAAAAAAAAAAAAAAATTGCCCTAATGGAGTAGACTTAACTTTTTATCCAGCTGAACTGTTATATGGAATAATGCTTACCTTTTATACTCTGAGCACTCACACTTTGATCTTTTTGTATTTCCTAGCAGCAGAGGCAACTCTCTTCCCTCCATAGGTATGCTCAGCACGTTCAGTCCTTTCTGCTGGATGACTCAGCTTTTTTCTTTCATTTCGGAGACTGGATTTTGGTAAAGACATACCACCAGCACATAGTACAAGCCCTTTTCCAGTATGGGACCGTTCTAAGTTCTTCTGATAACATCGATTACAGTGAAGGTGGCGGCTAAAAGATCCTGAAGCCATTGCCCTCGCTGGAAACATTCTCCGTATACAGATCAGACTTCAGGACCAGGATGAGAAGTAGCTGACGCCGGGGCAGCCAAGGCCCTAGCAACTGGAGAGGAGAGGAGAAGACTCCTGAAGAAAGGCAGCTTTCGGCCTAGGAGGTACCGAACCAACATATCCCTTCAAGGTTGGTGACAGGTCAGAGCACCCTCACAAGCACCGGTACCTTAGACCCGCTCTATGGACCTCCAACTACAGTGATCGTTATCACATGGTCAGCCATCCTGTGTGACCTCTCCCCTTCTGGATCCATGCATCAAGAATCAAGCGTGTATCGTCTCCACTGACATCTTCGGTTCCAGCCTCCTGACCATCACGCACAAGACTGTGTTGACTCCTCCTACCACTCATGTGGTGCCTCCTTCAGTCCATTTCGGGAAACTGTTAATACGGCAATACTACTTGCCCAGACTGCCTTATTTTTTTGTGTGCGCAGCTCGCTACAAACTGAAGCTTTCTCTCAACATGTCTCATTACTGTACCTTCTAATCTGTGTGAAATGCAGAAGTTTACTGTACCTGATAATTCAAACTGCACCCAGCCCCATGTTCTTTTTCTACCTTTTGTATAACATTGGTGTTACTTGCCC
The DNA here is from genome assembly GCA_033557465.1 of Ichthyophis bannanicus. NCBI lineage: Eukaryota > Metazoa > Chordata > Amphibia > Gymnophiona > Ichthyophiidae > Ichthyophis > Ichthyophis bannanicus. Next base: position 611,278 of record CM066044.1, on the reverse strand, counting down.
CTCTTTGGGATATGACTAGGTCCCTTGTTCATTGTAAACTGTCTCTAGTTTTAATGCTACGGATTGTTTATTTTTTCTGCTTTTAGCCTGTCTAATACTGTTCTATAATGTACTTCAACTACAGGGAAGATACTCATGATTACACTCTGATATATTTTTCTTTGGGGTGGTCTCAAAGGACTGCTTATTGCCCTATTGAGCGGTTATATAATTCTTGTTCTTTTTGTTGTATATTCATTTGTTCTTGGCTATTGTTGAAAGGCCCTACAAAGCTTTACCACTTTTATGTATTCCTATACTCTTGCTTTTATGGTGGCTGATGTACCTGAGCTGCCACATACAGATGTTTCATTAATAATGTCTGTTTAGTTATTTTGTAGTAAATTGTTAGGCTGTTCTTATAGTGGGCCTATGCAGGCCCAAAGGGGGGATTGTTAGGGAAATCAGAATCTTATATATATGTCCTTTGTAATAATGATGCTTAGTTTGAGTGTATATACAAGAGGCCTGCACAAGAGAAATTGGAATCTTATAGAAATCAAATCAGAATTCTATGTGTGTGCCCTTTGTACATTCTGGTGGGTTGGAAAAAGGAATTTGCTGTGTAAGCTGTTTGTTCTAGGATGACTATGTCTCTGACTCAAGGATGACTTGTTTTTGTATTAGTTACTGATAAACTATAGTGGGCCCCCAGAAGATGGGTGGATGACGTATGACTATGTCTCTGATAATGTATAAAAGTACTGACAATCCCTCCACCCTTTGGAATAAACTGCATACCACATATGTACAAGTGTGTGTGTGTTTGTTCCCCTGGATTCCAGACAGAGAAGGTAAGATGAGTCCTCAACCCAGACAGACGTCCCCAGGGTTAGTGATAAGAAGTGCTGGGAAAGGAATAACGAACCCTTTACAATGTCGTCAATGGAGCTCTCACATTTCCTTCAGTCACATAGCTAGCTAAGGTAGAATTGAACTTCAAGAGGAGGTGGGAGGGTTGTAAGGACTTATCTTACTGTCCATGGAGAACACCTGTTACAGACGAGTAACTGTTTTCTCCGTGGGCAAGCAGGATGCATGCTCATAAAAGGAATTCTCTAACTACTGGTTGCCTTGCAACAAAAAAAAAGGGGGGGGGGGACATAGTTACTCACCTTTAGCTGGTGTTCTTCTTAAACAGCAGGAATCAGTCCTCACATATGGACGACATCAGTATTGATGGAGCACGCGTGGTAACTTCTCCCCAGCTTTCAAAGAAAGCCTTTGGGAGCTCTACCACGCATTTGTGATTGCCTTCCTGCCCAAGGGTGCCATCTTGCCTCAGTATGATGATATAAATCAAGACAGCAAAAAACAAAAGGAACTCCATGGGGAGGGTTATAAGGACTGATTCCTGCTGTTTCTGAAGAACACCTGCTACAGGTGAGTAAAGCGTAGTTACTCACCTGTAACAGGTGTTCTCCAGGAGCAGCAGGAATCAGTCCTCACATATGGGTGACGTCGGCGCCGATGGAGCCCTCGCGGAGCAATTTTCCCCAGCTTTCAAAGAAAGCCTTTGGGAATTGCAGCGCGCTTGCGCGGTCACCTTCCCGCCCTAAGGTGCCCAAGAGTGGTGCCATCTTAGCAAGTCAGATGACAGAGCTAAAAGAAAGCATAAAACTTTCCAAAAAAAACAACCGCAGATAAGTGCAACTCCATGGGGAGGAGGGAGGTTTGTGAGGACTGATTCCTGCTGCTCCTGGAGAACACCTGTTACAGGTGAGTAACTACGCTTTCTCCAGTACCAAGCAGGAAGTCAGTCCTCACATATGGGACTCCCAAGCTTAAGGCTACCGGAGACCCTAAGCACAATATGAGCTCCCTCTAGCTCAGCAGTACAGAAGGAAGGAATCTTCGCTGACTTATTACCCACCGGTAGCCCCCATCCGGGATGGAGGGTAGGAGTTGCTCAAACCTCGAAGAGATTTCGGAGGACTGCCTGTCCGAAAGCACTGTCCCTGCGGGACTCCCTCTCGAGGCAGTAATGGACCGCAAAAGTCTGGCTCGAAGACCAAGTAGCGGCCCGGCAGATGTCTGCCAATGGAAACAGAGCGGAGGTAAGCCACTGACGTAGCCTCGCCCGAACACAATGAGCCGTGACTCGACTTTCTAAGGAGAGTCGGCTGCCCCATAAGCCCAAGCGATACAGTCAGCAACCCAGGTGGACAGAGTACGCTTGGAGGACCGGGAGCCCCAATTTATTGGGGTCAAAAGATACAAAAAGCTGAGCAGCTTTACGGTGCTCCCGCGTACGGTCAAGGTAGAAGTTCAATGCCCTTCTACAGTCCAGGGTATGCAGGACCATTTCAGCTCGGCTGGAGTGTGGCCTGGGAAAGAAGGTCGGAAGTACCACCTCCTGATTGATGTGAAAAGGGGAGACCACTTTTGGAAGAAATTTTGGGTGAGTCCGTAGGACTACCCTATTTTTATAGAACCGGGAGTGTACAGGGGATCAGACACGAGGGCCTGCAATTCACTTACTTACGGTCTAGCGGAAGTGAGGGCTATCAGGAATAAGGTTTTCCAAGAAAGAAAACGTAGAGAACAGGTAGCCATAGGTTCAAAAGGCAGACAGGTGATCCGCTGTAATACCACATTCAGATCCCAGTCAGGTGCTGGCGGGCGCAGAGGTGGTTTAAGTAGAAGGAGACCTCGGAGAAACCTCGCCACGAGAGGGTCGCTGGAAAGAGGTCTGCCATCCACCGGCACATGATGTGCTGAGAGAGCACTGAGGTGAACTTTGACGGAGTTGGACTTAAGTCCCAGATTAGAGAGGTAGAGCAAGTACTGCAAGATCACCGACACCGAGCAGGAGAAGTGATCATGAGACTGCTGGGCACACCAAGCGGAAAAGCGACGCCATTTAAGGGCGTAGCATTGCGGGTAGAAGGTCGCCGGGAAGCTAGGACGACCTCTTCCACCTCTGCCGGCAATAGAAGGGGAGCAAGGACTACCCTTTCAGCAGCCAGGCCATCAGATGTAGAGATCTGAGGTTGGGGTGTAGCAGGGACCCCTGATCATGTGTTAGGAGATCTGGTTGAAACCCCAGAGGGAACGGATCCTCCACCGCTAATTGCAGCAGGAGTGGAAACCACGGCTGTCTGGGCCAGCGAGGAGCTATCAGGATCATGGAAGCTTTGTCTCGGAGAACCTTGAAAAGAGTTCGGGAGACTAGCGGTATGGGAGGAAAGGCATACAGAAGGCTTTTCGACCATGAGAGCAGAAAAGCATCCGCCGCTACTCGAAGGGGATGCGGCTGCCGAGAGCAGAAGCGAGGGAAGTTGCCGGTTGGAGAGGACTGGCAAAGAGATCCATCGTGGGGAGGCCCCCACTTCAGAAAAAAGTTTTCTGAACTACCAAGGGATCCAGGCGCCACTCGTGCGGCTGGAGGATTCTGCTGAGTTTGTCCGCCAGGCAATTTTCTTGGTCTGGGAGATAAACTGCCTTGAGAAGAATGCCGTGGCTGACGGCCCAAGAGCAGAGCCTCTGTGCTTCTCGACAGAGAAGGAAGGAGCCCGTGCCTCCCTGTTTGTTCACGTAGAACATGGCAACTTAATTGTCCGTCTGGACAAGGACGGACTGGTGAGAAGTCAGGTGGGTGAAAGCCTTGAGAGCCAGATGGATTGCTCTGAGCTCCAAGAAGTTGATCTGCTGCGCAGACTCCCACGTGGTCCAGAGACCTTGAGTACATGCTCCTTGGCAATGCGCTCCCCATCCTAGGAGAGAAGTATCGGTCGTCAGCACTTGAGCCGGCGGAGGAGACTGAAAAGGCATTCCGAGCACCAGGTTCGGCCGATAAAGCCACCACTGTAGAGAAGAGGCCAGCGGGTCGGAGATGCGCACTAAGTCGGCTAGGCCGCCCGTGGCCTGTTGCCACTGCTTGCGAAGGCACCACAGAGCAGGCCGCATATTCAGGCGGGCATTGGGGGTCACGTGGACGGTGGAAGCCATATGGCCGAGTAGTCTCAGGAAGCGCCTGGCGGAGACCAGGACTGGCTGCGAAAGCGGCCAGCTAGGTCCATGAGCCGTTGAGCCCTGTCGAGAGGGCAGGAAAGCTCGTGCCTGAAGAGGGTGCAATCTTGCGCCGATGAACTCGAGATCTTGCGAGGGGAGCAAAGTGGACTTTGCGAAGTTTATGACAAAGCCCAAGTACTGCAGAAGAGTCACAGTGCGGTGTGTGGCTTTTGTGACTTCTGGAGAGGACGATGCTCTGATGAGCCAGTCGTCTAGGTATGGAAAGATATAGAGGCCGTGAAGCCGGAGATAAGCCGCCACCACCGCGAGACATTTTGTGAAGACTCGTGGTGCGGAGGATAGGCCAAAGGGCAGTACTCTGTACTGGTAATGATTTCCTGCCACCACAAACCTTAGGTATTGGTGGTGGCTTGGGTGGATGAGGATGTGCGTGTAGGCATCCTTTAGATCCAAGGAGCATAGCCAATCTCCCTGCTGGAGGTAGGGCAGAAGGATTCCAAGGGTAAGCATCTCGAACTTCTCCCTGACGAGGAACTTGTTGAGGTTGCGCAAGTCCAGGATGGGTCTGAGGCCTCCTGTTCTTTTTGGTATTAGGAAATACCTGGAATAGAAGCCTTGACCCCTCAGGTGGTGGGGCACCGGTTCCACAGCCTGTTCCTGAAGAAGACTTGCTAACTCCTGAAGGAGTAAGTCCCTGTGCAGAGGGAGTCGTGGAGGTTCTCCCGGGAAATAGGAGGGAGGGACCTGGTGGAAGTGGAGAAGATAGCCTTCTCTCACCACCTGAAGCACCCAGGCATCTGAGGTGACGTTGGACCACCTGTGGGCAAAGTGAACCAGCCGGCCTCCTGTGCTGGGAGGAACCAGCTGAGGGGGAGAGGCTATGCTGATGAAGTCAAAAACCCCCACCCTGCTGAGCAGGGGCCAGTGGTGCAGGCTTGGGGGCTTGCTGCCTACGGGACCCGTTACCCCGTCCCTTGGCCTGCTGACCCTGTTGGGGAGCTGCGGAGGCCTGATATTGAGGGTAGTGTTTATAGGCAGCCGCCTTTCTCGGGTAAAAGGACTTCTTTCCCGAGCCCTTCTTCTTCTGGGAAGGGGCGGAGGTCTTCCTAGAAAGCCTAGTTCTGGTGAGAGTCTCCGTCTCGATTTGTGCAGCCTTTTCAGCCATGGGCTTGCCAAAGAGGTTCTCACCTCGGCAGGGGACATCGACCAACTTGTCCTGCACCCAGGGTTCAAGGTTCAGACGACTGAAGCCAAGCCTGTCGGCGGGCACCGATGCCGGCTGCGGCCACTCGTGCCGATGCTTCAAAGCCATCATAGGCTGCTCGAGACATGAATTTGGAGCATTCCCGAATACCAGTTGTCAAGGCTAGGAACCTCCGCAAAGGTTCCTCGGACAGCCCAGCGGAGAATCCGGCTATCTCTTTAGCCAGGTCTCTGAGATACATGCCCATGTAGAGCTGGTAGGTCTGGACCCGACAAGCAAGCATAGAGCCCTGGAAACACTTCTTACCTAGGCCATCCAGGTTGCGGGCCTCCCTGCCAGGAGGCACCGAGGAGTGCATCTTCTGGCTCTTAAGCCTATGCATGGCCGATTCCACCACCATGGAATGGTGCGGTAGCTGTGCTTTTTGGAAGCCAGGGCTCTTGCGGACTCGATAAATGGAATCGACCCGCTTGCTTAATACCGGCGACGATGACGGACTCTCCCACATGCGGAAGAGTAGTCGTTCCAGCATGGGAGGAACCGGTACAGTAAAGTGCTCCCTGGCGGGAGAGTCGTACTGAAGGGCATCGAGCTCTTCGGCTCGGGGCTCCTCCTCGGGATCCGCAGGGAAGGCCAAAGCCTTGGCCATATCCCTGACGAAGTCCGAGAACCGGGCATCCTCCGGAGGGGACTGTTTCCGAGGTTCGGACTCAGGCGAGTCCGAGGGGACACACCGAGTCCGAAATGAATCAGGTGACTCTTCCTCTTCAGACTCCCAGGCCGACTCCGAGGAGGGAATCGGTGGGGTCGGTCCGGGCGGGCGGAGGCGTCGGCTGCCCCGACGCCGAGGGAGTCGGCGTCGACGACCTCGGTCCCGAACGGGAGGCCGAGGGTGACCTCGACCGAGGATCGACTCGAGCCCGCATGGACTCGAGGATCGGCTCGGTCTCCGTGGTCGACTTAGACGTCGACGTCCCGGCGGTCCGGGCAGAGGCGCCAGCGAGGCTAGCGATCAGTGCCCGCTGCTGGTCCATGAAGGCAGAGAGTCTGCTCTCCAAGGCCGTCAACCTGAGTCCGACCTCAGGTGACCCAGCAGCCCCCGACTCGGGCCCCGACGGCGTCGGGCCCGACGTCGGACCCCTCGGAGGCGAGTCCAGGAGGACTACAGGACTTACCCGAGCAGGCAACTCCGACTCCAGACGAGGTCGCTTCGGCAGATGCTCCTTCTCCAAAGACCCGGGACGGCTATCGGGGCTATGCGACCTGGCCCTCGCGGAACCAGGAGCGTCCACCGACGCCGCCCTCGCGGGTTTCACCTTCCGATGATGGTCCCCGGAGGGAGAACCCTGTCGGAGGAACTCCGGCGACGGTCAGAGCTGGAACCTCTGGACGCCGAGGCCTCCGACGAGGTCCGGGTACGGGCAGGATCAGCGAAGATTCGTTCCCGCTGATGCCGCCGACTCCTTAACGCTTTGGAGGACATCTTGCTGCAGGCCCCACAGATCAGTTCCTCGTGATCCGGGCCAAGGCAGCAGAGGCAATTATCATGTGTGTCAGTGAGTGACATATTTCTGTCACACTGAACACACCGCTTGAAACCACTGGCAGTCATCGGGGGAAAAAGGGCCCCTGCAAGGTCAAAGGACCGGGCTGCCAGCGAAAAACCGAAAACGAAACTGACAGAAAATCAGAAAAAAACGAAAAATAACAGAAGGACTCGCAACGGCGTCGCGAGTCCGGGCAGGAAAAGGACCGGCGTCGAACCGATAGAGAAAAGAGAGATAAATCACGAAAAAATCAACTTTTTCAGCGGGGACAAGACGGGCACGTCTGTAGGGCTCCGCGGAAAAAAGAAGACTGGCTAAGATGGCACCCTTGGGCGGGAAGGGGACCGCGCATGCGCGCTGCAATTCCCAAAGGCTTTCTTTGAAAGCTGGGGAAAATTGCTCCGCGAGGGGTCCGTCGGCGCCGACGTCACCCATATGTGAGGACTGACTTCCTGCTTGGTCCTGGAGAACTAGGCTTTCTCCAGGAACAAGCAAGGAGTCAGTCCTCACATATGGGACTCCCTAGCTACAGGCTACCGAAAAACCTGTAAGCCGTGGGCGACCCAAAAAGTGAACCATGAGGAACAGCAGAGAGTATAATTCAGTTGCAAGACCTCAGCAACAACTCCAGCATCGACCAGGGAAACCAAGACTCCTCCTCCAGGCAGTAATGTGTTGCGAAAATGTGAACTGAGGACCAGGTGGTGGCCCGGCAGATCTCCAGCAAGGGAACTGAGTGGAGGTTTGCCACAGATGCTGCCATGGCCCGAATGATGTATACCACCGTGACGTGATGCTCTAGGGAAAGAATGGCCTGCCCGCAGGAAAAGGCGATGCAGTCCACCACCGAGGTAGACAGAGCACGCTTGGAGATTGCTTTACTCAGGTGAATAGAGTCATAAGAAATGAAAAGCTGCAAGAAGAAGCAATGAGGCTCGGTCTACTCCAGATAGTAGAACAAAGGCAGCTTACAGTCCAGAGTGCAGAGAGCAGCCATGTACAACCAACCTGATAAACACAACTTACCAAAATGTATATAATTCTGTCATGCAATTATAACCCTGTACATAGTTAATCCTGCCACCTCCTTTCTCCCCTCCCTTGTTCGAGTATTCTTGTACATTGTTTTACGTTCTATGTACTATGTTGAATTTCAATGTAAACCGCTCTGAGTGAAGGACAGAGCAGTATAAAAAATGGTTAAATAAAATAAATACATAAAAAAACCTAGTGTATGGGGCATGAGCTACCAAAGCCTGGAGCTCACTGACCCTGCGTGCCGATGTGAGCATCACAATGATCACCTTCCTAGACAGGTACTTGAGGTGGCAGGAAGCCAGCGGCTCAAAGGGCAGATATACTTCAAGAGGACCACATTGAGATCCCATTCCGCTGCCAGCAGTCAAGAGGCTGAGTGGATTTGGGCTTTCCCTTGATGAGGTGATGGTGCGCCAACTGAAGTGCACCCTGATGGAGTTAGACTTCAGATCAGCATTGCACACCAGCTGGACAGAGCAGGAGAAGAAGTTGGCACTCCTCTCCACACACTAAACTGAGACGTGACGCCTCTTGAAGGCATATGCCCGTTGGATGGAATCCTTGCGTGACACCAGTAGGACCTTTTCCACCTCCCTGGGCAAGTCGAGCTGGGCCAGGGCTAGCCTTTCTGCAGCCAGGCCATCAAGGCCAGGGACCCCAGGTTGGCATGGAGGGACTGGGAGCACCAGAGACATGCTGAGGAGCAAAGGAAACCACAGCTGCCGGGGGGGGCTATGAGGATCAGGATGGCCTGGTTGACCTAGACCTTGAAAAGTGTCTTGGCAATGAGCGGTAAGGGAGGACAGGTATAGAGAACGTCTCCCATCCACGGGATGAGAAACATATCGGCCGCCAACCACGAGGGGTGCGGAATCCTGGAGAAGAAGCAGAGCAGCTGAACATTGGCCAGGCTGGCAAACAGATCACAGGAAGACCCCAGCGATGGAACATCGGTTGGCTACCAGAGGGTTGAGCCACCACTCATGGTGCTGGAGAACCTGGCTTACCTGGTCTGCCAGGACATTGTCCTGGCCGAGGAGGTGCATGGTCCTGAGGAGCATCCAACTCTCGCTAGCAAAAGGGCAGACAGATCACTTCCCAGCACAGGACGAACAACACTGTGCCCCCTTTCTTATTGATATAGAACACCGCCACCTGATTGTCTGAATCAGAATCAACTGTAGGTAGTGCTGAAAAGCTCAGAGAGTGTAAGCAATGGCTCGGAACTCTAGGAAACTGATCTGCTGGAGGCTCTCTGACACCAACCACAGGCCCTGAGTGTGGAGATTACTGCAGAGGACCCCCCAGCCCAACCTAGAGACATCCGTGGTGAGGACTCTCTGAGGGGTCGGGGCCTGGAAGGGCATTCCCGCCAGCAGGTACTGTGACTGTCACCACCAGCCAAGCAACTCAGCAAGGGTACGGGTGTGAGACTACTGGGAGCAGAAGGCCCACTGGGCTGGATGCATGTGGAGATAGGCATGGTTGTGACATGCACAGTTGAGGCCAGGTGCCTCAGGAGGTGCAATATGAGCCAGGCAGAGGATGAGTTCTGACCCTGAACCTTCCTTGCGAGGGCCGCTAGGCACTGGGCCCTGTCGAGGGGGGAGGAAGGCCCTGGCCTGGACAGTGTCTATGTTTCTATCTTTACGGAAAAAGTGGCGGATCCGTGGAATAGTCTCCCAGTGGAGGTGGTAGAGATGAGGACAGTAACTGAATTCAAAAAAGCATGGGACAAACACAGAGGATCTCTAAAGGAAAAAAGGGGACTGTTGTAGTTGTTGATATGGAAAGACAGACTAGACAGGCCATGTGGTCTTTTTCTGTCGTCATATTTCTATGTTTCTATGTGTCTAGCAGCACCCCTATGAACTCCAGAGCATTGGGTCAGCCGCAAGTGGGCTTGGGGTAGTTGACAACGAACCCCAGGTGCTCTAGAGTGAGAATGATGTGGCGTGCCACCTGCTGGACTTCGATGGCAGTGCCACCTTTGACAAACCAGTCGTCCAAGTAGGGGAAGATGAACATCCCCAGTGAACACCCTAGTAGCCGAAGGCCAGTACCCTGTACCGGTAATGGCATCCTCCAATGATGAAGCAGAGGTACTGCCAGTGGTGCAGATGGATGAGGATGTGTGTAAATGCATCTCTGAGATCTGAGCATAGCCAATCTCCCTGCCAGAGGTAGAGCAGCAATGTTCCAAGGGAGAGCATTTTGACCTTTACCATCACCAGGAACCTGTTGAGATCTTGAAGATCCAGAATAGGGCAAAAGCCACCGGTCCTCTTGGGAACCAGGAAGTAGTGGGAGTAGAATCCCTCACCCCTGAGGTGAGGTGGGACCAGTTCTACTGCCTTGTCAGCCAGGAGCCCGATGAGCTCTTGCTGGAGTAGGTCTCAGTGAAGAGGAGCCATCGGGAGCTCCCCTGAAAAGAGTGGAGGAGGAGTCTGATCGAAATGAAGGTGGTAGCCTTCTCCTACCATCTGCAAGGCTCAGGTGCCTGTGGTGATGCTGGACCACCAGCTGGCACAGAACATCAGATGCCCCCCGCCCCCCCCCTCCCCACCACGACAGTACCAACAAAAACCAGTCGGGTGGCTGTGAGAAGCAGAAGATGAGTTCCTGCTGAGAGACTCTGCAAGACCCTAGCATCCAGCAACACTATCACTTCGGTAGCCTGAACACAGAGGGTCAGAGGGCAGGAGCTGCCTACACTCCAAGAATATTACGCATCACTGCCTGATCAAAGGCACTGTCCCTGCGGGATTCGTTTTCCAGGCAGTAGTGTGCTGTGAATGTGTGAATGGATGACCAAGAGGCGGCTCTGCAAATTTCTGTCACTGGCACAGAATGGAGGTGGGCCACTAACGTGGCCATCGCCCTCATGTGATGTGCTTTGATCCGGTGCTCCATGGAGAGGCTTGCCCACTCATAGGCGAGGAAATGCAGTCCACCACCAAGAGGATACGGTACACTTGGATAGAGGGAGCCCCAGTCTGCTGGAGTCACAGGACACGAAAAGCTGAGGTGCTTTGCGCTGGGGCCCTGGGTCCGCTGCCAATAGAAGGACAGGGCCAGTTTACAGTCCAGTGTGTGGAGTATGAGCTCCTCCCTACCAGCATGAGGCTCGAGGTAGAAGGTGGGGAGTACGACCTCCTGGTTGAGATGAAACGGGGATACCACCTTCAGGAGGAACTTAGGGTGAGTGCGGAGCACTACCCCGTTCTTGAAGAATCTGGTGTATGAGGGGTCCACCACCAGCGCTTGAGGCTCGCTGACTCTGCAAGCTGAAGTCAGGGCCACCAAAAAGGCCACCTTCCAGGATAGGTATCTGAGGTGGCCTAGTCAGCTGGGAGAGCACTATGTTGAAGTCCCATTCTACTGCCGGGGGGGGGGGGGGGGACAGGGGACTTGGAAAGCAGAAGGCCCCATAGGAACCAGGAAACCAGGGGCTCGCTGGATAAGGACTTTTCCCCTACTGGGTGGTGGTGAGTGGCTATGCGCTCATATGCACCTGGACTGAGTTAGATTTCAGCCCTGTGCGCAACAGATGCACTAGGTACTGGAGTACCAGCTGAATGTGGTAGGAGAACAGGCTGTCCTTCCTATCCATGCACCACAGGGCAAACCTGCGCCACTTAAAGGCATAAGCCCTCCTCGTGAAGGGCTTCCTGGAAGCTAGCAGAATCTCCTCAACCTCTTGTGGTAGGTTTAACGGGGCCAGGGCTACCCTCTCAGCAGCCAGGCCATTAGAGTCAATGACCCCACAATGGGGTGCAGAAGGGAGCCCTCCTCCTGAATCAGGAGGTCCGAGGCTCGACCCAGGGGTACTGGGAGTGTCGCTGCCAGTGAGAGCAGTAGTGGGAACTAGGGTTGCCTGGGCGGCCTGGAGGCAATCAGTATCACCGATGCCCTCTCTTTCTGAATTTTGAACACAGTCTTGGCGACCAGGGGAGTTGGTGGGAATACATACAGCAGTCCCTTTGACCATGAGATCAGGAACGTGTCTGCCGCTACCCCATGAGTGTGGCTGCCTGGGGCAGAAGCGAGCCAGTTGCACTTTGTCCAGAGAAGCATAAAGGTCCATTTCAGGTGAGCCCCAAAGGTGAAAGAGCTTCTCCGCTCTGCAGGGTCGAGACGCCACTTGTGAGGGCGCAGGACTTTGCTGAGTCTGCCCGCCAGGTAGTTGTCCAGGCCTGGGAGATAGACTGCTCGCAGAAACATGCCATTGTGCACTGCAAAGCAGAGGAGGGCTACAGCCTCCTGGCAGAGGGAGCACGAGCTTGTTTATATAGAACATTGCGACCTGGTTGTCCGTCTGAACCAGCATAAGTCTGTTCCGCAAGAGGGAGCGGAATGCACGTAGGGCATACTGCCTGGAGTTCCAAGAGGTTGATCTGTAGTACAGACTCCTCCCTGGACCAGCAATCCTGAGTGCGGTGAACTTCGCAGTGAGCTCCCCAGTCCTGGAGAGAGGCATCTGTGGTCAGGGTACTCTGCGGTGAGGGAACCTGGAAGGGCATTCCTGCCCAGAGGAGGTCCAGGTTTTGCCAGCAGTCGAGGGACCTCGCCAGCTGGCGGGAGACCCTGACCCTGTCCCAGAGTCAGCCCATGGCCTGGGTCCACTGAGAAAGCAGGCACCTCTGGGCTGTCCACATGTGCAGGTGAGCTAGGGGTGTGACATGGACCGTGGAGACCATATGTCTCAGCAGGCAGAGGAGAAGGTGAGCCGGCACCGTTCTGCGGTGTTGGACTTCCCCTGCCAGCTGTTTGAGGCATTCTGCCCTGTCCTGAGGGAGGAGGGCTCTGACCCACACCGTATACAGCTGAGCACTGATGATCTCTAGGTCTTGTACTGGAGAGAGATATGATTTTGGGTAGCTGATGATGAACCCCAGGTGCTGCAGGAGGAGGATGATACTTTCTGTGCCCTGATTGGCCTCTGTGGCTGTGCCATCTCTGATGAGCCAGTCATCCAAGTAGGGGAAAATGAACACCCCTTGTAGGCACAGATGGTCGGCTATCACTGCTAGGCACTTTGTGAACACTCTTGGCGAGGAGGCCAGGCCGAAGGGAAGTACCCTGTATTGGTAGTGGTCTCCCCCTACCATGAATCTCAGGTATTGCGGGTGAGATGGGTGGACCAGGATGTGGGTGTAGGAATCCTTTAGGTCCAAGGAGCAAAGTCAGTCTCCCTGGTGGAGGTAGGGCAGCAGTATCCCAAGGGTGAACATTTTGAACATCTACCTCACCGGGAATTTGTTCAAGTCTCGGAGGTCCAGGATGGGCCTGAGACTTGCAGTTCTTTTGGAGACAAGAAAGTACCTTGAGTAGAAGCCCTTGCCCCAGAGATGCTGAGGAAAAGGCTCTACTGCCCTGTCCCTTAGTAGACCTGCTAGCTCCGAGAGCAAGATGGCCTGGTGAAGGTCACATTGGCTCTCCTGGAAAATGCCCCGGAGATGGCAGCTGGAAGCAGAGGTGATAACCCTCCTTCACCAACCGGAGCACCCACTAGTCCAAGGTGACCTTGGGCCACCTGTGGGCAAAGAGTGCCAGGCGGCTCCCTGTGGGCTGGTGAGGGCTCCCAGGGGGAGGGAGGCCCCAAACTGGGAGTCAAAAACTCCCACCAGTTTGAGACAGAGCTCGTGTCTGCGGTTTGGGGGCCTTTGGCTTCCTGGGTCTGTGTCCCTGGCCCTTGGGCTGGGATCCTTGCTGCTGCTGGCTTGGTAGTGGTGACTCTAATGGAAAGGGCCCTTCTTCCTCGAGAAAGTTGGCCTTTTCCTTGAGGTTTTCTTACGGGGAAGGGTAGAGGTCTTCTTTGAGAGCCTCTGCCTGGTCACTACCTCGGCCTCAATCTCGGACGTCTTGTCGGCCATAGGTTTCCCAAACAGGTTCTCCCCACTGCACGGGACATCCAACAGCTTTTCCTGGACCTGTTGCTCGAGGTCCGAGGTCTACAGCCAGGCCTGGTGCTGAGCACCAATGCCTGTGGCTGCTCCCCGAGCTGCAACCTCAAACCCATCATAGGCGGCCCAGGACAGGAACTTAGAGCAGTCCCGGATGGCGGCCACCAAGGTCTGCAATCATTGCAGGGGGTTCCCCTGTAAGCTCCTGAATGAAGCTCTTAAGATACAAGTCTGTAAGCGCTACATAGGGATGTATCTGGCAGCCCAGCATGGACCACAGGAAAGACTTGCGCCCCAGTGCATCGAGGGCTCTGGCCTCTCTAACCCGGGGGATACAGAAGAATAAGTCTTCTGGCTCTTGAGCTTTTGAATTGAAAACTCCACCACCATGGAATTGTGGGGAAGTGGGGCCTTCTGGAAGCCTGGACTCCTCTTGACGCGGTAGATGACATCGAAGCGTCGGCTGACCACTGGCACCAAGGCCGGACTCTCCAACATCCGTAAGAGCAGCCGTATGCACCTGCACCGACAGAGCCTCCTTTGGCGGAGACTCATACTGTAGGATCTCCAGTTCTTTGGTGTGTGGGTCTTCCTCAGACTCGGATGGGACCGAGAGGGCTCGGACTATGTCCCAGACGAAGTTGTGGAATGCACGTCCTCAGGTGGGGAATGGCATCAGAGTTCCGGGGAAGACAGCTCCAAGGGGATGTCTCTGTGTCGAGAGATCATGGGGGAGGCCTCGACATCCACCTCCCAGTCTGACTCAGAGGGCGTCAAGAAGTCTGAGGCTTGGAGCTCCGACGCTGCGAAGCCTGCATTGGTGAACCAGAATTCCTCAACCGGTCTCATGTAAAACTCTCGGAAACTAGTCGGGGAGGACAGGACACCCGAGAATTGGGACGAGGACTTCGATTGGTGCCATGGGCTAGCCTGAGGCCGATAGCGCTCGAGGCCCTGCTCAATGCCCAGGGACACCACCACAGTCGGGGGTCTGGTTGTCGGGGCAGATGATACAGACGAACCTGACATCATTGCCTGCTGCATGGTCAGGATGGCAGAGATACCCTATTCCAGGATTGCCATTCTGGTCTCTATGTCAAAAGGCTCCACAGCTTTCAGTGCAGGCACAGAGGGTTTCTGGGCCAGCACCGGCGCTCTAGCGAGCGTGTCCTCAATGAGGACCGTGGCCTTGGGGAGCCTTGTGCGGTCACCACCAGCCAAGGACTCCTTCCTAGACCTTAGGTGGGCACTGCTCGGAGCCGCCTGAGTCCCACCACAGGACCTTACTGGGTTTCCCTGGTGGAAACTCGACTGGCTTCGAGGATTTTTTCTTTTTCTTGCCAGGGTCCGGTGTCTTTCCGGAGGAGCTGCCGCCGCGGGACTCCGAAGACGCCCGGGTCTCACAGGAGGTGCTCAGTTTTGGGCTCAATGTTAGGGAAGCCAGACCGTGGGAACGTCTTCTGCAACTCCAACCTTTTCTTGTTGGTCTGAGAGGTCATGGCCTGACACAGGTCGCAAAAGGTACTGTCGTGGTCCGAGCCAAGGCAATGCAAGCAGCAGTCATGGGTGTCTGTGACAGACATAATTTGACTGCAGCAATCACACTTTTTA
Organism: Ichthyophis bannanicus; assembly: GCA_033557465.1. Lineage (NCBI taxonomy): Eukaryota > Metazoa > Chordata > Amphibia > Gymnophiona > Ichthyophiidae > Ichthyophis > Ichthyophis bannanicus. The sequence continues at coordinate 595,958 of CM066044.1, read as the reverse complement.
AAGCCACCGGGATGGGGTCATCGATCCCAGGGCACAAAAAAGGCGCGAATGCCAGTCGAGACACACCTCAATGAAAAAAGAGAAAGGGAGCTGAGAACAGCGCCGGCTCGAGGCAGGAAGAGGAACCGGTACGCAAACTAGGAAAAACTTCAACTGAGGATAATTTTTAAGGAATTTTTCTGGGGAAACAGAACATGTGTCCTTTGGGTTTTGCGGAAAAAAGGAGACTGAGCAAGATGGCACCCTTGGGCAGGAAGGGGACCACGCATGCATGGCAGCATTCCCAAAGGCTTTCTTTGAAAGCTAGGGAAATGCTCCGCGTGGGCTCCATCGGCTCTGACGTCAGCCATATGTAAGAACTGAATTCCTGCTTGTTCCTGCAGAATTAATTAATCTTGAGGTGAACAAAGTCCCTTAAATTAATTTGGTACACTTGTATCACTACAAGTATCCCAAGTAATTTTAAACAACTTAAACCTATGATGTGGACAGCAGTCCAACAGCAAGATGAGGGCTATCCAGTCTTTTGTATTGAGTGTCACATGTACAATTTTCTCCCAATTGGTGAGGGGTCTTACGTGTGCACTAGAAGCAAGGAGCTCTTTAGCCTCCAGAGATCAGGCTCGTTCCCTGAGGTCAGAGTTGCAGATTTGAAAGGACATAAGGAGGACAGAGGTACACAGACGAGACTTACATGGAAGTATTACTGAAGTATCATCTCCAGTCTGGCAGCCTCTCAGTTGCCATGGAGTAAAGAGGTCAGCTGAAAGGAAAGGAGAGCATTACCTAGGTGTGATATGAAGTGATCCTATAGCTAGGACCTGTCCACCAGGAGATGTAAAACTCTCTCGCAATGAGGAGGTTTCTCCAGGGCCATGTGCCCATGAGGGAAGGGTTAGGACGGCCATTATCTTTGGCGATTCGATCATTAGGCATGTAGATAGCTGCGTGGCTGGTGGACATGAGGATCGCCTGGTATTTATTTATTTAGCTGTATTTATATCCTGCTTTTCACCGAGTCAAAGCGGTCAATTGGTGGATACATTTAACACAAGGGGATATGAGACACATACGCTAATACTTACAGGGAACATGGGCAATGGAGGGTTAAGTGGCTTGCCCAAGACCACAAGGAGTGCCTATAGGACTAGAAATCCCAGTCCCTCCGGCCTGAGATTGCTGTCCACAGGTGGGACTTGAACCCCCGGCCTACCTTGTCCTAACCACTAGACCACGCCTCCCTGTCCTAACCACTAGACCACGCCTGGTGCAAAGGTAGCAGATCTTATGCGCCACGTAGACAAGGTGTTAGATAGTACTGGGGAGGAGTCTGCTGTCTTGGTACATGTTGGTACCAATGACATAGAAAAGTGTGGGAGAGAGGTTCTGGAGGCTAAATTTAGGCTTTTAGGTAGAAAGTTGAAATCCAGAACTTACAGGGTAGCATTCTCTGACATGTTTCCCGTTCCACGCGCAGCATCCAAAAGGCATATCCCCCGGTCCAGGCAAAGAGGGGGATTCCCTGCAGCACGCCGGCTTTAAATCACCATTTATCGCCTCTGCTGATGATGCTGCTGCTGGAGGCGGAGTCGGCAGGCAGAGGCTCTCTGATGGAGGAGGAGGAGGAGAAGGAGAAGAGATGGAGCTTGCAACTGGGCTCACCTTCGGGCTCTCTGCAGATGGTATGGAGGTGAGCATGCTGTCCTTTGGTCGGTGGTGATGGAATCGGAGCCCCGGCCCCTGCAGCACACCGGCTTTAAATTGTTGTTTGCCGCCTCTGCTTACTAAATGCTTTGCAGAGATAACAGAATGGCTCACAAATCACAACCTTAAGATTAATCTCATGAAAACAGGGGCAATGTACGTAACAAGGAACCAGAGCTTCACCCCTCTAATATCGATCAAGATACAAACATGTTAGTTAAAAACAGAATAAAATAACTCTGGGTCCTCATCAACCGCACCCTCAACATGACACCCCATAAAACACACAACAAAAAAGATCTTCTATAAACTCAAAATGCTGAAACTACTCCGCCCACTACTCCACCTCAATGACTTCAAATCTGTAGTCCAAGCAATCATCACTCCCTACTTTGACTTCGCCAACACCACCCTACATGGCATAACAAAACAAACTAAGACAACTCCAATTAGCACAACACACTGCAGCTAGGATAACTATGAACATCAATCCAACAGAACACATAACCCCAATACTATACGACCTCCACTAGCTTCCTATACAAAGCTGCATAACCTACAAAATACTTGTCACAACCTTTAAATTAATCAATGATATCTCTCCCTCACACCTCTCCACGCTCATTCAAAAAGAAACCAACTCCTGCTCTCAACGAGACTGCAACAAGAATAAAATATCTATACCACCTGACTTCAGGAAAGCAACGAAGACAACCAACAACAAAGCATTCTCTCACATTGCCCCCAGCCTCTGGAATGCGCTCCCAGACCACATAAGAGAAATAAATTACCTCAAAATGTTCCAAAAACATCTTAAAACCCACCTATTTACCTTCCACTTTGGCACACAAAACAAAAACGACTGAAGAAACCCCCCCCTTCACTGCACTCCACCCTATCACACACTAAATCGTAATGGAAGTGATGGAAATGCAACATATCCAGACCGGTTCACGACATACCAAAAACAGACATACTGAACATTGAAAACTCCTCAAACCTTGTAAATAGTTTAATAGAGATGCTTAAAGAGTTACTGCAAGCACTCACCATGATGTTAACAATGGAGTGGAGGAGTGGCCTAGTGGTTGGGGCAAGGTACTTCGGGCCGGAAGGTCGGGGGTTCAAATCCCACTAGAGGACAGCAACCTTGGGCCGGAAGGACTGGGGTTTCTAGTCCCACAGGTGCTCCTTGTGGTCTTGGGCAAGCCACTTGACCCTCCATAGCCCATGTTCCCTGTAAAATAGTTATCTCAAAGTTATAATGCCCTGTTCAATGTAATTTCAGTTTGTTCAATGTAAACCGCACTGATGCAGAATAGCGCGGTATATAAGAGAATGTAAATAAATAAATAAAAATAAAAATGTTGTGTGTGTGTGTGTGTGTATTGTGACATAGTGGGTCCTTCCAGCCCGGTAGAAGAAGCTAAAAAGCAGGAAACAGGAGCAGTGCTGAGATGTAAACAAGAGCACATGGCTTCTGGTTACCACAGAAACCAAGCACAAGGGAAAGGGATACGCCCATGCTACCACTTAGAGAATGAGTCACAAGTTGATTCAGCACACCTGTTAGGGGGAGGAGTCAAGCTCTACCCTAGAATTCACTCTAATAAAGAGGTGACAGTTGAGCCTATGGAGTTAGGCGAAGGCGAGGTAGGCAGAGGTGAGAAGAGCAGCCAAGCAGGCAACCAGGTGGGCTACGAGAGCTGCAGTGAAGAGAGCAGTGAAAGCAGAAGGACAGAGTCTCCGTGGAAGGGTCAAACGGAGTTTCCCTTCAGGAAGAGAACAGAAACCCCAAGGAAAGGATACAGCAAAGGCAGTCTGGATTACCTGCCGTATTCTGGGGAGTACAGAAAAGAAAGAAAGCCAGGAAGGCAATTGAAAGCCTCTGTGCACAGCTCAGGTTGGGAACCTACAAGCCAGTTTCAAGCCACAGAGAAAACCTCTACCAGCTAGGTTTAAAGGTAAGCCTAAAGGCTGGGGTGCTAATGATTACAGTGATTTCATTTACCCAGAAGGTTGGGGCTGTAATGAGAAGGACTGTACTGAGAATGCTTACTTGAACCAATATTTAATTCAGGAGTATCACAAGAAGCCTGGAGCAGTAAGGAAAGGCGTGGCACCAGGGGTGCAGTTACAAACATTTCCTGTTGCAGAGGAAGAATTAATGGACATTGAGCCAGAGCATGTAAATACTAAGGATGAAGTAATGGACTGTACGATAACCTTTTCTAATGAGATAGTATCATTACGCTGAGTTCATGCTTTAAAGAGAAAGGCAGCATTGCTTGGAGTTAAAAGCATACAGCTGTGAAGAAACAGAACTGTTACCTTGAAATGCTGGAAAGTAATGTGTTTATGCTGAAGTAAGCCCTTATGTTGTAAACCTTTAATTTGTCCTTATACCAGAAAGTACCTGGTTTTGTGTTACCTTATTTCCTGGTTAAAAATCCTACCCCAGGAGGGGAAATAAATCCTTTGTTTGCTTGAACCACTTTTGAATCCACAACTGCTCCTCATTGGTCAGCGAAGGGACTACATCTCCCAAGAAGCTCTGCTTCAGGATTTGTGAAAGTAGCTGTTCAGTGGGGGAAAAAACACTCGCTTAAACCCTACCTACTAATACTGGGGGTTTTAAAAGAGAGTTGGTAACAAATGGCGTAGTAGTTTGGATTTTTACCTGGACTAGAGGACACCAAAGGACGAGGTTCCTGCGGCAAGAGCTGACATCCAGGAGCAAAAGGATCCGGAGCTCGGCTGACGATCGGTCAGACTGGGGAGTTCCCTTTCTCAGTGCCTGACTTTGCACTGTGCCAGGTAACTGTGGCTAGGCACGGGTGGAGAAGGATACAGAGGAGAAAGGGTAGTGCACAGGGATAGTGCACAGCATTGGGAAAAAAAAAAAAGGGAATTTTTTTCTCTCCTTTTTTTGGGCCACACTTGGTTTTTTTTTTGTGTGTTTTGCAGATACCAGGATATCCAAAATGGACCCTCAAGAAATGCTGAGGTGGATGTCTTTGCAATGGGATAAGCAACTGGAGATGACGCGAAGGGTCCATGACCAGACGATGACTGCCCTCCAGGAACAGCTGAGACCAGTCAACGCGCTCATAGAACATTTGGCAAAGCAGCAGCAGGAGCCAGCGAAGGACTTACCAAGGCATACCCACGGGTAGGACTATATGGTACCGGTACACTTTTGCTGGGACAATTGTCTCCTACTGACAACTTGGATGACTATGTGGATGCGTTTGAACGTATCGCGGAGGCCACGAAGCTGCCTAGGGAGCAGTGGGCCATAAGGTTCACAATGTCTTTATCAGGAGAGGCCTTGTCTGCGTACAAGTCTATGCCAGCTACCTTAGCGCTGGATTATGACGCAGTTAAGAATGCTGTAAGAGACAGGTTGGGGCTCACCCCTTTATTCTTTAGGCGCAGGTTTAGGGAGGCAAAGCTAAGGCCTGGAGAAACCCCTAAAAGCCTGTATTATAGGATAAAAGGGTTAGCGTGGAAATGGCTCAAACCTGAGCAACAGACTGAAGAGTCTGTATTAGATAATGTAATGTTGGAACAATACATGGAAGCTGTACCAGCGGAAGTTAAAACGTTTCTCATGTTGCAAAACTGTAAGACAACAGATGAGGCTGCCAACATGACAGAACGGTATTTTGAGGCTGAATTTGCTAAGACCTCAAAATCCGGCGTTCTGGGCATGGCAAAAGCTGGTAATGTAAATAGGAATATTCAATGTAAACCACCTTGTGAAAACAGGAGTTTTTCCACTATGAAGGGAAAATGTTTTAAGTGTGGAAACTTTGGGCATTTCCAAAAGGACTGTATGTTACGTACTTCTTTGGTGTCTGGTAAGGGAGAAAAGATCCAAGCAGGGTTTTTACTCCCAGTCCAAGTAGAGGGCATAAAGGCCCAAGCGCTACTTTACTCGGGCGCAGACCAGAGTATGGTATCCCAACGGCTCTGGGAAGCCATACAAGCCCGAGCAGCGCCGAGTCAAGCAGTGGGGCAAGTTAGAGTACAGTGTATACACGGGTCGGCCTCCTATTACCCTGTATATGACCTCACAATAGAAGGGTTGGGAACAGCAAAGAAGGTGAAAGTGGCAATAATCCCACAGCTGTTATATGACATCATTTTAGGAAATGATTGGCCCCCATTTTGCCAGGGAATAGAGAAGGGTATTGAAGAGAAGACAGGCTATGTCTCTACCCGCTCCCAGGCAAGAACTGCTCATAGTGATGAGGACCCCGCTGAAGAAGTGGCAGGTCCATTCCGAGTTAGGGAAGATTTCCCTGAGCTAGAAAGGGAATGTGAGGAGGAAGCAATAGACCCATTGCCCGCACAGACTGACCTTTTTGATACTCCAATCCAGGGAGATGAGGAAAGGAAAGGCACAGAAAAAACAAGAAAGGCAACACAGGACCCGAGGGAGGGCAGAATTGGGAGCCGGGGAGGGGTTACCATGGGTACCCTCAGAGTTAGTGAAGAAGTTCCCGTCCTTCCCAGCGGAACAGAAAGCGGATCCCGCTTTGAAAAGAGCCTTTAGTTATGCACAAGAAGAAAGGGATACTCTACCCCGATTCCTGTTAGAAAAGGATATTTTGTACAGGGAGAGTAATAACCCGCTTACAGGTGAGGTAAGGAAGCAGCTGGTGGTACCGACCACATTCAAGGCCATAGTAATGCGCCTAGCTCATGATCACCCAATAGGAGCCCACAAGGGAATCCAAGGGACGTTAGACCAGATCCTGGCCCGTTTTTACTGGCCAGGGGTCTTTAAGGAAACCTCCCGCTATTGTGAAGCATGTCCCACTTGCCAACGGGTCATGGCCTCAAAGCCGAGGGCAGTACCCATGATTCCCACACCTGCCATATCCACGCCAATCCGTCGCATGGCAATGGATATCATAGGACCTCTCGTTCGGACTCCCCGCGGTTTCCAGTATGTCTTGGTGATCGTTGATCAGGCTACACGCTTCCCATGGGCCATACCTCTTAGGAGTACCTCTGCCAGAACAATAGCCCTTGAACTGGTCAAATTGTTCTGTGAGGTTGGCTTCCCACAGGAGGTGCTCACCGACCAAGGGAGCAATTTTATGTCTCGGTATTTAGCCACTGTGTGGGATGCCTTTGGCATACACCATGTGCGTACTGCGGCCTATCACCCGCAGTCAAATGGGATGGTCGAGAGAATGAATCAGACTATCAAGCAAATGCTTAGGAGGGGACTAGATGGGCAAATGTCTGAATGGGATACATTGTTGCCTTTTGTATTGTATGCATGTAGGGAGCGCGTACAGGCATCCCTAGGGGCATCCCCTTACGAGTTATTATTTGGTAGAGTCCCCAGAGGAGTTCTTGATATACTAAGAAAACAATGGGTGGAGCCAGATGAGGAGGAGACAGAAGTACTCCAATTCCTTAGGGACCTAAGGAGTCGTTTGAAGAGAACGTCTCAGGCCTCTTTGGAGAATCTACAGACTAGCCAAAAGAGGCAGAAAAGATATTATGACCGAGGAACATAACCCCGCCAATTAACAGTGGGAGATAAGGTAGTGGTTATGGTGGCTGAAGTAGGACCTAAATTTGAGTCCAGATGGAAGGGGCCCTGTACGGTTGTGGAGAGGGTAGGTCCCGTCTCATACCGGGTAGAAAATAGTAAGGGCCGGCGCCAGGTCTATCACATTAATGTTTTAAAACCCTGGCAAGAAAGGGTAGCCACAGTACGATTGGCCATGAAGGAACACCACAGGAACCCAGTACAGCGGATTACGTGTTGTCCGTCGCAGGCTCCGGCAGCCCGTAATATTTTAAGGGAGGGGATCTGTGACATAGTGGGTCCTTTCAGCCCGGCAGAAGAAGCTAAAAAGCAGGAAACAGGAGCAGTGCTGAGATGTAAACAAGAGCACATGGCTTCTGGTTACCACAGAAACCAAGCACAAGGGAAAGGGATACACCAGTGCTACCACTTAGAGAATGAGTCACAAGTTGATTCAGCACACCTGTTAGGGGGAGGAGTCAAGCTCTACCCTAGAATTCACTCTAATAAAGAGGTCACAGTTGAGCCTATGGAGTTAGGCGAAGGCGAGGTAGGCAGAGGCGAAGGAGGTGAGACGAGCAGCCAAGCAGGCAGCCAGGTGGGCTACGAGAGCTGCAGTGAAGAGAGCAGTGAAAGCAGAAGGACAGAGTCTCCGTGGAAGGGTCAAACGGAGCTTCCCTTCAGGAAGAGAACAAACCCCAAGGAAAGGATACAGCAAAGGCAGTCTGGATTACCTGCCGTATTCTGGGGAGTACAGAAAAGAAAGAAAGCCAGGAAGGCAATTGAAAGCCTCTGTGCACAGCTCAGGTTGGGAACCTACAGCCAGTTTCAAGCCACAGAGAAAACCTCTACCAGCTAGGTTTAAAGTTAAGCCTAAAGGCTGGGGTGCTAATGATTACAGTGATTTCATTTACCCAGAAGGTTGGGGCTGTAATGAGGAGGACTGTACTGAGAATGCTTACTTGAACCAATATTTAATTCAGGAGTATCACAAGAAGCCTGGAGCAGTAAGGAAAGGCGTGGCACCAGGGTTGCAGTTACAAACATTTCCTGTTGCAGAGGAAGAATTAATGGACATTGAGCCAGAGCATGTAAATACTAAGGAAGATGTAATGGACTGTACGATAACTTTTTCTAATGAGATAATATCATTACGCTGAGTTCATGCTTTAAAGAGAAAGGCAGCATTGCTTGGAGTTAAAAGCATACAGCTGTGAAGAAACAGAACTGTTACCTTGAAATGCTGGAAAGTAATGTGTTTATGCTGAAGTAAGCCCTTATGTTGTAAACCTTTAAGTTGTCCTTATACCAGAAAGTACCTGGTTTTGTGTTACCTTATTTCCTGGTTAAAAATCCTACCCAGGGAGGGGAAATAAATCCTTTGTTTGCTTGAACCACTTTTGAATCCACAACTGCTCCTCATTGGTCAGCGAAGGGACTACATCTCCCAAGAAGCTCTGCTTCAGGATTTGTGAAAGTAGCTGTTCAGTGGGGGAAAAACCACTCGCTTAAACCCTACCTACTAATACTGGGGGTTTTAAAGGAGAGTTGGTCACAGTATATATATATTATATATACACACATACACACACACACACACACTGTTGAGAAGAAAATGTTCCCTGTAATTGAATATCTACTTGTTCTGTAATATTCAAATTGTTTTCTGCTATAAACCGCTTTTGATCCACTGGAAAAATGCGGTATAGAAATTTACAATAAATAAATAAATAATAAATAAGGCAGGCAGAGCTCCACAGTTTCAATGCATGGATAAGACAATGGGGCAAAAAAGAGGATTTTGGATTTGCTAGGAACTAGGCAACATTCTGGGGAAGGGTGGGGCTTTTCTGAAAGGATGCGTTCCACCTTAACTAGGACGGAACCATCTGAGGCTGTTGAAAGAACTGAAAGATGAGACTGCAGGCCTACTATTAGTAATCTGTGAACTATCATTAAAATCATCTGTAACATAGTAAATGACAGCAGATAAAGACCAGCATGGTCCATCTAGTCTGCCCAGCAAGATGGCAAGAGTAGGTGCACCTGTCGCTCTGTGCAGGCCACCCCTTCCCATGTCTTTGTTTAGGGGTGAACCCACCACTCCATGTAGGACACCCCTATTTGCTGAGACGTTAGATGGTTCAGAAGTTAGATGGTACAGTTTATTTTGTTTTTATCCTGTTGCTGTAAATGGATCCACTGTTTGTCCCATGCCGTTTTGAATTCCGTCACCGTGTTTTCCCCCACCACTTCCATCGGGAGGGCATTCCAAGCATCCACCACCATTTCTGTGAAAAAATATTTCCTGACATTGCCTTTCAATTTACCACCTTGCAGCTTCATATTATGCCCTCTAGTTTTACAGCTTCCCCGTCTTTGGAAGAGGTTTGTTTGTTCATCATTTCTCTTTAAGTATTTAAAGGTCTGAATCATATCTCCTCTGTCCCTCCTCTCCTCCAGAGTGTACATATTTAGGTCTTCAAGTCTCTTCTCATAAGGCTTCTTATGCAGGCTCCAAATCATTTTGGTCGCCTTCCTCTGAACAGTTTCCAGTCTTTTTACATCTTTTGCAAGATATGGTCTCCAAAACTGAACACAGTATTCCAAGTAAGGCCTCACCAGTGACTTGTACAGTGGCATAAGTACCTCTTCCTTTCTGCTGGTGATTCTTCTTTGTATGCAGCCCAACATCCTCCTGGCTTTTGCCACTGCCTTGTTGCACTGTTTTGCCACCTTGAGATCATCAGAGATAATCACACCAAGGTCTTTCTCCTGAACCGTGCACACCAACCTCTCGCCACCTATCGCGTACATTTCCCTTGGATTTCTGCTACCCAAGTGCATGACACTGCAGTTTTTCACATTAAATCGTAATTGCCAAGCATTAGACCATTCTTCCAGCTTTCGTAGATCTTCCCTCATGTTAACCACTCCCTCGGGGGAGTCCACTCTGTTGCAAATTTTTGTGTCATCTGTAATACCTGAAGATTGGAGAAAGAGTAGTTACTCACCTTTAACAGGTGTTCTCCAGGAGCAGCAGGAATCAGTCCTCACATATGGGTGACGTCGGCGCCGATGGAGCCCCCATGCGGAGCATTTCCCCAGCTTACAAGGAAAGCCTTTGGGAATGCAGCGCGCATGCGCGGTCCCCTTCCCGCCCAAGGGTGCCATCTTGCTCAGTCTGATGACATAACTAAAAGACAGCAAAAAACAAAATGAAGTATATGACTGCAACTCCAGGGGAGGAGGGAGAGTCATGAGGACTGATTCCTGCTACTCCTGGAGAACACCTGTTACAGGTGAGTAACTACTCTTTCTCCAGGACCAAGCAGGAAGTCAGTCCTCACATATGGGACTCCCCAGCTCTAGGCTACCGGGAACCCAAAGCTGAAAAAATTAGCTCCCTCTAGAGCCTCAGCATCCGTGATAAGAATCTTCTCTGAGAACGCTCCCGTACGGTAGCCCAACACAAGGGCCGGAGGGTAGGAGTTGCCTAAACCTCAAAGAGATTACAGAGTACCACCTGTCCGAAAGCACTGTCCCTTCGGGACTCCCTCTCGAGGCAGTAATGGGCCGCAAAGGTCTGGCTTGAAGACCAAGTAGCGGCCCAGCAGATGTCTGCCAATGGAACAGAGCGGAGATGAGCTACTGACGCGGCTTTCGCTCTTATACGGTGGGCCGTGACTCGACCCTGCAAGGAGAGGCCGGCTGCCCTGTACGCCCAGGCGATACAATCTGCCACCCAAATGGACAACGTATGCTTGGAGACAGGTAACCTCAGTTTATTAGGGTCAAAAGATGCGAAGAGCTGAGCAGCCCTTCGATGCCCCTGCGTATGGTCTATGTAAAAGGACAACGCCCTTCTACAGTCCAGGGTATGCAAGACTGTTTCAGCCTGGGTGGTGTGCGGCCTGGGAAAGAATGTTGGAAGAACCACCTCCTGATTGAGGTGGAAGGAGGAGACAACCTTTGGAAGGAACTTAGGATGAGTCTGTAAGACCACCCTGTTCCTATAGAACCGTGTGTACGGTCTATCAGATACCAGAGCTTGGAGTTCACTCACACGCCTAGCCGAGGTAAGAGCTACCAAGAACAATGCCTTCCAAGAAAGGAATCGTAAATGACAGGTAGCCATCGGCTCAAACGGTGGGCGAGTAAGTTGCTGCAAGACCACATTCAAATCCCACTCTGGCTGATGGACGAACCGGAGGCTTGAGCAAAAGCAGGCCTCTGAGGAAGCAGGACACCAAGGGGTGGGCCGACAGAAACTGTCCCTCCACCGGTGAGTGTTGCGCTGATAGAGCACTGAGGTGGACCCGAACAGAGTTGGATTTAAGGCCGAGGTCCGACAGGTGAAGCAGATACTGCAGCACCACCGGCACCAGGCACGAAAAAGGATCCTCCTGGCGCTGAGCACACCAGGTGGAGAACCTACGCCACTTGAGGGCATAAGACTTCCGGGTGGATTGCCTCCTAGAAGCCAACACCACCTCTTCCACTGCCTTAGGTAGAAGTAAGGGGAGCTAGAACTATCCTTTCAGCAGCCAGGCCATCAGATTGAGGGATTTGAGGTTGGGGTGCAGGAGAGATCCCTGGTCCTGAGACAGGAGATCGGGTTGCACCCCTAGAGGGAGTGGAGTGTCCACCGCCAACTGCAGAAGGAGTGGGAACCACGGTTGCCTCGGCCATCTGGGGGCTACCAGAATCACCGAGGCCTTGTCCCGAAGAACCTTGAACAAGGTACGGGCCACTAGAGGCATGGGAGGAAACGTATAAGGTAGGCCCGTAGACCAAGAAATTAGAAACGCATCTGCTGCTATTCTCAGAGGATGCGGTTGTCTGGAACAGAACCTGGGCAGCTGCCGGTTCAGTGGACTCGCAAAGAGATCGATAGTTGGAAGACCCCATCTGAGAAAGATCTGTTGGACCACTAGTGGATTCAAGTGCCATTCGTGAGGCTGTAGAATCCTGCTTAACCTGTCTGCTAGGTAATTCTCCTGGCCAGGTAGATAAACTGCTTTGAGAAACATGCCTTGTTTGACTGCCAGGGAGCAAAGAGCTTGTGCTTCCTGACACAGAAGCCTGGATCCTGTGCCTCCCTGCTTGTTCACACAGAACATGGCCACTTGATTGTCTGCCTGAACTAAGACAGACTGGTGAGAAAGAACATGAGAGAAAGTCTGTAGAGACAAGCGGATAGCTCACAACTCCAACAGATTGATCTGCTGTGTTGCCTCCCAAGGAGACCAGAGGCCCTGAGTGCATCACCCTGGCAATGTGCCCCCCAACCCTGTAAGGAAGCATCGGTTGTCAGCACCTGTGTGTGGGGCGGCACTTGGAAAGGCACTCCCCTGACAAGGTTTGGGAGATGTAGCCACCACCGCAGGGAGTCCACTAGTAGTTTGGACACCCTTACTCTGTCTCTTAAGTCTCCTGTGGCTTGCACTCTGTCTCTTAAGTCTCCTGTGGCTTGCACCCACTGAGCTCTGAGGCACCCACTGAGCAGGCCGCATGTGCAGACGGGCATTTGGCATTACATGGACCGTGGATGCCATGTGGCCTAAGAGCCTCAGGAAGTGACTGGCGGAGACCAGAGAACCGCTCTGGAACTGTTTGGCCAAGCCCATCAGCCTGTGGGCCCTGCCCTCGGGCAAATAAGCCTTTGCCTGAAGGGTATCTAGTCTTGCCCCTATGAACTCTATGTCCTGTGAGGGGAGCAAAGTGGACTTTGCGAAGTTTATGACAAATCCTAGATGCTGGAGAAGAGATACAGTGCGAAGGGTGGCTTGTCTGGTCTCCTGTGGAGACTGACCGCTGATGAGCCAGTCGTCCAGGTATGGGAAGACAAAGATGCCCTGGTTTCGAAGATAGGCCGCCACCACCGCCAGGCATTTGGTGAAAACCCTGGGTGCGGAGGTTAGGCCAAATGGAAGTACCCTGTACTGAAAATGGTTTCCCCCAACTACAAATCTGAGATATTATCTGTGGTCTCGATGAATGAAGATGTGAGTATAAGCTTCCTTTAGGTCTAAGGAGCATAGCCAATCTCCCTGCTGGAGGTAGGGCAGCAGTATCCCAAGGGTAAGTAAGCATCTTGAACTTTTCCCTCTCCAGGAACTTGTTGAGATTTCGCTAGTCTAGGATGGGCCTGAGGCCTCCTGTCCTTTTTGGCACCAGAAAGTACCTGGAATAGAAGCCTTGCCCTTTCAGGTGGTGAGGCACCGGTTCCACCGCCTGTTCCTTTAGAAGACTTGCCAACTCCTGAAGGAGGAGGTTCCTGTGAAGAGGGAGTCTTGGAGGCTCCCCTGGAAAATAGGAGGGGGTAACTGGTTGAAGTGGAGCAAGTAGCCCTTCTGGACTATGCTCAGTACCCAGGTATCCCGTGTCATTGCTGACCACCTGTGGGCGTATAGTGTCAGCCGACCTTCTGTGCTGAGTGGAGCCAGCTGTGGAGGAGAGGCTATGCAGTGGGAGTCAAAACCCTGCTCCCTGCTGTGCAGGAGCCGGAGCTGGCGGCTTGGGGATTTTCTGCTTACGGGGCCCATGTCCCTGCCCCTTGGCCTGCTGACCCTGTTGTGGAGCTGTAGAGGCCTGGAATTGAGGGTAGGATTTGTAGGAAGTACCCTTCCTCGGGAAAATGGGCTTCTTCCCCAAGCCCTTCTTTTTCTGAGAAAGGGCAGAAGTCTTTTGGACAGCCTTGTCCTGGTGAGAGTCTCGGTCTCGATTTCTGCAGCCTTTTCAGCCATGGGTTTGCCAAAAAGGTTCTCACCTCGGCAAGGGACATCGACCAACTTGTCCTATACCCATGGCTCCAGATCTGAGGACTGTAGCCAGGCCTGACGGCGTGCACCGTTGCCGGCCGCGGCTACCCGGGCCAAAGCCTCGAAGCCATCATAGGCTGCTCGAGAGATAAATTTGAGCACTCTCGAATCCCCGATGACAAAGCTTTGAACCTCTGCAAAGGTTCCTCGGAGAGGCCAGCTGAGAACCCGGCAATTTCCTTCGCCATGTCTCAGAGGTACTTGCCCATGTACAGCTGGTAAGTCTGGAACGGCAAGACAGCATAGAGCCCTGGAAGCACTTTCTACCGAGGGCATCCAGGTTCCGGGCCTCCCGGCCGGGGGGCACCAAGGAGTGCATCTTCTGACACTTCAGACGATGCATGGCCGATTCCACAACCATGGAGTGGTGCGGTAGCTGTGCCTTCTGGAACCCAGGGCTCTTACGGACTCGATAGATGGCATCGACCCGTTTGCTAAGAACCGGCGCCGAGGCTGGTGCCTCCCACATGCGGAAGAGCAGCCGTTCCAGCATCGGAGGTACCATTCTCCAGCCATTCTCCAAAAAACGTTTCATTCCATTCGTAAGACCACCTGTTCCGCTGACCCCATTCCCTCCCACTGGCTCCTAGAGCCTTCCCTATCTCTCTCTCCCTATATCCTCTCCCTTTTCAACTCTAGTCTGTCTTCTGGCATCTTTCCCATATCCTGGAAACATGCCATAGTCCGCCCCATACTGAAATCCCGTTCTTCCGTCCCTTCTGTTCTTTCTAGCTGGCGCCCCATCTCTAACCTTCCTTCTCTTTCCAAATTTCTTTTTTCAGCTTTCTTCCCACCTTGAAGCTTCCCTGACCCTTCACCCCCGGCAATCTGGTTTTCGTCCCGGTCACAGCACAGAATCAATTCTTCTCTCTCTTCTTAATGAATTTCACGCTGCTCATGACCATGGTCTTTTCACTTTAGCTGTTTCCCTTGACCTTTCCGCAGCTTTTGATCTGGTGGACCATCTCACTCTTCTTACTCGTCTTCAAGAAGCTGGTCTCTCTGGTGTGGTTCTTCAATTGTTTTGTTCTTTCCTGTCGCTCCTTTTTGGTTGTAACTGGGCCCTCATCCTCAGACCCCACCCCACTTTCCTGTGGTGTGCCCCAAGGGTCTGTTCTTGCCCCTCTGCTCTTCAATGTCTTTCTGGCCCCTCTTGCCCTCATAATCCAGCAGTTTGGCATCTCGGCGTATTACTACGCTGACGATATCATTTTACTGCATCACACCGAATCCCTTACTCCTGACATCTCCCCTCTTAATCTCTGTCTTACCGCTGTCGCTTCCTGGTTTTCCTCTAATTTCCTTCATGTGAACCCGGCTAAGTCCTTTGCTATCTGGTTCATGCTCGGGAGCCCTTCCCCCACTTGTGCTCCCTCTTTCTCTTCACAATCTATTCCTCTTGTCTCTTCCCTCCGGTATTTAGGTGTTATTCTTGATTCCTCTCTCTCTTTTAAGGAGCATATCTCCTCAGTTGTCCAGCGCTCTTGTCTTTCTCTTAAGCAGCTCCGGGCTGTACGCCCCTTTCTCTCTTCTTCTGCTTTGGCTACACTTCTTCTTTCCCTTGTAATGTCCCGTCTCGATTATTGTAATGTCTCCCTAGCAGGTCTCCCACAATCCCAACTTTCCCGTCTCCAGCGTATTCAGAACACTGCCGTCCATCTTCTAACCTACGCTTCTCGTTACGATCATGTCACTCTTCTTTTTCAACAGCATTGGTTACCTATTTCATTCCGTATTCAGTTTAAGATCCTCACTTTCGCACACAGGGTAGTTTGCACAGGTACCCCCCTTTATCTTGCAGACCAGATACACTTCCGCACTTCTCATCGCCTGCTTCGCTCCATTCACACAAACCGTATGTTTCTTCCCTCTCCCTCACAAGCCCGCTCCTCAGCCTTTTATTTCCTGGGTCCCACACTCTGGAACTTGCTTCCCCCTTCCCTCCGTGCAGAGGAGTCCTATCAGTCTTTTAAAGCGCAACTCAAAACTTACCTCTTTAGCTTGGCATTTTACCTTCCCCCCCCCCCGTCTTCGTCTTCCCTCCTTCCTCCCTGCTGATGTACTTTATAACTAATTGCCTTCCCCTGCTGATGTATTTTTAATTTGTTGCCTTTTCTGTTCTTTCTCTCCTCTTTTCTATTTCTATTTTAAAATGGCGTTCTTTTCTTCCTTTCTTGCAGCCTGTATTTTAATTATTGTAAACCGCTCTGATGCCCTTGGTATTGAGCGGTATAACAAAATTTTAATAAACATAAACATACCGGTACAGTAAAGGCCTCCTTAGGCGGAGAGTCATACTGGAGTGCCTCGAGCTCTTCAGCTCGAGGCTCCTCCTTGGCATCCACAGGGAAGGCCAAAGCCTTGGCCATGTCCCTCACGAAGTTCGAGAACTGGGTATCCTCCGGGGGGGAGCTTCTCCGAGGCTCGGACTCCAGTGAGTCCGAAGGGATGCACCGGGTCCGGAAGGTGTCCAGGGACTCCTCATCCTCCTTCTCCCAGTCCGACTCCTCCGAAGAGGAATCGAGTGGCTCCGGCCGTGTGGGCTTCGATGCCACCTGCCCCGACGCCGAGGGTATCGACCCCGCACGGGAGGTCGAGGGGAACCTTGACCGAGGATCGACTCGAGACTTCATCGACTCGAGGATCGGCTCGGTCTCCGGGGTCGACTTGGACGTCAAGGTCCCAGTGGTCGGGGCAGATGCACCGGTCAGACCAGCGATCAGCACCCGCTGCTGTTCCATGAAGGCAGCCAAGCGGCTCTCCAAGGCCATCAACCTGAGTCCGATCTCAGGAGACTCAGCAGCCTCCGACGGCATCGGGCCCGATGTCGGCTCCCCTGGGGGAGAGTCCATGAGGACAACTGGACTCACGTGACTCGGGGACTCCGGTTCCACACGAGGTAACTTCGAAGGCCTCTCCGACTCCGAGAGCCCAGGGTGTCGGTCGGGGCTATGCGACCTGGCCCTCGAGGGGCCAGGAGCGTCCACTGATGTTGCCCTCACAAGCTTTTTCTTCCTTCTGTGTTCCCGAGAAGGAGACCCCCTCTCAGAGGAGCCTCGACGGTACTCAGGATCGGACTCCCGAGATGTCGAGGCCTCTGACGAAGTCCGGGCCCGGCCGGATGCGGAGTCAGAAAAGATTCTTTCACGCTGATGTTGACGGCTCCTCAGCGCCTTCGACGACATCTTGCCGCATGGGCCACAGGCCAGCGGGTCATGGTCGAGCCCGAGGCATCGGAGGCAGCAGTCATGTGTGTCGGTGAGAGACATAAGTTTCTTGCACCAATCACACTTCTTGAACCCGCTGGCAGCCATGGGGAAACAAAGGGCCCCTGCGAGTTCAAAAGACTGTGCTGCCAGTGAAAAACACAAAAAAAGAGCAAACGCTAGTCTCGAAGGACGAAAAACGAACTCTGGGCTCGATACCGGTGTACCTGGCCCAGGTGGGAAGGGGAACCGGCGTCGAACCGGGTAAAACCACGAAAAAACATAGAAAATCACTTTTTTACCGGGTGACACGAACTCACGTCTGTCGGGCTCTGTGGAAAAAAGAAGACTGAGCAAGATGGCACCCTTGGGCAGGAAGGGGACCGCGCATGCGTGCTGCATTCCCAAAGGCTTTCCTTGAAAGCTGGGGAAATGCTCCGCACGGGGGCTCCGTCGGCGCCAACATCACCCATATGTGAGGACTGACTTCCTGCTTGGTCCTGGAGAATGGCCAATGTAACAACAAATTTTTTTATTTTTTTTTATAACTTGAAGTTTTATTGAAAGGCATAAAAACATCAGCAAACATAATTAAGCTCAAACAACAACAACACTGCATATACCTCGCACTATCCAACCCACCCACAGGCCAATTTCACAAGGCCCCCCCCCCCTCCCGATAACCCTCCCTATTCCCCCCCTCCACCCCAACTACCCCCCCTGCCCTCCTCCATTCCTCATACCGCCCCCAAACATCCTTAAAAGCCTTCATGGTATGACGCTGGTGAGCGGTTATTGCACTCATAGTCCACAAATGGTCAATGCGCTGCAGAACCATACCTAATGATGGTGCCACCTCGCATCTCCACCTGGCCATGATCGCCCCCCGCGCTGCCCCTATACAGCATCCCACCAGCGTAAGAATCCCCCTGTCCCCCACCTCAGGCATTTCATTCAATAGGATCATAAGTGCTGTAAAGGCCATATCCACCTTTACCAGGGCCTGGAGCCAGCCCCGCAGGGCCCGCCACATCTGTTGAATCTCTGCACATTCCCAAACTATATGTAACAAATCGCCCCGCTGCCCACAACCCCTCCAACATTCCCCAGTTTCCTGCGGGCGAAACACCTTTAGCTTCCAGGGGGTCCAATACATTTGATGCCGCATTTTTAGACTATTTTCAAGATATGAGGGTCCCGGGGCCAGGCATCGGGACCAACTATAGATATGTGCCCAGGGCTCCTCTCCCCACTCCCCCCCCAATTGTTGCTCCCAGGCCTGCTCCCCTTTACTCTTCCCCTGCCTGCGTTCCCCAACCTGCTGCCGTAACTCAGCATACAGAAGCGTAATCAGCCCCCTCCTCCCACCCCCTTCCGCATCGCCACCTCAAAGGGAGTAGCAACCTTCCGTAAATCCTTCAAAACCCCCATCTTCCGTACATAGGACACTAATTGCACATACGCATAATAGTGTCTATCCTCCACGCCATATAGTTCCTGCAATTCTGCAAAAGACCTTACCTCCCCCCCCATCAGTCATCAATTGCCCCAAGGTTTGCAAGCCTTTATCCCCCCACTCCTTAAATACCCCCCCCCTGCCCTGGGCTGAAATCCTGCATCCCCCTAATACAAGTATCCCTTGTGTACCGCTTCCCCCGCAACAGACTCCCCTTTACCCCCTCCCCCCAACCCCTGCGTGTACTCCCGAAATGGATTCCCCCCGCTACCTCCTCCCCGTCGCCCGCCCGGATCCCACATCCACATCCGCAAGCTCGATCCCTCCCCTCTCATCTGTTCCAACTCCACCCAAATGGGGGTCTCCTCCCCCCCCTGCCAGCTCGCCAGGGCCTTCAATTGCGCCGCAGCATAATACTTTTCCAGCCACGGAACACCCATACCTCCCTCCCGCTGCTCACGATAAAGAGTGTATTGCGACACCCGAGGTCTTCCCCCTGCCCAGATAAAATCCAAGATCAGACGTTGGGCTCTGCGCAAATAACTCATAGGAATCTTGCTAGGAATAGAGCTAAACAAAAAGAGAAACCTAGGCAGTACATTCATTTTTATAACTGCAATGCGCCCTATCCATGTCAAATATAAGCTCTTCCACCGACTCAGGTCCCTCTTCACCGCTTGCATGAGTGGGCCAAAGTTCTGATCCCATAACCGCCGCCAATCTTTTCCCATCTGTATCCCCAAATACCTATATTCACCCCGCATCCACCTAAACGGAAAACTACTACGAAGGCTCAGCTCCAACCGCTCTCCCAAATTAAACCCTAAGATCTCGGTCTTACTACCATTTATTTTGTATCCCGAAACCCCGCTATACTGTTCAATTTCCTTCATTAAGACCGGCAAAGAAATTAAAGGCTCTCTAAGGGTATAGATAATATCATCCGTGAATAGAGCTATTTTCGATTCCCATTCATTCATAATCACCCCTTTTACATCGACCGCCAGCCGGACCCGGTCGGCTAAAGGCTCTATAGCTAGAGCAAAGAGCAAGGGCGACAACGGACAGCCCTGTCGAGTTCCCCTCTCCAAGCCAAACACTTCCGAATAGCTCCCATTCACTCGGACTCGGGCCCTAGGCCCTGTGTAAAATGCACGGATCCATTTGATAAAATTCTCTCCCAACCCAACCTTCTCCAGGACCATCAGCAAAAAATCCCACTCCACCCTATCAAACGCTTTCTCGGCATCGATAGAAATAAACACCGCCTTCTGCCCCGTCCTTTGTACCTCCCAGGTCAAATTGCAAAGTCGTCTGATATTATCCCCCCCCTGTCACCCAGCCACAAAGCCTGTCTGGTCCACATGCACTAGTTTAGGCAGCACCCTCTGCAATCGCATGGCCAGTATTTTCGCCAATAGTTTGGCATCTACATTCAATAATGAAATCGGCCGATAGAAGCCGCAAACCATGGGGTCCTTACCCGGCTTAAGAAGAAGAGTAACCCCGCCTCCGTCATGGATCCGGGAACTGCCCCCGTTTGAAGTACCCCATTGAACACGTCCACCAAAAGCGGCTGCAACGCAGCCTGGAATACTTTATAGAATTCACCCGTCAAACCATCTAATCCTGGCGCTTTCCCCAGTTTCAGGGTTTTTATTGCCTCCGCCACCTCGTCTGCAGTGATCAGCCGATCTAACCCCCCCCCCCCCCTTCCACCGGGTCTAACTTTGGCAAAGCACACCCTTCCAAATACTGCCTACTTTTTTCCACTCCACCCGAAACCTCACTGCTATACAACTGTTTATAGTACTCTCGGAACGTCTTACGAATCTCATCATTCCCCGACACTAACTGCCCCCTCCCATTCCGTATGCTGCCTATAGTCGACTGGGACGCCCTGGCCCTCAACCGCCTGGCCAAAAGACACCCAGCCTTGTTTCCCCCCTCAAACATGGCTTGCTTAAGAACATTAAGTTCATGGGCCAGTTTACTAGCTCGTAACTGACCCAGCCGTGCGCGCAATTTCTGCAACTCGCTGAGGACTCCCTCGTTCTGGTCACATTGATGACTCCCCTCCAATTGCCTTATTTCCCGCAACAAGCGCCCCTCCTCTTCCCCTTGCATCCTACATCGCCGTGATGCTTCTCCCAGCAGATGCCCCCGGACCACTGCCTTCAATCCATCCCATACCATTCCAAGCTCGACCTCCCCAGATTGAAATCCTGGTATTCCGTAATGACTCCTGCAGTACGTCCGACAACAGCGGGATCTTCCAACAACGAGTCGTTTAACCTCCAAAACTTCACGCCCGTGTCCTTGTACCCCAAATTAAACTCAACGCTCACGGGCGCATGATCCGTCCAAGTAATGGACCCCTGCTCTACCTCTGCCACCTTAC
The DNA here is from genome assembly GCA_033557465.1 of Ichthyophis bannanicus. Classification (NCBI taxonomy): domain Eukaryota; kingdom Metazoa; phylum Chordata; class Amphibia; order Gymnophiona; family Ichthyophiidae; genus Ichthyophis; species Ichthyophis bannanicus. Next base: position 574,813 of record CM066044.1, on the reverse strand, counting down.
TCATCCAACTACCATCCACCCATATCATATCTATACGACTGTAGCTCCCATGCGGTGCTGAATAGTATGTATATTGTTTCTTCCCCGGATTCCCACACCGCCAAGCATCCACCAACCCTAGACCTGCTTTCATCTCCAACATTTTCAGCCGCTCTCGTCGTTTCCCCACTCCCGTCCCCTTTCCATTATCTAAACGGGGGTTAAGAGTCAAATTAAAATCCCCCCCGACAATAATCGGCAAATCCCCCAACTTCGCCAAATCCGCCCTCATATATTCATAGAACTCTCCCTGCCCCTCGTTTGGCCCATATAAACTGAAAATCCATACCAACTCCTCTCCCAACTTCACTCCCACATACCTCCCCTTCTTATCTCGGTACTCCCCCACCACCTTATCCCGCATCTCAGCCCCCACCATTATGGCCACCCCCCCCTTCCGCGATTCGGCCCTCTGCCCCACCAGCACCACCTTGGGGTAGTTTCTTGTCTCCAACAACCTCTCTTGACCCACCTTCAAATGCGTTTCCTGAACGCACACGAACTCAGCCCTAGTCCTCACGCCTTCCTTTTCTACCAGTCGACGTTTCCGCCAGGTGCGCAACCCCTTAGCATTAATTGTAACCACCCTCAATTTCTGCTCCCCCACCACCCCCTGCCCCCTCCCCCCCTCCCATCCCCACCCCCCCTCTTCCTCCCCCCTTCCCCCGACTCCCTCCCACCTCCCCTACCCGCTCCCCCACCTCTCCCCCCTCCCCTACCCCCCCAACCCTCTCCTCCGCCCTCTTGAGGCCTCCTGCAGAATAGTGCCCATCAGTGCAGAGCAGCCCAGTCCCCCTCCGGCCACCCCACTTACCCCCTCCCTCCCCCCAGTCCATGTCCAAGCCCCCCTCCTACCCCCCCCACACCCCCAGCCGATCCTTACCCCTAACCACCTCCCTACCCTCCCCACCCACTCCTCCATCAGCCCCCATCAAAGCCAATGCACCCCCACCCTTCCACACCTACCCCTCTACCGTTCCCCAAAACCTCCAACCCTCCCTCCCCTCCACATCCTAACGCTTCAATCATTTTTTTTACAGTCAGCTAAAGAAATGCACACATCTATTCCATACCATCCCAACATCCAACCCCCCATCCTATGATCCCCCTCCCCCGCCCCCGCAGAGTCCTTCCCCGTACATCAAAACATTCTCAATTCTCCCATCCACCTCCTATCAAACCACCCTCCCTCCCCTCATCCTCCAGTCCCCCCACCCCCTCCCCCCTAGCACCCAGATCACAATAACAGCAACACAAAATTTCCACCAGCCCATCCTCCCAGCCACCCGACCACCCCCCCCCCCCCCAACTCAACCGTGGTCCTCAATCCCCAAATACTGATGCAAATCAAGTCCAGCAAGTCACAATGAAGTCCAGCAATCCCCAAACTTCCAATCACGTCAGCCCCGACTGGGCTTCCTCCTCCCGCTGACTTTGCTCTGGGCTGGGCAGTCTCTCCTTCGCCGCCACCTGCGATTCCCACTCCAGCTGTTCATCCAGGGTCGCCCCCAGCCGACTCTGCGGTCCCCGTAGTGCCGCCGCCCGCAGGGCCTTCTGTGCCTCCTCACTGTTCTGCACCCTCCAGTTGCGGGTACCCACCGTAAAGCACAGTCCAAATGGGTAGAGCCAGCGGTAGCGCACATTCTCCTGCCGCAGCAGCGTGGTAACAGGCTGCAGCTCACGCCTTCTCTGCAGGGTCCCTGCCGCAAGATCCGCATAGATCGCCACCTTATATCCCTGCCAAACATACTCCCTCGCTTTCCTCATCTTCATGGCAATCTTTTCCTTGATAGCATAATCGTGTATGCAGACTACAATGTCTCGCGGCCGATTAGGCCTGCTGGGCCCCAGCGCCCGATGCGCTCTGTCCAGGACCACCTTATCAACCTCCATTTCATCTTCCCCCTCCATCAAAATATCTTTGCAAATTGCTTCAGCTACTCGCCGGCTGTCAGCAAACTCTGGGTCCTCAGGCACTCCTCTAATGCGCAAATTATTCCTTCTAGTACGATTTTCAAGATCCTCCATTTTGTACTGGATTTGCGCTTTCCAATGCTCCCAGTCTTTCACAGAGCTCTCCAACTCCCCCTGTTTTTTCTTCACAGCCTCCAAATGCTGTTCATGTACCTCCGTTCGCCTACTCAGCTCACTCACTTCCTCCCGCAATTCGTTGCAAACTTCACCCACCTCCGCTTTCACTGCAGCCAGCTCCGATTTTAACTCCCCAAACCAAGATTTCAGCTCAGCCCTGGAGACATCATTCACCACCGTCGCACCCTTCTCCATCTCCAGCGCACGTGGCACCAGGCGCTCTATGGATTCCCGGGGCTGTCTCTCCCCCGCCGCCATCTTAGGCTCCCGTCCTCTGACCTGCCCGCCACTATAGGCAAATTCTTTCAGATCTGCCGCCTTCTTGCGAGTCGTCATCTCGCCCAGCACTTCTACCACCCGTTCCGCCACCTCTTTCTGCGGTCCGGTGTGTTTCAGCGAGCTATGGGGTCTTATTTTTTCACAACTTTCGGGGTTCAACGCCAGAGCTCCTAACTTAGGCTGCCATCCATACCGATGACGTCACTTCCTCCTGACGTCACTTCCTCCAACAACAAATTTTAAAGAGAGTTCCAGCGGTGATCCGGGAAACTACAGACCAGTAAGCCCGACGTCAATACCAGGGCAAACGGTAGAAACCATTATAAAGAATATAAATACTGAACAAGTAGATAGCCATGGTTTTATGGGAGAAATCCAACATGGCTTTAGCCAAGAAAAAGTCTTGTCTTACTGAGCTGTTATATATTTTGAGGGTGTGAATAAACAAGCAGACAAATGTGAACAGGTTCATATAGTGTATCTCGATTTTCAGAAAGCCTTTGACAAGTTTACTCATGAGAGACTCTTGGCGAAATTAAAAAGTCATGGGATTGGAGGCAGTGTACTATTGTGGATCAAGAACTGGTTAAAAGATAGAAAGCAGAGAGTAGGGCTAAATAGACAATTTTCTCAGTGCAGAAATAGTGGAGTACCCTAGGGATCTGTGCTGGGCCCACTGCTTTTTAACATATTTATTAATGACCTGGAAATGGGAATAATAAGTGAGGTGATCAAATTTGCAGATGACACAAAATTATTCAAAGTTGTTAAAACATAGGAGGATTATGAAAAATTGCAAGAGGACCTTGATAAATTGGAAGAATGGACGTCCAAACGGCAGATGAAATTTAATGTGGACAAGTGCAAAGCTATGCAGTTAGGGAAGAACAACCCAAACTTTAGTTACACAATACAAGGTTCCGCCTTAGAAACTACCAGCCAGGAAAAAGATTTAGGAATCCTCATGGATATTTGAAACCTTCCACCCAGTGTGCATCAGTGGCCAAGAAAGCAAATAGATTGCTAGGAATCATAAGGAAAAAAATGGAGACTAAAACCAACCTCTGTATCGTTCCATGGTGCGTTCACACTTTGAATATTGTGTGCAATTCTGGTCACCATAACTTGAAAAGGATATAGCAGAATTAGAAAAAGTACAGAAAAGAGTCATCAAAATGGTAAAGGAGAAGGATATCCCTATGTGGAAAGGCTTAAAAAGTTATAGCTCTTCAACTTGGAAAAGAAACGGCTGAGGGGGGATAAGAGAGAGGTCTACAAATTAATCAATGGAGAGGATTGGTTGTAGATCGGATCGTAGATCAGTTGTTTATGTCATCAAAAAGTAGAAAGACCTTTTCAGGCCTTTTCCTCTGAGGCAATGAAGGGTAAAGTGACTTGCCCAAGGTCAGAAGGAGTGCCTGTGGAAATCAAACCCAGATCTCCTGAGTGCTAGGCTGTTGTTCTAACCACTAGACTACTCCTCCACCATTTAAGACTAATAAGAGAAAATATTTTTTTTACTCCAGCCGTAATCAAACTCTGGAATTCATTACTGGAGGATGTAGTAAAAGCTTTTAGTGTAGCTGGGTTTAAAAAAGGTTTGGACAAGATCTGGAGGAAAGGTCCATAAACCATTATTATAAAGGACGTGGGAAATCCAATGCTTACCCTGGGATGAGCATTGTGTAACCTATGTGCCTTTTTGGGTACCTGCCAGGTATTTGTGACTTGCATTGGCCACTGTTGGAAACAGGATACTGGACTTGAGGACCTTGGTCTGACCCAGTATGACATTTCTTATGTTCTTAATGGATTGGTAACTGCTAAGTACTGGAGCGAGACTCTCTGGATGTTTAGAAAGCGGAGATCCTTATCCTTGCTGCTGCACTGTTCTCAGAAAAAGAAAGGCAAGGAAATCACCTGGTTAAGATGGAATAGTGAAAGAACCTTGGGCAGAAAGGAGGACACTGTCCACAGAGTGACTCCCTCCTCCGAAAAAAGACAAGAACGGATCGCGACATGATAGAGTCTGCAACACCGACAGACGAATCACTGATATACCTGGGTACAAACTATACCGTAATGATAAAGCTGATCAAATTGGTGGAGGGATTGCGCTCTATGTTTGAGAGGGCATTGAGTCACAAAGGATTAAAGTTTTGCAGGAAACAAAATTTGCTGTAGAATCTGTGTAAAAAGTGGAAGGCGATGGCAGTGGGGGTGTACTATCGACCGCCTGGCCAGAATGAACAAATGGATGATGAAAAGCTCAAAGAAATCAGGGAAGCTAACAAAAATTAAAACACACTAATAATAATGGGTGATTTCAATTACCCCAGTATTGACTGGGTCAGTGTCACGGCATGTCATGCTAGGGAGATAAAATTTCTAAATGAAATAAATGACTGCTTCTTGGAGCAGCTGGTTCATGAACTGACCAGAGGGGAACCATTTTGGGCCTAGTCCTTAGTGGAACACCAGATCTAGTGCAAGAGATAAGGGTGTTGGGGCTACTTGGCAATAGTGATCATAGCATGATCGCATTTGATTTAATTAATGGAGGAGGGATGGTAAGGAAATCCACAGTACTACCTTTTAACATTTGAAAGGGAGATTATGATAAAATGAGGAAAATATTTAAGAAAAAACTAAAAGGAGCAGTTGCAAAGGTTAAAGACTTATATCAAGCACTGGTGTTGTTTAAAAATACTATCTTGGAAGCTCAGACCAGCTGTATTCCACGCTTTAAGAAAAGTGGAAGGAAGTCCAAAAAACTGCCAGCATGGTTTAAAGGTGAGGTTAGAGAGGCTGTTGCCAAAAAAGCATCTTTCAAGAAATGGCTGAAGGAGACAAAACCTTTTCCGTGGGACGAGGACGTGCATCCGAAGGGCTCCATGGAAAAGGGGAGGCCGAGCAAGATGGCACCCTTGGGTGGGAAGAGTACCATGCATGCGTGGCAGCAATCCCAAAGGCTTTCTTTGAAAGCTGGGGAATTGCTCCGCGCGGGCTCCATCGGTGTCGACGTCACCCATAAGTGAGGATTGACTTCCTGCTTGTTTCTGGAGAAAGGAACCTTCCTTTTCTGGCACCACAAAATAAATGGAGTATCGACCGCAACCACACTGATCCTGGGGAACATGCACCATGGCTCCCAACTGCAGGAGCTGCCCAAGGGTGTCCCGCACAACCTTGGCCTTGTCGCGTGCTTTGCATGGAGACTATCTTTCTTTATCTTTATTTGAGGCCTAATATACCGCTCAATGAAATTGCATCAGAGCGGTGCACAAAGTACATAAAAGCTGCAAGGAAAAAAAAAGAAAGGAACGCCAAATGTGTGATAGGATAGATAAGAGAGGAAAGAGCTAAAGAGAAGGGTCAGGTAACAAATAGGGGCTATAAGAAATCAGCGAGGGGGAGGGGAGAGAGGAGAGGGAGGTGAGGGAAGATCAAACGCAAGGCAAAAGAGGTAAGTCTTCAGACTGCATGAAGAAGGAAGCCAGCAGCCTGGCAAACTCCAAAGTGTAGCCCTCCCAGATGATCTAAGACCCACTGGTCTCATGTGATCGACCCAGGTGGGCTAAAATCCTGCAGCTGACCTCCCACGGGCCCCTCTCACTTCATTGTGTCTTTTTTAGGCCAGAGGAAGGCAAGGCGGAGTAATAGCCCTGTCCTGCTCCTCTAAACCCCCAAAAGGCTTGCCCCCTAGGTGTAAAATGACCCCTCTGGTAAGGCGCAAACCACACGGCACTGAACTCAACTGACCCTATGCTGGTGCCGAGGAGCACACCTGCTTCTGCTTGTCCTCAGGGAAGTGTCCCCCTTTTGACTCTCCTAAGTCCTTCACCAACTTTTCCAACTCTTCCCCGAACAAATGCTTACCCTTAAACAGTAGCTTACTTAGCCAGTACAGTACAGCAGTGACATCTGTTGCCCAATTCCACAGCCACAGATAGCGACGCGTGGCCACTACTGAGGCCATGCTCTTCGACAGACCTATACATTTCAAGCAAAGGTACGAGTTTGTGGCTTTTTAAATTACTAGCTTTCTGCCCGGGAGCTCTTAAAAGGGTTTTGGTACATTTTTAAAACAAAGTTACATTATTTTTGGTGCTTTCGTTTAAAAGGGGAAATATTTCCTTTAGTGGGGTAGGTTTAAAACTCTGCTTTAGTATCTTTCTCAGCTCTTTGAAACTACTGGCACCTCATCATGTGTTAGTTCCCTCCTTAGCCCCCCCAACTCCCACCCACCAGTAGTGAGCAATCTTGTTTTATAGGGCACCTCCCTAATTAACTACACACAGGGACCTGGAACAGCACATTTTGAACACACTTAAGAGATTTAACTGCTTTTTCTCTGAAAGGACAGCTGGGAAACTGGCTGGTACTTTGATAGGTCTCTCTCTCTTTTGCTTCAATAGATACCTAAGCTCTGCAAACTGAACAATGGCTGGGAAAAATCATATTGCCAAAACTGTTGCCCCCATTACAGCTTCTGCTTCAGTCCAGACAGAGGTCCCAATGGCAGTTGAAGGACCGGTTCCATGTGCAGGATGCCTTCATGCTGAAGCTCTCAGGAAACAAGTGGAGGAACTCAGAGAGGAGGTAGAGAAGCTGAGGAGCATTCAAGACAGTGAAGAACACTGATGTGATGTTTCTTGCAACATCCAAGCTCTCTAGCAGAGGAGAATATGGGAGCTTACAGAATGAAGGTTGGACACAAGTCACCAGGGCTTGCAGAATCACCAATCCAACTACTCCAGCCCTTGAACTGAAAAATCATTATGTAGCCCTGGAAGTGGAGAGGAGGTGAAAGCATCCCTGGAAACAGAAGAACCAGAGCTCGAGCACCCCAAAGTTGCAGAATCAGTGACGACAAGGAAGTGAAGAGTAGTGGTGTTTGGTGACTCTCTTCTGAGGGGTACTGAGGCATCCATCTGCCGACCAGACTTAATGTCCAGAGAAGTATGCTGTCTGCCAGGTGCCAAAATCTGAGATGTTATGGAGAGTTTGCCGAGCCTCATCAAGCCCACCGACTATTACCCAATGTTGCTAATTCATGTCGACACAAATGATGCCGCCAGTATCCCTCTGAGTATATCAAAAGTGACTTCATGGCTCTGGGACAGAGGGTGAAGCAGATAGGGGTGCAGGTGGTGTTGAGGGTCAAGGCCAAGGCAGAGAAGCTCGCATCTTGGAAATGAACACATGGCTGTGTGGATGGTGTCATCGAGAGCATTTTGGTTTCCTGGACAATGGGATGCTGTTCCAAAGGTTGCAGAGCAGAGATGGCGTCCATCTGTCCAAGAAAGGTTGACGTGTTTTCAGTAACAGACTGGCTAATCTATTGAAGAGGGTTTTAAACTCGATTCATTTGGGATGGATGAAGAAAGCCCCCAGGTAAGTGAAACATTAAATACCTTTATGGAAATGAGTAAAAGAGGCCAACATATGAAAAGCGGTGTGTATAAATGCCTGTAGCATGGGAAATAAAATCCCATATGTTGAAGCTTTAATGGGAGAGGCTGACTTGGATTTAGTGGCAGTTACAGAAACATGGTTCACAGAAAACCATGACTGGGATGTAACTATACCAGATTATTCTCCATTCCTTTCCTTATGATACCTAGCATTCTATTTGCTCTCTTGGCCATCTATACTTTATTCAGAAAGGACAAGGTAGGAAGAAGGGGAGGAGGAATGGCACTATATGTAAAAAATAATATTAAAGCTTTGGAACTACAGAGCTTAAAAGGGAGAGAGGAGGCATTGTGGGTTAAACTAGAAAGAGGGAAAGAGAAATCTATTTGCATTGGCATGATATACAGACCTCCCTCATAGGAGAAAGAGGTGGACAAGAGTTAATTGAAGACATACGCGGCATTGCCAGGAAAGGGGAAGTGCTACTGATAGGGGATTTCAATATGCCAGATGTTGATTGGCACATCCCTGCTGCAGTATAATCTATAAGTAAGGAGATCCTGGATTCTCTACAGGGAGAACTATTCAGGCAACTGGTAACAGAACCCACATGTGAAGGGGCCATACTGAACTTGGTGCTTACCAATGGTGAAAGTATTTGATGATATAGTGGGAGATCATTTTGCATCCAGGGATCACAAGATGGTGTGGTTCAGTATTAGGACTAGGGCTGTTAAAATCCATTCAAAAGCAAGGGTCTTAGATTTTAGAAAAACTAACTTTGCCAAGATGGACAAATACCTCAGGGAGTCATTAGCGGGATGGGAAAAACTGGGGGATATAGAAAAACAGTGGGCAAAACTGAAAGGGGATATTTTAAGGGCAACCAACCTTTTTGTTAAAAAGGTAAATAAAGATAAAAGGAAAAGGAGACCGTCATGGTTTTCAAAAGAAGTAGCCGAAAATGTGAAGAAAAAGAGGGAGGCCTTCATGAAATACAAGAGATCGCAGAGAGAGGAAGACAGGCATCTATATTTGGAAAAACTTAGAGAAGTTAGCAAACTAGTCAGGAAAACAAAGATTCAAAAAGAGGAGGAAATAGTGAATACAATAAAATGAGGGAATAAGACATTTTTCAGATATGTTAGTGAGAAGAAGGGCAAAAGTAGTATTATCAGACTCAAGGGTTCAGGGGAGGAATATGTAGAAGCTGATAAGGATAAAGCGGAATTGCTTAGCAAATATTTCTGTTCTGTGTTCACAGATGAAGAACCAGGGGCAGGACCTCAGAAAACACCCACAAACAGGAACAGAAGCGAGGGGCATCTTGAACAATTCTCAAAAGACTGTGTTAGTGAGAAACTAGCTAAACCTGAAGTAGACAAAGCGATGGGACCGTATAGGATACACCCTAGAATACTGGGGGACTTTCTAGCAGCTCTACTGACTGACCTTTTCAATGCCTTGTTGGAGTCGGAAGTGGTGCCAAAGGACTGGAGAGAGGCACATGTGGTCCCTTTACACAAAAGCGGAAGTAAGGATGTGGTTGAAAACTACAGGCTGGGTAGTTTAACGTCAGTGGTGAGTAAATTATTGGAAACGCTATGGAAAGAGAAAATAATGAGGTTTCTGGAGTCCAGCGGATTACAGGATCCGAGGCAGCAAGGATTCACCAGAGGCAGGTCTTGTCAGACAAATCTGATTGATTTCTTTGACTGGGTGACCAGGGAGTTGGACTGAAGGAGAGTCCTAGATGTGGTGTGTTGAGATTTCAGTAAAGCCTTTGACACTGTTCCTCACAGGCAACTTATAAACAAATTGAGCACCCTAGGAATGGACCCTAAAGTTACTGCTTGGGTTAGAAATTGTTTGAGTGGGAGGTGACAAAGGATACAGTTAAATGGAGCTCGCTCTGAGGAGAAGGGGGTTACCAGTGGTGTGCCCCAGGGATCTGTCCTTGGTCCGATTCTTTTTAAAATCTTTGTTAGTGATAGAGCAGAAGGGCTGTCGGGTAAGGTTTGCCTCTTTGCAGATGATACCAAAATCTGCAATAGAGTAGACACCCAGAAAGGTGTAAAAAAACATGAGAAGAGATTTAGCTAAGCTTAAAAAATGGTCTAGAATTTGGCAGCTGAGATTTAATGCTAAAAAATGCAAGGTCATGCATTTGGGCTACAGCAGTCCAAGACAGCAATATCGTATAGGGGGTGAAATATTTTTGTCCACTAAAGAAGAGTGGGACCAAGGCGTGGTTGTGTATAATCATAAAGTAACTGAACAGGTAGAAAAGGTGACAGCAAAAGCTAGAAGGATGCTTGGGTGCATAGGAAGAGGAATGGCCAGCAGAAGAAAGGAGGTGATAGTGCCTCTGTATAAATCTTTGGTGTGACCTCATTTGGAGTATTGTGTGCAATTCTGGAAACCGCACCTTCAAAAGGATATAAACAGGCTGGAGTCAGTACAGAGGGTGGCTACTAAAATGATTAGTGGTCTTCATTAAAAAGCATACGAGGACAGACTTAAGGATCTTAATATGTATACTTTAGAGGAAAGGTGTGATGAAGGTAATATAATTGAGACGTTTAAATACCTCCGTGGCATAAATGCACAGGAGAGCCTCTTTCGATTGAAAGCAAGCTCTGCTATGAGGGGACATAAGATGAGGCTGAAAAGGGATAGACTCAGGAGTAATATGCGAAAATATTTTTTTACGGAAAGAATGGTAGATCATGGAATAGTTTCTAGTGGAGGTGGTAGAGATGAGGACAGTGTCTGAATTCAAAAACGCATGGGACAAATACAGAGGATCTCTAAAGGAAAAAAGGGGACTGTTGTAGTGGTTGATATGGAAGGGCAGACTAGACAGGCCACGTGGTCTTTTTCTGCCGTCATGTTTCTGTGTTTCTATGATGAGATCATAGAAGGCATCTGCCAGATATGTGGCTCACGACTCCCGTCTTACCGCTGCTGCTGAAGGTTCCCGTGATTCTTCGTTCGGTTCCTGCACCCCCTTCAAGCAGGCCCTGGCCACAAATGCACTAAAAACAGACGCCTGTAAAAATAGGGCAGTGATATCAAATACCTGCTTTAACAAGTTATCCAACTTCCTATCCTGCACATCCTTGAGCGCTATATTGTCCTCCACAGGGATTGTGGTCTTCTTAGTCACGGCTGAAACTGCGGAATCCACCTTCTGGGAATGTAGCATCTCCTGCACTTGCTCTGACAGTGGGTAAAGGTGGAACATAGTCCTAGATCCCCTAAGCCCAGCCTCAGGGAGGTCCCACTTATCCTGAATCATCTGCTTGATCCCCGATGCAAATGAAACACCTTCTGTGGCTTTCGGATGGCCTGAAATAGTGGGTCTTTCAACGTGTCCTCCTCTGGAAGCTGGCCCTCCACCATATTAAGCATTTTTAATGACTCTGTTATGAGCGCCGCCAACTCCTCCCAGTGGAAGATGTGGACTATGCAAGATTCCTCTTTCTACGGGATATCACTCTTCTACAGCTCCTCTGCATCTGCACCCAACTTTGCTCCCATGTCCAAATCATCTGGCTCCTCCGAGTGAGGGGACTCACTCTCCTCAAAAAGAGTTGCCTTCGAACCTATGCCTGCTCAAGACAAACTCCTCATCCACTGCCTGCTCCATGTCTGTTGCCAGCCTCTTTCTGACCCATCCAGATGTGGAAGAAGGACCTTCTTTCCTCCGCTGCTTTGTGCAGAAAGCCTTATGTATGAGTAGGATGAACTCAGGTGAAAATCCTCCTGGGGCACTCTCTTCCCCCAGTCCCTGGGAAGTTGAGGGCCTTGGAGAGGTGTGCTCTCTACTGTATGGTTCTAAAAGTGGTGGTGCAGAACTGGACTTTCTTGTTGCCACCGTGGATGAGTCGTGACCCTCCTTGGACTGTGAGCCACTCACTTTAGACCTTGAGGGGTCTGCTTACCCCGGCGTGTTCGCACTCTCCTCTTGCAGACGTCTTTCCACCGTTCGGACCTCTGCTTCGCATCCGCAGCAAATGCCTGGGCCAAGACCGTCCCCCGCCAGGCCCCGTAAGACAAATACTGTGACCCTGCAGGCATGTTCAAGCCAGTGGAGAGGAAAAGTCCTGTTACCCCTTCCAAGCTCCCTGCCAGATCCTGCTCTTCTTCTCCTTCCTCTGTTTTTTTTTCTTTTTTGTAAAATAATATGCACGCATCGGGCACCCAAAAGCCCCCAATGCAAAAAAACCCAAAAAAATCACAGACGCCGAGCCCCAGGACTGTAGAGTCTTCCCCCCACTCCTTACTGCATGCTGCTTCTTCCCTTAAGTTTCCAAAATAGTGTGCCTTCCCGCGCTGCCGGAAAAACCTGATCAGAGTCATGCAGTTGCAGGCATGCGGCCTGAAACAAGAAGAAGAGTAATTGAGGCTGCCACTGCCTTCCCCCGCCACTTGCCCCACAGTCCGTCACAAAATGAACTGTGCCTCCACTTCCTGCCTTGTGCTCAGTCCCTGTTACCGGATTCAGCACTGAGGCGGGAGTTCTACCAGAGAGCCGGTTGTCAGGCCTTATTTCCTCTAGTGGCTCTACACCAGGACTGGGAGCCGCTGCTGCTGTGACTATGTGACTGGCCAAAATACCTCCTCCTTCCCAGAGGGCCCCTGTCCAGATCACCGATGCTAGTCTTTTTCCCCGCGGCTTCTTTTTTTTTTTTTTAACTTTACTTAACTTAGTGTGGCAAACAAACCATGATTTTCCTTAAATTGCCCAGCCAAGAAAAACAGCGTAGTTACTCACCTGTAACAGGTGTTCTCCAGGGACAGCAGGAATCAGTTCTCACTTATGGGTGACGTCGGCACCAACGGAGACCATGCGGAGCAATTCCACAGCTTTCAAAGAAAGCCTTTGGGATTGTTGCCATGCATGCATGGTCCTCTTCCCGCCCAAAGGTGCCATCTTGCTCAGTCAGGTCCCAGAGCTAGAGCCCTACTAAGCAGATGGCAAGGGAAGGATAAAAAGATTTGCAACTCTTCAGGGGAGGTGGGAGGGTAGTGAGGACCGATTCCTGCTGTTCCTGGAGAACACCTGTTACAGGTGAGTAACTACGCTTTCTCCAGGAACAAGCAGGAAATCAGTCCTCACTTATGGGACTCCCCAGCTACAGGCTACCGAACCTGTAAGCTAAAAATGCCTCCGCGAGGCCGTGAGCAGAAGCCGATGTCCGAAGGAAGCCCGAGTCCTCGGGCCTTCGGGGCAAGCTCTCGGTAGCTGCAGAAGAAGGGTCAGAGGGCAGGAGCTGCTTATGCTCCGAACAGACTATGGAGTAAAGCCTGGCTGAAGGCTCTGTCCTGGCGAGACCCCCTCTCCAGGTAGTAGTGTGAAGTGAAATTATTCACTGAAGACTGGGTCGCAGCCTGGCAGATATCCGTCAGAGGCACCGAGCGCAGCGAAGTTACCGACGTTGCCTTGGCGAGGACACCATGTGCGGTGACCCGACGATCCAGCGGGGTGCCCACCTTTGTTTGGGCGAAGGCAATGCAGTCCACCACATAGATGGAGAGGGTGTGCTTGGTGACTGCCAGCACCAGGCGGTTGGGATCGTAGGCGATGAAGAGCTGGTCAGACTTGCATAAGAACATAAGAACATAAGATATTTATTTTATTTAACAGTATTTCTATACCGCCTTCTCCTTCAATCAAGGCGGTATAGAAATACTGTTGCTTTCTCCCCTAGTCTTTCTATATTCTGATAACGTAAACAATCGATCTACGTTTAGCCGTTCCACTCTGCTCATTAATTTATAGACTTCTATCATATCATATTTACGGTATCAGAATATAGAAAGACTAGGGGACATGCAATGAAGCTACAGGGAAAACTATTTAAGACTAATAAAAGAAAATATTTTTTCACTCAACGTGTAATCAAACTCTGGAATTTGTTACCGGAGGATGTAGTAAAGGCTGTTAGTGTAGCTGGGTTTAAAAAAGGTTTGGACAAGTTCCTGGAGGAAAGGTCCATAAACCATTACATAAGAACATAAGATATGCCATACTGGGTCAGACCAAGATCCATCAAGCCCAGTATCCTGTTTCCAACAGTGGCCAATCTAGGTCATATGTACCTAGCAGTTTCCCCAAGGGACACAGGTTCCACAATGCTTGTATTGGTTCAAGCATTGATATCCTGGGTCCCTTCTTAATAATGGTTTATGGACCTTTCCTCCAGGAACTTGTCCATTATTAAGAAGGGACCCAGGATATCAATGCTTGACCCAGTACAAGCATTGTGGTACCTGTGTCTTTTGGGGAAACTGCTAGGTACGTATGACCTAGATTGGTCACTGTTGGAAACAGGATACTGGGCTTGATGGACCTTGGTCTGACCCAGTATGGCATATCTTATGTTCTTATGAGAAGGACTCAGAGTCAGGCTGGCCCCCACGCCCCTTGGCCGAGGCCCACTTGGAGCCGGAGGCACTGGATCTGTAAGACCTCGCTCCCGAGACCGGTGCCGAGGACCCTCATGAGGCCTGTGGCTCTTGGGGGTTTCCAATGCAGTACCCCAGTCGGGTGATCCTCGGTCTCTGGGCGCAAGCCAGCTGTGCTGGGAAAAAGTGCCTGCTGGGCAGCAAAGAAGGCAGAAACACTGAGCTCCAGTGCCAGTATATGGGACTCCCACTCGGGAGTGGGTCCCTGCGATGCTGACGCCAGGGTTACCGGGTCTGGCGTGGAGGAGGAGATGGTGTCTTCGCCGGGACGACCCTCAGGAGACCGGGCACCATCGCCAGAGGCCTCTGGATCCTTACGAGGTACCCTTCGAGGCCACTCCTTGTCCAACTCTCAGGAATGCCAGGGAGAACTAAGAGAACGAGCGTGAAACCGCTCGCACTTGTCCAGAGCCTCTGACAGCAACTTTGAGGTCTTCTTCTTCTTTTGCCGTTCCAACTTCAGCGAACCCTGGTCGGAGTGACGCGGGGTCACTGAGGGAGACCCCGGAAGCAGTGGATCGGTAGGGCGAGGTGCCACCGGGGATCCCAGGGATGCCTTACGGAAAATATCGTCGGATTTCTGCTTGCGGCTTAGCAAGGCCTTAGCGGACATTTTCTTACCTTCAATGAAACGGGGGCCAAAAGACCAAGGACCAAAGCCTTCTCCACCCTCTGCCATTCCTGTCGGAGCCTCAGCCCTCTGATGCTGACCGTGGGGAGTTTTAGAGCTTAGGCCACACTTCGCGCCCAAACTCTCTCTTCCGGCAGAGTCCGACGACTCAACGCTTACCACCAGACTTCCCGGGACATCGCTATTCTGTTGAGGCACCTTCAAGGCCCGAATAGAGCTAGGGGATGAGAGGTCGATGCCCGAAGCAGATGACGAGGGAAACTCCTCCAGACGCTGCTCAGCCGGGCAACTCTCCCCTTCAGACCACTGTTGCGGCACCGGCGAAAAAAAGGAATCAAGTGGACCAACCACCCAGTAGGTAATGGCATCGAGGCTAGAGGGGCTACAGGCTGTTTTGCCCCTCTAGTCTTTCGCTTTCTCCCCATAAGCAATGCCGTGCCGCTCAGCACACCCATCGAAACGCCATCTTGAATCCCCTCCCCCGTCACATTTCTTAAAACCGGTGGCTATGGGGGCAAAAAGGGCCCATGCGAGGTCGAAAACACTCGAGGCGAGAAAAAAGGGCGTGAAAAAGGCCCGAAAGAAAAAATACTAAAGTGTCAAAAAAAAAGGGATCCCCTAGCTCACAGCCGGAGCAGGGGCAAAGGGGAGGACAGAAAATGACTGGTGCTACCGGAAAAAAGGCCAAAAGGCCGAAGTCACAAAAACGTTTTCCGAGGTACGAGGACGTGCATCCCAAGGGCTCTTTGGAAAAGGGAGACTAAACAAGATGGCACCTTTGGGCGGGAAGAGGACCACGCAAGCGTGGCAGCAATCCCAAAGGCTTGCTTTGAAAGCTGGGGAATTGCTCCACACGGACTCCATCAGTGCCAACGTCACCCATAAGTGAGGACTGACTTCCAGCCTGTTCAAAAATGGAGACGTAAAAAAAACCAAACAAACAAAAAACCTACTCCTTAGTTGCCCCTACAGGGAATCCAGATCTCTGGGGTTACTCACTCCAGCTGCTTGGAAACTGAGCTTACTGGGGCTGGTAGGGGGTGCCAGCTGCCTGATGCCATCAAAAGACGACATGCACAATCTCCAAACTGCTAGTGGGGGTTGACCACCCAGAGGAATGGGATGGGACTGGACTGGAGGGACGATGAGGAACAAGAGTTAAAGTAACTAATGAGTGAAAAGTCTGCTGCATATCTGCCACAGAATGCCAGATAGTATCCAAAGTGATGGGGGGGGGGGTGTGTGTGTGTGTGTGTCTAATCAGAGGAACTAGGTTTCTCAAGAAGGCTGTGGTCCTAGCAACCTATGGAGACAGATCATCTCTCTTACCCTGCTGGCCAACAGAGGTTTCTTGCACATCCTCCGAGGGGGCCAACATCACTGGAGTCATAACTCTTCTCTCAGTTATCTCCTGCAGGCACAGTCAGATTTCCAACAACCCCCCCATGCCAGCCATCATAGTCTCAACCTCAGTGACATCCTCTATGGCCTCAAATGCAGCCAATGCAGTCTCACCTTCCACAGGGACCCATCGACCCTCAGGCAGACTGCTTCCAGGAAATATGGGGGGAGGAGGACCATTGGGGGAGAGTGACGTATGACTCTCAGGCTGGCCTGTTGCTGTCTGTCTGGCCACAGAGCCTGCATCTGATGCACTAGACATCTTAGCTGCAAGGAGCTCTGGTAACTCCCAAGCAGATATATGCCGTCATGCGAAAGCTCCCCTGGCACGTACCGATACAGGCAACAATGAAGCAATAAGGCAAGTCAAAACAGAACTTGCAAGCAAGCAAATCCCTGTGTGTCACCATCTAGGTCTCCCCCCCCCTGCCAAATCATAAATGACTTTTAATAATTACTACATTTCTGTATTACTTTGGCCACCTATGTAAGATGGTCATGCCGATGAAGTTCCCTGAATCTGAAATTCCCTATATTATTATTACTACTGGGAACATAATCATAACCCTGTCTCAAGTTAACTGCTGTTCTATTGTTCTTGCACACTGTTCTCATACACCATGTTTAATGTACTTTTCTTATGTGGTCCCTGTAAACAGCCTGTAATTTATAAGTAGGTGGTATAAGAACCAGTTAAATAAATGAATAAATAAATATAGCAGGTGGTCTCAGTCACTGGTTTTCATCTGCGTAAAGACTGGGTGAACTTATCTATGGTGGCTACTCAACTGGGACTTCTGGAGCCTAAATATGATTTAAATTCTGTAAAAAAAACCTTCGTCCTCTAGAAACTAAGCTCTGAGGCGGCCATAAAGAGAAGAGGATTCCTCACTGCAACAGATGAGTCAATGGACAGTGGGCCATACAATTTAATTCTGTTCTTAAATCCATTCTGCCAAAAAGACACCCTAAAACTAATCTAGAATTCATGGATACACTATACCTGCACCATTGCATAAATACAGAAGGAAGGAAGGAGGTGCAGGTTGCATGGCCTTGGATTAATATTTTACAAGATATACATGCTTACAAACACAGCTAAAGGTACCTATAAACAGCCTACCTGTGTCTATACGCCAGGCACCCTCCCTGGCCCTCTTCAAATCCAGGTTGAAGACTCACCTCTTCACCGTCGCATTCAGATCCTGACTTCTATCCTTATCTTATCTTTACCCCCGTCAACTCTCATGATCATATTGTATTGAGCATACTGTGCCTTGCACTAATCCGACCAATGCTCTGTAATGTTCTGACTAGATTGTAAGCTCCGATGTGCATGACTCTGACGGCAGGGACTGTCTCTTGTATTCTGGCTAACTCTTGTTGGTTAGCTGTACAGCGCTGCGTGCGTGGCGCTCTATAAGTGATAAATAGTAGTAGTAGTAGATAGCTGAGAAGAAGCAGATTTTAGTCACAGAAACAAACTTAGTTCAGGATAGGAAGGGTAACAGTATTACCTTGATGGTTTTGTCAGATGAACCACTGAAGAGTAAGTCCCCTATGGAATAAACACAGAGACACCACACTGGACCCTGGTGCCCCACGAAGGTGCCCTTGCATTTAAATATCTGCTGGGGGTCATAGGCTGAAAGAGATCAGGCAGACAAGGAAAGAATGAGATGGAGGTCAGTAAAATATAAGCAGCCCGTTCCCATGCTTTAAGGCTTCACTTGCCAAGAGTCAGTCTGGATTTACAGCCTGCTTCTTATCTACTCTGTCTTCTTCGTCACTGTACTCAGAATGGGGGCTCTAGCTGGTGACTGCTCACGATTGCGTTTATTAAACCAGTCCTCTTAGGCTTGCCCACCAGTTTCAGAGTGGTGTGGTTGACTGTGCCCTGTAGAAAAGCAACTTCTTCCCCATTATGTCTTTGTAATGGGCTAGACCCAAGAATTCTGCCTGGCTCAAGCTTTTCGTTTTGCCATCTAATGTATCAAATTCACTACGGTTGCAAAAATGTAGACAGACAAAGTTGTGCTCCGCCATTGCCCTGGCTTCCTGACCCCCCTCACTGCCAGGACTCTAATCTGGTCACTGTCTATGTAGAAAAAAAGTGAATTCCAGCCATCCAGTAGTCCTCCCCTGTAGGCCAGCATGAGGTTAAACCAGAGGGGACAGAGCAACCATTCTAAGCTCAAAACTGAAAAAGATACCAGCTGAATATGCAGGCAGCAATTTAACTTAATAACTTAGCCTTTTTAAAAATTAGGACTGCTGTTTGTGTGAGCCATTTAATTGGACACCAGCTGAATATCACCATTCCTGTTCATAAACAGATACATCTTGTATGGATATTGAGATATCTATCCATTGTGTGGCTCCTAATGCTTTAAAAAAGAAAGGCCTAGCTGTGTGTAATCTCTACTGGTTGCTGACGACATAGTGCTTTGAATATTGATCTGTAGAAATTTAGGTATTTATTTCCAGTTCATTAGGGATTTTTTGAGGATACAAGAAATCTATATTGATATTTTTGTGGCACTACTACTATTGCAGAGTATCTCTTCCGGTTAAATCAACACACATTTGTACAGTTGAATCATCAGTGCAAAACAAGGCACAAACCCAGAGTGGAAGGTCCAAGGCAGAAAAAAGAAGGGGTGAGAGAATTCCAGGGCAGTGGAGTTTCCCATGTTTATCCAATCACCAGCTACTGCTGTTATTATTATTGGGGTTTATCAGTTAAAACTTACAAGCAGAAACCCTATTTATAAATGGTAACAGCAGCACAAATGACACTTAGATGAGTGTATGAAACACATTACTCACATCCCAGGATTCCCATGTTCAGCCTTGCATTAATGTGAGAAAGTTCATCCTAGAAACAAAGAATGGGTCAGATATAGATTGTTATTAAGTGTTACACTGCTACAAAGAATGTTCAGAATGATTTTTTAATTTGCAAGGCAGAAACCAGATTTAAAGCCACAGGCCATTTGCCTATCAGTCCCACTCCCAGAGCTGTAAGGGGCAGATTTACTAAGCCCCACACCAGAAATACGCATGTGGGCTGAGTTACTAGCCTGTGGGAGGGGGTCAGCACTAACTTGAGGGGGTGTGTGCTTCTGTCCCCTTGCAGTTAACATGAGCCTAGGTCACAACACTGCACAAGCCGGCACATGGGTGCACTTAACACCACCCACCAAAGTGGCGCTAATGCACCCACGTCAAGGACATCAAGCACGGTTAGCATGCACCACTAATGCCCGTGTTCTGCCCTATCCCACACAGTCCCTGTCTCCACATGTGCTACCAGGGTAGCGTGGGATTTTTGGTGCTAGGGTCCGTGCTTTTTACTGCAGCGCCCAAATCACATACTAAACCCCATGCTACCGGGTAGCATGGCTTAATTAATATGTCCTTAAGTGAGCAAACATGGATTTTCAGAAGGTTTAATCGATTAAGCACAGGAGTCAGCCAGTTAAACCTCAGTTTGGCATTTTTACTCACTGACTGACAAAACTCACTTAAATTTATAGGGCTGGCTTATGACCTGGCTGCTTAATGCTTTAGCTGTCCTACATTAAGACTGTCTATATTTAGGAAAATCTTCAGCTGAATGCACAGCCAACGAGAAATACCCAGTTATAATTAGAAAGAGTCGTCTCAGCCACTCAGAAAAAGCAGAAAGCCTATTTCTTTTGTCTTGGTTCATACCTTGCGCCCCAAAACAGAGTGCTCCCGAGCGACTCCCAAGAAACTGGGGGGCGGGGGGGGGGGAAAGAGGGTGGGAACACCAGAGCCGATGGCCATTTTTCTGGGACCCAGGCCATTTTAAAATAGGACATTTAATATCTGTAACATTTTCTGCATCTCTTTCTTTCAATAGACATGCTGTGAGGACATTCTTCCCCCCTTCATGCCCGATACTAAGAAACGTAAAAGGTTGGGACAAATGATAAGTAGTAGTAGTCATAGTAGTATACTTTTATTATTGCAGTGTTTAATTGCAGGGCCGACCATAGAGTTGGTCCAAAATGTGGAAGCCCTAGGAGAACCTCAAGTTTTACATCACCTCTGGCTGTCAAAAATTATTATTTAGCTTTGAATGGCCGTCTTTGGCTGCCCTCCAGAGGTTGCTGCCCTAGGCGAGCACCTAGTTGCCTAGTGGCTGGGCCGGCCCTGTTTAATTGTGTAGGGTTTCTCTACTTTCCCTTAGTTCAATAAATGACAATCACAGCACAGTGCAGCATGGGAGAAACTCACGTTAAGCATGGAGGCATCTCTGCGAAACTCCATCATGTCCTCACTCAGCTTGCTCTGGTTCTCATCCAAAACATCTAATGAAACAAAAGAGCACAAATGCAGGGCTCAGGCAGTGGCTCATTTCAATTTGCAATGCACCGTTTATGGGCGTGAGTTTATAATATGATCCTTATGTCAGATGTTCAAAGAGGCACCTATTCTGTGTCTATTCGTAAAGATAAAATAGGAACCTATGTGCATTTATGAAACGGACACCCAGAACCAGCCCCAGTAGCGTGTAAATACAGGTGTCAAGTGTGTGTATACTCCAGGGGTGTACTCATGCACTTTACAAAATACATGGGGGTGCATTGCAACTCTGCCCTGAATGAGTTTTTAAAATTTTTTCACTGTCATTTTAGAGAACTTTTTTCAAATTCTAGTATTGTTAATTATGATGGATATAATGTTGTCCCTGGTTTTGTTAAGCTTTGTGCTATTTCTCTTAGATTTTACGTTATTATTATCCTTTATGGGTGTTATTAATATCCATTTTGATTTTACTATTTTTGTATTGATATTTGTATTTTACAATTTAAAGTAAGCTGCCTGCTTTTTTTATCCATTAAGTTTTTATTCACAAAAGAAACATCATAAATCCATACAATAATCGTCATCTTGCACACACTTTACATCTGGGGTCACCAACCTCCAGAGGGCTGCGGGCCGCACAGCCGACTACCGGGAGCCTCGCGGGCCGCACCCCCCTTCTCCCCGCCCCCGCGAAAAAAACAACAAACGCAAAATTATGAAAACAATGGCTGATCACCTTTATTGAATTTAATGAGATGGCTGATGATTCATGCTAGCAGACAAACGCTTAAAGTCCGGCTTCACAGATGACACTGACAGGAGAAGGGACGCTTGCAGGTGGTTGTCGGTGAGCTGCGAGCGCGTGGATACAATGGCGGGAATCCTTGGCGGGCCGCACGTAATGTTAACCGGGGTAGAGCCTCGCGGGCCGCACGAAGGGACCTCGTGGGCCGCAGGTTGGTGACCCCTGCTTTACATGTAACCACCCTTACCCCCCCCCCACCCCTTCCTCCCGTCCCACCCGGATCCCCTGCCCTATTTCCACATCTGAGATAGGGCACGACAAAGAGAACAGAATGGTACAGCAAATTGCTAGCTGCCCCTAAGCCATCATTCTTAAAGTCTAGACATTGTGTGGTCTGTTCCTGTGTAGGCAACCAGGGCATGCAGAGACCACTTTTACAAGAAAGTCCTTAGCTTCATATATCTTAATGCTGTGAGCTTATACAGTTAAAAAAAAAATGCTACATCCTGGTTGCAACCTCCCTTAAAGGCTTCCAAACATTTCACAATAGCACTATCGTTACCCTTGTTACGGTACATCCATATTTTACAAACTGTTTGTCAGGATATCAACCTATACACCGCAGTAATATACAGAGTGCAGGCTATACCAAACCGTACTCCCCACCCCCGTTATCCTATACCTGTTCCCTTCAGGGACATCAGAGTCCCTTGCTATAACTCCTGCACCTCCTTTTACAATCAAAAACCCCCTGCCTTACCTCCCCAACTCCCCCCCTCCCCTCCCACCCCGTTAACCCAACCCAGGAGTCTAATGCACCCCCTCCTAAGCTCAAACAGACAAGATCTTCAAAGTCAGATTCCCCCCCTCCTCCCCAATACCCTCCCAACCCCCTCAACACACTTGTCTAACCCCCTCTCCTATTGACCCAAGCCCACACCCCCGTCCACTGGCTCTCCACCTTTCCCACCTTGCCTTTAAGCCCCGTTAATCTATGCATATGATACAGCTCTACCAAACGCTTAACATACCTGTCAAAGGGCGGCAGAACATCCCTCCGCCAGTACTAATAAAAGAAAATATTTTTTCACTCAACGTGTAATCAAACTCTGGAATTTGTTACCGGAGGATGTAGTAAAGGCTGTTAGTGTAGCTGGGTTTAAAAAGGTTTGGACAAGTTCCTGGAGGAAAGGTCCATAAACCATTATTAAGAAGTGACCGAAGATATCAATGCTTGACCCAGTACAAGCATTGTGGAACTTGTGTCTCTTGGGGAAACTGCTAGGTACATGTGACCTAGATTGGCCACTGTTGGAAACAGAATACTGGGCTTGATGGACCTTGGTCTGACCCAGTATGGCATATCTTATGTTCTTATGTACAGTGCAATGTCACACCTCGCGGCAAGAATACATTGCCTTACAATGCTCCCATGATCCCCCCCCCCCTTCTCAGTATCCTTTAATAGGAGACATGATTCTGGTGTGAGGTCCACCGCGGTGCCTGTAATTTCCTCAATAGCCCCTCCAATTTTCCCCCAATATTGCTGTACCATCGGGCATGTCCACCACATATG
Source organism: Ichthyophis bannanicus (assembly GCA_033557465.1). Lineage (NCBI taxonomy): Eukaryota > Metazoa > Chordata > Amphibia > Gymnophiona > Ichthyophiidae > Ichthyophis > Ichthyophis bannanicus. The sequence goes on along the minus strand of CM066044.1, from coordinate 551,821 downwards.
CCACCATGTGCCTTTCTCACCACACCTCCACCAACATTCATCCGAACTCATCACCTTCGCTCGAAACAATCTCTCCGGTGTCAGGTACCACCTGGTCAAGACTTTCCAGCCATTCTCCCGAAGCGACATGGCAATGGACACTCTCGCTGTACCCATCGCTATCCTCTCCCAAACCCCCACCTCCCAATTCACCCCCAGCTCCTTCTCCCATGCCTTCATATAACTTAATTTCTCCTCCCCTCTCTCCGTTAACCCCTTATATACGTGGGAAATTATTCCCTTCCTGCCCATCGATCCCAAACAACTGCCTTCAAACCACCCCGGCTCACTGATAATATCCTGCCAGAACGTTCTCTGCCGAAGCACCGACCCCATCTGTAAATAGTGGTATCGATCACTCTCCTCCAGGTGGTATAAATCCCGAATGCCTTCAAAAGAGCACACTCCTCCCCCTTGTACAATTTGAGACACCTGTGTTAAGTCATGTTGCACCCATCTGTGTAAAACACCTCCCTCCGGGCCCACACCCTCTTCGCAGCACACCACCAACGACGTTGCGCGTGCACATCTTTTCTCCCCTATCGCCCCTTTTTTCTGTCGGAGCCAAACTTCCAGCGTATGGAGTGGAGGAGTGGCCTACTTGTTGGGGCAAGGTACTTCAGGCCGGAAGGTCGGGGGTTCAAATCCCACTAGAGGGCAGCAACCTTGGGCCGGAAGGACTGGGGTTTCTAGTCCCACAGGTGCTCCTTGTGGTCTTGGGCAAGCCACTTAACCCTCCATAGCCCATGTTCCCTGTAAAATAGTTATCTCCAAGTTATAATGCCCTGTTCAATGTAATTTCAGTTTGTTCAATGTAAACCGCACTGATGCAGAATAGCGCGGTATATAAGAGAATGTAAATAAATAAATAAATGATTCACCCAGGGATTTTCCCCTTTACTCCCTCTCCATCCCCACGCCAACCGCTCCAATTCCCCTGGCTTAAAACCCACCCCCTCCATTACCACCCAATGCTTATGCTGTTCCCTCATCCACGCATACACCGCTCTTAACTGTGCAGCTATATAGTACTTTTTAAAACATGAAAATCGCAAGCCTCCCTCCCCCCTTGACACCTGCAGAGTCCTCGTTGCCACCCTGGCCTCTTATATCCCCAGATGAAACCTTCCACCTGCTTTTGCAGTCTTTTCAGTGCCTTCGCTGGTACTGCAATTGGCAGTACCTGAAAATAGAAGAGAAACTGTGGAAGCAACATCATTTTTATTGCTGCCATCCTCCCCAGCCAAGATATATATATCCTCTACTCCAGTCCCCCAACTGCGCCTCGACCCGCCCAAACACCTTCGTGTAGTTCAATTTATAGATATCCTCCACTTTCCTCCCTAAATGGACTCCTAAGTATCTAATAGAACGCTTCGCCCACCGAAACTGTAAGGCTTCTTGCAAGCTCTGCTGCAACTCTTCCTCTACTGAAATATTCAAGATTTCCGACTTGCTCCAGTTTATCCTAAAGCCCGCTAAGCCCCCGTATTCCTGTAACTCCCGCATCACAGCCAGCAATGTCTCTCTGGGCTTAGTAATCATCAATAAAATGGCATCCGCAAACATGGCTAGCTTATACTCCCCCGCCCCACTACCAGCCCTTTAATCGCAGCCTCCTCCCGTATTTTCTCCGCTAGCGGTTCTAATGACAAGGCAAATAACAACGGTGAGAGGGGACACCCCTGTCTCGTCCCCCTTTGCAAGTCAAAAAACTGAGAGTATCCCCCATTTATCTTCACACATGCTTTAGGGTTCTCATAGAGCGCTTTTATCCAGTCCACAAAGCCTCGTCCAAACCCCATAACTTCCAACACCGTAAATAAAAATCTCCACAACACCCGATCAAATGCCTTTTCGGCATCAAGCGACAGGAGCAGCGCCGAATCAGCAGCGTGGCCCGCTGACCAAATTACATTCAATATTTTCCGAATGTTATCGGAGACTTGTCTGCCCGGTATGAAGCCCGCCTGGTCTCCATGGACTAGCTTCCCCAAAACTCGGTTTAGTCTCCCCGCTAAAATTTTTGCCAATAATTTTGTGTCTAGATTAATCAAAGAGATTGGTCTGTACGACGTGCACTCCTGCGGATCTTTCCCCTCTTTATGGATTAATGTAACTCCTGCCCAGCCCATCGTCTCCGCCAGCCTTTCCCCTTCCCTCGGCAAATTAAAAAGTCTAGTCAAAGGAGCCACCAACATGCCCTTGAACTTCTTATAAAAGCAGGCCGTCAAGCCATCTACCCCTGGGGCTTTGCCGGGCTTCAAACCCTTAATTGCCCCTTCCACCTCCCCCTCCTGTATTTCCCTATCCAACTCTCCTCTGTCCCCTTCATCCAGCTGAGGTAATTTTACTGCGCTCAAGTAAGCCAGGATTTCTCCCACCGGTCTCTCTGGAGGTGCCTCATACAAGCTCCGATAAAACTTGACAAACTCTTCCCTAATCTCCTGCTCCTCCCTTACTACCCCTCCCACTCCCCTAATCTGCGTTATCCGAGCTCTGTTGCGCTTTTGCCACCTCCCCTCTGCCCCCTCCCCTTCCCCGAACACATCTCCTCCTTGCTTCCCCTTCCCCTCCCTGTCCACACCCCCAACCCCCCTCTACCTTCCTCCCCCCCAGGGAGAAACAGACTTCCCTATACATGACTAACAATCGGGCTCCGGCCTACCCCCTATCTTCCCCAACCACTCATACCCCATTGACCTCTTCTTCCCCCCCTACCACTCTACCCCCCTCCACTCCCCACTCTGCCCTCCTCCCCAGACCTATCCACCCCTCATCACCCCCAAACCCACCACCCATATCCCCCGACTAACCTTATCCTTTTATCCCAAACCCCACCCGAGAAAACACTCCTCCCCCCTACATTACTCATTAACCAACACTCCAATATCACTGTGTCTTGCTCTTCATCCGTCTCCTTGTTCCATCGCTCGCTCGTTCTGATCCTCCTTACTCAGCCTCGCCAGGCGTCTGCTTTCCGCCGTCACGCGATGCCATTTCGTCATGCCCCTCCTGGCATGTTTGTCTAGGACGCTCCTGGTCGTACTCTGATTTCTCTCTCCTTCCGGGAGATTTGTCAGCCCCAGCTCTTTAAGGGCCCCCCAGGCCTCCTCACACGACTGCACTCTCCTTGATTTCCCTTTAACTGTTAGCAATAGTCCAAAAGGGAATAGCCACTTATATCTTATGTCCTCCTTCTGTAAGTAGCTCGTCACCTCCCTGAGGTTCCTTCTGCGTTGTAACGTGCCCATCGACAGATCTTGATACAAATCCAGCCTATGGTCCTCCCACACAAACTGACGAACCACTCTGGCTGCTTTCAACAATTTTTCTTTGATTTTATAAGAGCTGAGGCATACAACTATATCCCTTGGCTTGTTCTCTCGCACTGGGCCCAGCCCCCTATGGGCTCACTCAATTTGTATCTCCTCTTCATCTTCCGCCCCAGTTGGAGCAGCTGTTGAAAGCAAAGCCCGGAAGATTCTTAGCGACACTTCCTCACAGTTCTTCTATCGGGCTGCTTCTGGCAAACCCCGGATCCGCACATTGCCACGCCGAGACCGGTCCTCCAAATCCTCCAACTTCCTCTGTTGCTCTTCTTGAATTTTTCGCACGCCCTCCCACCCCTTCTGTAGCTCCTCCAGCGTTGCTTCCTGCAGCTACAATTGATTTTCCGTCTCCGCCACGCGGGTCCCCAACTCCACAATATCATGTCTCAAAGATTGAATAGATTCCTTCAGCTCATTTTTAACTCCATTGATCTATGTCTTAATTTCTTCTTTCATCTCCGACAGCCACGTCTTAAGCAGCTTAGCCATTCCTGAGCTGCCTGTCTGCTCTAGCTCGTCCTCCTGACCCTCTGGGCACACCATCTCAGATTTGTCCCCTTGTTCATCTTCCTTCCCTCTTCTTGGCGTTGCGTAGGGGGACTTAAATTCTGCCAGCTTCTTCTTCGCGGCCAGAGAGCCCCTAGATTTATCCATAGACAGATTCCCCCCCCCCCCTTTTCCAAGGGGGTCGCCTTCCACCTTACTTGTTTCTTCAGGGCCTCTGTCTGAATCTCTTATGCACGGTCCACCAACTCTTCTCTCTTCCACTAAACAGAGCCCTCAGTTCCCAGCTTTTTGTCTGCAGCACTCACCCCTGCCGCTGAACTGCTCTCCTCCCTTCACCAGCCTCGTGCTGGCTGCCTCTTTGCTCCTCGCGCTGATCCACTGGGGCCTGAATTGAAGCACCGCGTATCCCCCGCAGCCTCCTCCAGGCGTCTGCACGCTCTCCTGGGTCTCACGTTGCTTCAACTGCCAGCACTCTGCTCCCCCGGCTGTTCCCACGCTGCCGCTTTCCTATTATCAGATGCAGCCGACGCAACTCTCCTCGGGGGGCCGACTCACCCGTCTCGTCTGGCCTTTGCTCCCACACACCGGCAGATCTGCCTTATTTTCAGGCGTTTACCGCCACTTTCCTGCAGGCGCTGCCCCTCCGCGGTTTCTTCCACGCCTCAGGCCTGGGCCGCTACTCGAACCGTGCTGCTTCTCGCCACCTCCGATCTAGTCCACAGGTGGCCAATGCCTCCGCTCGACTTCTCATCCTCACTGGGGTGCCCCGCTACAGCCTTCTCTGCTTTCCGCCCCTCTCTCCTCACATTCAGGGGTATTTAAAGCTAATTTGCAGGCCGATGGCCCCGGAGCTCCAGAGCTACGCGGCCATGCTCCCCGATGCCATCACCGGAAGTCCAGCTGCCTGCTTTTAAAAGTCTTATTTGTTATTGAATACCAGTTTGGAACGTTTTTACTGGAAAAGTGGAATGTACATTTTGAACTTAATTGGCAGAGGACTCCAATCCACCACCTTCTCCTATGCACAGACTGTGAAGTCTTCAGGAGGAGATGATTCTTCCCTTGCTACCCTCCACATCTATTCTTATAGGGAGAATGGGTGCATACTTTTCATGCTACAAACTTTTTAATGGCTTCTTAAAGTGAAAGCACAAGCATCCTGGCAAAATGATCCCAGTACAAGTACCGGCGTACATTTACACCTGCAAATTTGTGCAGATACTATTTCAGAGCAGCAGTGCGTGCACAAGGGCAAACCCACCACTGAAACATCTCTTTAAAATGCATGGAAACAGAACGCAAATGCAGGCCTGGGGTACTATAGTGTTTTGCAAGCTCCAGTAGGCATTTATACAATTGCTTGAGAGTACATGTGCATTATAACATGGGTGCTCAGAAAACGCAGAGCTGATTTTTATGCGCTATATCCTTGGGGGGGAGGGGAAGGCAGAGGCAGGATCAGCACTTTTACAAATACATGCCAATGCCACTATATCAATTTTGTTCGATGTATTATGTTTGTTTCATTATAAACTGCCCCTGATTTCTGGAAGGAGCGGTACAGAAAAACATTCCAAATAAATAAATAAATGCACCAGTTTTTACCTGCACACACATACCTCTAAGCAGGGGTATCTCTGTGTAGGAGTTTCTGGAAAGGCAATTTTATAAAGCCACATTGGGGAACATGATTAGAAGTTATCCCTGTGGACATGATTTTATAGAAGCATGTTTTATGTGCTGAAAGGCTTATGTAAAAGACTCACATACTTTTACATGATCTACATACAGATATTCCCAAAAAAGTAGTCTGAGTGAAGTGGGGCAGTATTACCATGTACATACAAATTCTAGGGATGTGCTTTCATTTCTAACGAAAGCTGGGATCGCTGCAAAATGGGAAAAGATGATATTGTTGCCATTTCCTGTTTGCTGTGAAGAGTATCCAGACAGTGTGTTCTATTGCTCAATAGTGTGTGCTCTTTCAAAAGAGGGTGGACTAGTTAAAAAAAAATACTAAACAAGGGCAAAAAAAATGAAAATAGACAACAAAACAATAGGAAATGAAATTTTTGGGACTGCACATGCCTAGCAAATTCTATACAGTACATATGTACGCACAGAATCCACGAACACATTTATATGGTCTTGGAGCTTCTGCAAAAGTTGTGGTTACTAGAGTCTAGTTTGCAAAGACACATAGCTGCCTATCTTAAATATATAAAATAATCTGTTTGGGAATATCACCCAATTGTTCTCATTCCATAACTAGCATTTATCCAAAATGTTTATAATACATTATAAAACCTTTGTGAAATGGATGTATTCAATATCTATTTAATATGATCATCAAGGCTTTATAATTGATCCATAACTCTTTTCAGATTTATCAGTCAACCCAGTTCATATACCAAAAACTTTATGTCAAGACTAGCATATGAAAAGCAGTTTTGAAAGAGAAAACTCCAGAGTTCCCTAATAGTCCAAAATATAAGGGGGAGAGTGTAAAGAAGAATTCAGAAAGGAGATAATAACTCCAAAACATCAAGAAAAATGTGTAAAGAAAGATGGCTGCAAAAGTGGTCCAAGGCATATTACATTTATGGCACGGTTATGGTAAACCAGCGGTGCTCGATGACAGTGATAACCTAGCATTGATAAAAGCAACTAAATCACTCAGTTGAAAAGAAAAATACACCTCACTGATTTAACAAAATTAAACATTTACAAAGAAATCTTAAATGAAAAGAAGCACCCAGTTGTAACACTCCCAACTTAAGTAACAGGAACTGTTTACAGAGCTTTTGTGTCTTCCTTGCAATATCAGGAAAAATAAAGATTGAAAAAACACAGAAGGCTGTGGTCCTCTTCTTAAGGCACATTTTAAGGATCCAATCTCTGTCCACTACAAGAGCACGAGTACCTGGTTTATACATCATGCCCAGATAGATCCAAAAGTTCAGATTCATTCAAAACATCCCTATTTGGATCTGTTACTTGACTAGTTGGCTCTTTTTTCGCCGATGGTAAGTAATATGCTTTGGTTAAAGGCGGTATTAATTCCTGAGGGACCAAAAGAACCTCTAACAAGTACCTTTTGAACATTTTAATCACTGATATCCCCATTGACCTAGGAAAATTCAACACTCACAAATTCACAGCATAAGCAGAATTTTCCAAGAGTTCAAGCTTAAATTTCAGAGCTGTGTTAACAAGAGCCAAATTAGTGTTTGCAGAAATCTGATGAGCATGATCTTCAATTTTAGAATTTAAATTCTCAACATCACTTACAGAAGCTGCAATCCTCTCCGAGTTCTGCTGGAATTTGGCAGAGATGTCGATGGTCTGCCTAGATACTGTATCAAAGAGAGTGACTAGGGCCCTCTAAATGGTTTCCAAAGTGAACTTCTTAGACCAAGGAAGAGACAAGGAAATGGTTGTGGATGAAACAATTGGCAAAACTACAGGTAGTTGCTCCCCAACACCAGGGCCGCTTGCCATTGGAGATCATTTTGCCAACAAGCCTCCCTGGGTATCCCCAGAAACACCAGGGACAGTCCCCCCACCCTTCAACAGACAGACCTCCTCGAGCAGAACCCAACGCCACACCGACTTCCGAAGAGGCTGGCTCCAAACTGATAAGTTAAGGAAGGGGTTCTCCCGGGCGTGGCATCGTCGTCTGTGCCTCAGGAGAAAGACATAGATCGACTTTGGAAAGCTGCAGCGGACCCTCCCATCCAGTCACTACAAATCCTGACCTTATCCCCTGCATCGCTGCCTCTGAGAATCCTACAAAATGATCCATAGGACTGAAGACAGGAGGCTGAGACTCTGAGTGGTAATATTTTGCCTTCCCTTTGTGTTTAAAAATTAAGGCGGGTGACCAGAGCAAAAACAAAATTGCACTAAATGACAACTGTGTAACTAAGTTACTCAAAAATGATTTTTTTTGTCGGACTATTTGTACATAGGGGAACTCAATTCCTTCGATAAAAATTTTCCATTTTAATCCATACAAACCAGCTAAGACTTAAAGAAAGAACTTATTGCACATGCACTTATCTGATGTGTGTAGACGGCAATCATCACTGCAGGTACACATCAATGTGGATGGAGAATAAGAGTATGATAGTTTCCTATAATTTACGTTGTACAGTTTACAGTGTTCAAATGTGCAGAGTTTACGTTGAATGGTTTTAATTTTTAATGTGTTCCAAGTAAAATCCAAGTTTTCTGTTAAAATTCATTCCATGTAAACCACCATGATTAGTATGAATGGCCTCACCGTGATTGGCGGTATGAATGGCCTCACACCAATCAGCAATCAATTTTCTGCGATCGGGCCACCCCCATGGAGGCTCCCACGGTATGCTGTACCTGGGAAATGCATGAACCCTGCATATGGTAAGCTTATTGAAATCAAACTGCCCCAATAAAAGCTCCAATGGTAAGTATATAGAATGTAATTTACAAAAGAGAATGCCAATCCAGTTCCAAGTTCAAGCCTGCCGGCGTTACTGTCTGCAGCTTGAAAATCCAGTGCTGTTCACAAAATTGGAGGTGGATGGTCCTTTCACTCTCCCGCCATGTAGAAGGCGTGCGATCAATGATTCGCCGGCAAAACTGTGACCGGATTGGACACAGTGAGCAACCAGTGGAGCAGACAAAACCTGGTTAGCAATCCTGGACTTAGGTAATTGTGGACTAAGCACAATTTAATAGGGTGACTAGTGTGGCCCACATATTTGAGGCCGCAGGGGCAGATAAGCAGACAAAGCACATGGCTGGTAGTACAGTCTGTATGATCCTTTGTGTTCAGACATTAAGAAAATCGGAGCTGCTGCTCATGTAGCCATCTTGAAGCGCACTCCCACATATCACACTCCATTTCTTTTGATTCTACTCCCACATCGTAGGACTCGTTTCTTTTACCTATACTCCCAACATGAATATATCGTTCTGCATCAAAGATATTGCTCACCTTCAATCAATGCACCCTCAAGGGCTAAATGGCGATCTTTGTTGTAAGTTAATTAAGCCAATTAAGCGAACGAATGAGTCTTAGAGATTGAAGGACCTTGATTGATGCTGCATTTTAGTCAGAAAGACAATGATGCCATCTTGGTTCTCCTCTTGCAGGATGAAACAGATGGAGAAATACTAATGGATATATGAAGGTGCAAAATTTCCCCCAATGCAGAATAAATGCTAGTAGTGGAATGAGAACAACTAGGTGAGAATCTGTCTTGGATTAGTTATATGAACCTCGCTGTTGATATATTGGTGAAGCACCATTATGAAACGACTCCCTATGTGCCTGCATTTAACCACACACAGAGCAGGCAAAACTATTACCCCAGAAATGGCTTTCAAGATTGCCGCCTTTTTCTTCTCATCAGTGTAGGAATGTATTAGATTCCATAACAACAACTTACAGTAATAAAGCAAAGTCCAGCGGTAGCCTTCTCATCTTAGCAGTGAAGACAGCAAAGGATGCACAAGTTAGCAAAGTGCTTTAATATCAATAAAAACAAGACTATTCCAACCAACACATCATCTAGCATCCCTGCACTGGTTACCAATACAAAGCAGGATAATATATAAAACAACAATAACTTCATTCAAAGCTTTAAATGACATGGCTCCAATCACACTAAGTAAACTAATTAGCAAAGAATCACAAAAAGCTACTCACAGAAAAGGACAATCAAATAAACTAAGGACTCCTAATGATTTCATAAAAGCAAATAAATTAACTAATAATAGAGCCTTTTCACACGCAGCCCCAACCATTTGGAACTCCCTCCCAGAGGACCTACGAACTTTAACTGAGATTATGGAATTCCGTAAAAAACTGAAAACCTATCTATTTTCCATGCACTACAGCAACATAGATAATCCCCCGATCAACTCAGATAAAGGCTAAAAAGATACCTGACTGAGTCAAATTAATTCCAACAACTTAAACAGATAATATACCGAGCTGAAAATGTACTGTGATTCAATTCTAAAGTTCCCACAAACTTCTAATTGTATATAGTTTATAATGTTTTGTTTTGTATTAACATATGCTGTTAGCGGATATATTGTTTACTGTTACAAGATGTTCCATGTAAAACCAAGCTCCTGCTTTGTTGATTGTTGTTTATTGTAAACTGCAACTGATCTCCGGAAGATGCGGTATATAAATGATTGTTAAATAAATAAATAAATTAAATAAATAAATAAATCTACATCAAGGTGAACAGTTGGTAACGCAGTGTGGCAAATATTTTATTCAATGCCCAACATGTTTCGGCAGACACGCCTGTATCAGGGGCTAATGAGTAATTCCTTATAGACTGGACTACATACAGTAAATTGCCTATACATAGACTGACTGGGAGTTAACTGAACATATAGAAAGAAGAGGAAACACACAAAAACCCCTCTTAAGCAAAACTGAAATTGAAAGTAAGAAAAATAGAAAGGAAAAAAGGATAAAAAGGGGTGAGGACCAAAGTGTGCCATGTGACCTTAAAAAGATTTTTATAGTGGAAACTGAGAACCATGAAATGTGCATCCACAAGTAAAAATCCAAAGACTCCGAAATAAAGGGTTCCAGATTCAGCACACTAAGACACACTGACAAGCGTCCACAGCCTGCTAAACAAATTACTACTACTACTACTCAGCATTTATATAGCGCTACCAGTTGTACGCAGCGCTGTACAGTACAGACATGTAAGAGACAAATGCTGTGTATGGCAATAGAAAAGAAGATACAAATCCAAAGACTCTGAAATAAAGGGTTCCAGATTCAGCACACTAAGACACAGTGACAAGCGCCCACAGCCTGCTAAACAAATGCTGTGTATGGCAACAGAAAAGCAGATTCAAAACTGGCACATAGCTTCTAAAATTAAAAGCAAAACCTCATATAGAGAAATGAATGTAACAGAATATATCATTATGCGGGCTATCTGGTACCAGCCTCTAAAGGTGCTCCATGGCATTTTTCTTTAAAACTATTAAAAGAAACACAAAGACTTTGCTTTCAGAGTCAGTTCTAGAGATAATTTGCCTCTATAAAGCTAGTGAAACTGAAGCACAAGACACACACTTCTATTTCAAAACACACATTTCAAAATTATCTCAACGACCAGTACAGAGAAAAGTAACCCCATAATAATTATTAACAATCACATCACACGTTGCCTTTCTTACAGAGCCCCCAACTCCAAAGCTGAGGAGTTCTCAACAATCCTGGAAGTGGTTTGCACTTTCACCTCACCTCACAAACCCATGCTGACCCTGGGGGACTTCAACTTCAATTCGGCAACACAAAAGGAGGCCAAGTTATTCCTCAAGAGCCTTGGAGGCCATGAACCATACGCAATTAATATGAGCCCACAACCAATAAGGGCTCCACCCAAGACCTCGCCTTCACTCCATCAACTCTAATAAAACAAACACATAATTCCCCCAGCTATAACGCCAACTCCCTGGTCAGATCACTATTTAATAACATTTCACATAACAGTCCCCACCCCGGTTAGCCACATCCAGGAGCAACATAAAGGGAGGAGATTCAAGGCCTACAATAAAGAACAATTCTTGAAGGAAGTTTTACCCATGCTGGACCATACAATGGAAAACTCGAACCACTCCATCATGAAAGCTGCAATTGCATCCTGACACAGAACAGCTACAGTACAAAAGAGACAACAAATTTCCTGGTACTCAAAAGAAATCAAAGAAGCCAAAAGGAACTTCAGAAAAATGGAGCGGAAATGGAAACAAAGGACCAAGGTACATTACAAAAATACAGAATTGTACAAAATCTAATCATGAAGGCGGCAAACAAATTGAGAGAACTCTTTGGAATAGTCCACACATTAACAAGATTTATTTATTTAGTTGTATTTCTATATCGCCTTTCTCCGGATCAAGGCGGTTTACATAGAACTGAGGAGTAAACCTTCACAGGAAGACCCAACTGACATACATCCGCAACGAATAGCAGACTACCTAATGATGAAGCAGAATAGCATTCAGCCAGAAACAAAGCCATCATCAACTGCACCTGAAAACCTACTCCAACACACCGGGACATGGGGTTAATTCACTATTCCAACATTCAGACAAGTAGACCACACAATAACAACCCTGAACACAGCAACCTCACCAAGCGATCCTTGTCTAATTGCATGGATAAAATCAGCTAAGGAAATGCTCATGCCTTTCATACACAAAATCATACACACTTCCTTCACACACAGACATATGCCTGAATCCCTCAAATTAGCATGAATCAGGGTCATTCTAAAAAGCCTGAAAAACCAACAAGGCAGACCCCACATCACACCGACCAGATTCCAGCATACCTTCATGATGAAAATCATAGAAAAGACAGTACAGTTACAACTGCAGGATCACATCAACATGGATTCAAACCACACCATGGTGGAAACATTGCTAACAGCAGTCTTTGACCACATTATCAGAGAAATAGACAATATAAAAAGGGGCATTATACTTTCTCGACATATCAGCCACTGTTGACTCAGTGTCATACACCATACTTCTAAAACACCTACAGGAGATTGGCCTCTACAATAACACATTGAAATGGTTCCAGTCATACTTAACAGGCAGACAACAGTATGTCAGATGTGGGGAAGACACATCCTCTCCATTCACATTAAAGCAAGGGGTCCACAAGGATCTCCAGGAACAAGCAGGAATGAGTCTTCACATATGGGTACGTCGGTACCGACGGAGCCTGCGCGGGAACGCTTCCCAGCGTCCAATCAGAAAGCTTTTGGAAGCATCCCACCACGCCTGCATGCTGCCTTCCCGCCTTTCCCAACTGCCTATCCTCAGTTTTCGTTTTTCTGCGGAGCCGGCAGGACGTCCTCCTGTCACCGCAGAAAATTCTTCTTTTAATCCTTTAGTTTTCTTGTGGTCGCAGCTGTCTCCCCGACGCCACCGGTACCGCCGGTTTTTCTTTCTCTTTTCTTGTAAAATTTTTTCCTTTCAGGGAATATTTTTTCTTCTCAGTGTCTTACGGTTTTTCAGGCCTTCCAGGCCTCTCCAAGTCCTTCATGGAACCGCCAGCCACTTTCTCCAAGAAATGTTCAAACTGTGGCGGTACAACTTTATTTTTAGACTCTTATAATTGGTGTCTAAGCTGTTTGGGTCCTGACCTTTTTCCTCCGGAGCCCTCGGGCAACAATATTGTGAGAAGAAGTTTTCAACATCGGGTTTCCCTCGATATGAGGTTCCCATCCAACTTCAGGGCACCGACCATTTCTTCTTCTACACAGGATCAGGTAACCCACAAACAGTCTGTTAAGACTAGCCAACCCTCGAGTGGTAGGGTCTCATGCACAGCATGTAGACGGCTCCGGCCTTGCCCTCGGGGGCCCATTGGCTTCAAAACCCCGGCAGGATTCTTCGGCCTCCAAAGCCTATGTGGGGTTTCAGGTTGTTCCAGGGGTTCACCCCCCACAGAACATTCCTGAGCCGTGTCCGGTGGTGGCATCCGCTTCGAGCAGTACCGATACTCCAGCATCAGCACTGGTGTTGGAAACACTCCTCACCAGGGATCGTCGTCTGGCGTCCTCGGTACCTACGGGACCGGTGCATACGTTCCAGACTGACTTTCCAGTATCGGTACTGGCACCGATACTGCCTCCGACGTCGGTACCCTCCAGACATGCATCGATAAACTCGCTTCCTTCGATGCCGAGTCTGGAATCGATCTCCAGTTTGGAGGACTGGGTACCGACTCGCCTTGGTACCGGCTCCCGTCAGTACCGAAGGCTCGGTTCCCATGGTTCGGATCCACAACTCTCGGTTCCTCCGATGCCGTTTGGATTGCCACTGGCTGGGTTTCATCCATCGGTATCAGACACGGTACCGAAGTAGGTACCGATGTCTACATTATCCTCAATGCCGAGTTTGGAATCGATCTCTAGTCTGGAAGACCCGGTTCCGACATGCCTTGATACCTTGACCTGTCGATACTGGAGGCTCGGTGCCGAGGGTGACGGCCGAAAGTTTTCGGTTACCTCGGTACCAATTGAGCTGTCACCGGTGGCTGTTCCGATGTCTATGTCTGGTTCGGTTCCGACATCGGTACCGGTATCGGTACCTGTCTCCACTGTAGCATCGTGGCCAGCTCCTTCCATGCTTCTTTTAACAGGATCGCTCCCTTCTATACCAAGTTTGGAGACGATACCTGGCATGGACAATGTGCTACTGACTGTCGCTGGTCCTGACTCCAGTACCAGCGTCCATCCGTTAAGGATCCCATATTGCACCGTGCAGATACATCCTTCGGTGCCCAGGCTAGTTCCTCAGATCTAACCTGTCCAAGGGAGGTTCTCTTTGAAGATCCTTCTTTTCAGAGTTTCCTCTGGGATATGGCAAGATCACTTGCCATCTCTATCCCTGGACATGATCCTGCACAAGGCTCTGTTTCTACCGAAGCAAAGGAAAACATAATGCTTCTTTTGCATCATTCATTGCAGGATTTTCTTCTACGAATGTCGGAAGCACCTTTAAGGGTACCCCCACCTTCCAGAGCAACTGATCTCCTATATCAGATGCCCCCCTCTCCAGGGTTTTAAAAGACTCAACTTCCTCATCATTCCATTGTAGTGGAATCAGCAATGAGGCGGGTGAAGAGTAAGAAAAAGCACTCTTCTTATCCGCCAGATCGTGAGTCTAAGACACTAGATGCCTTTGGACGTCAAACCTTCCAGACATCCATGCTTTCAGCAAGAATTCTCTCATATATTTTTTATATGAGTCTATCTCTTGAGGAGGTCACATAGAAATTGCATCTTTTGACTCCCTTTCTTTCAGAACCCAAGACTGCAGACTATTCCTCACTGCTTAGTCATATTCAAAATATCTCTTGGTTTCTTACTCGTGCTTCCCTAGACTCATTTGAGTCTGTTAGCAGGACTTCTGCTATAGCTATAGGGGCATGACGTAGAGCCTGGCTCCAAGCTTCAGACTTAGACAAATGGGCACAACAAAGACTGGGTAATACTCCTTGCACTGGAGAAAATCTCTTCAATAAGGAGTCTTTACGTCAGGTTACTCAGTGGTTCACCGACTTACCTGTTTCTAAGGGCTGTTCTACACCCTCTTCTTTCCCAGTAGGTAGGAAATGTCCTACCAAACTTTCTTCCCCTAGGGGGAGAAGGTTTTATTCATCTTCTGCCCATCACACAGATGTTCCCAAACAAGGGAAACATCGCCCTGGTCTGAAGAATCCAAACTCTTACCAGGCTCACCAAACCCAGCATCTGCAGGGTTTCTGATTAATCACATATTTTTGTGTCTCTTGGGATTTAGAACCTGCAGTTGGCTTCTTGTCAGTAGAAGCCTTTCACTGCTTCATTCTAAACTCTAGGCATGGATCTCTTTTCACAAGACATCCATTTTTCTCTGTTATATGAGCTTTAAGGATGTTCATGCCTATAGGTCACAGCTTCTCCTCTTCTTCCTGCTAGGGGAAAGAGGTTTAACAACTATCAAATGATAGTTTTTCTGTACCAGCATGAATTTTTTCCTTCTACAGACTTACCATATTGTAAGTCTCCATTCAGCTCTATCTTCTTTACCCTCTTATCAAGCATTTCCCCTGTAAGAGTGGTACTATTACACTGGAGGGCTTCTCTTCAGCCTTTTAGTTTTGTCACTATTCCAGTGTGGAGTTTTCCTCTCTGAGTTAACTCCTTCTTCTTTTTTGCTTTGGGGCAGCTTTCAGGCAGGTCCAGAGTTTTCTTACTCCTGTTCTGTCTGTTCTTTCTGTTTTTTAACAGAAAGATTCTTTCTGATGTCTTACTAGCAGCTGCCCATGCAGGAGTCCTAGTGATTGGACCACTGGTTCTTCCCCACAAGCATCCAGAGTTGTCCTCCACTATATTCTTTCTGGCCTCAGTAGTGACTCCAAGACAGTGGATTCATCTTTCTTGGCAAATCTTATCACTACAGGCTTCTCTGATTGTTTTCTATTCTTGCCATCTCCAATTCCCTTGGGTTTGGCAGCATAGTCGGCCTAGCTACTGGCTTTTCCAGCAGCCAGTTCTATCTCCTAATTCTCCTGCATTATGCTCTCTGCAATCTACAGAGAAGCTTTCCACTATGGGCCCTTGCTAGAGAGCATTAGGATTTCCTCATATCTCCTTTCTAAAGCAAAGGACATGGGCCTTCTCTTACGTGAAAGCTTAAAGAGTTGTTCAATTCCCTCGTTTGGTCCTCTGGATTCCCACCGGGAATATGCTCTCTTTTTTTCCTTGCAGCTCGTCCTCATGGTATCCTAATCCTTCATGGACAGCGCATATTTAGCTAAAGAATGCATGATACCCTTTTTGCCCCTCAAGTAGGTCAACATGGTATCTCATTCCTATGCGTCTTCTGTCCATTTACCATGCCAGAGTTCTGGAGGACTCGGGACTTGCTGCCTGCAGACTGATATTATCCTCTGTTTTTCACGTAACCATCCTGGTTTTTTTCACTGACTAGCATTCTTGCAGCAATCTAGTCTGCTCTTTGTCAGGGGGATTTTTCCCCTGACTTTCTTCCATCACAACCAGGGGAAATAGATTCTCTATATATCTTCTCTAGTAGGTTCCACCTTCTTGTTATTAGATGAATCTCTCCTCTTCACATTTCCTATGTGAATATACTTTCTATAAGCACATCTCTGTCTGCCTAATTGCAGACACTTATATCATTTGTGTGTGTATATGTTTTGCCCTTCTATATCTCACTATAGATATATATTCTTATGTCTATCTATATATCTATAAATATGTATATATATATGTATATATATATCTATATATATACACATCTATCGAGATATTTATTATAGGTAGATATGTATTACATACTTATCTATCTCACTGTCTATGCTCATATAGATATATATGTCTCTATATGATTCTGACAGTTGGGCTCTACCCATACCATGCTGTTCCAGCATGTTTGGGGTGCTACACACACACACAACTACTCCAGTGGTAGTTAACTACTTTTCTACCATACCCATAAAAGTTTTTAGGTACCCCTGAAGCTCTCCATGTTCCAGTATCTTTCCTACCTGACATCAGTTAGGAAAGACATTGCAGATCTTCAGTCATTCTGAGGCTAACGCCTCGAGCATCTGTCCTTTCTTTTGGGGTATAAGGGTTTTCCATACCCCTTCTTCCCACAAGGTTTAGGCCTGTTTGTCCAAATCAGTCAGTCTTTTCCTCTTTTTGCTCCTATCAGTGAGTCACTCTGTAGCCAAAAGAGTTTGGGCTTTTTTCATAAAGCCTTCCGCTGACGGCTTACACTTTTTGGTACCTCTTACCTTTCAGAATTCCTGACCTCCATTATGTTTTCCTACAGGTTTATTACCTCTGAATGATATAGTATTGTAAACCGCTCTAATGCCTTTTTGGCCTGAGCGGTATATCAAATTTAAATAAACATAAACATAAACATAAGCTATAACAAAATGGAAACACTCACAATAACAAGGAACAAGACCTTCACTCATCCTTGCACAATACCTCTCAATAACAGTCAAAAATGAAATTAAAAACCTAGGGGTCATCCTCGACCAGAACTTAAACTTACAAGTCCATATTAGCAGAATGCATACCATAAACTGAAAATCACCTGTCAAATAAAGCCCCTCCTGAGCTACAATGACTTCAGAACAGTCCTACAAGTCATAGTAACACCAGTGTTAGACTTCTGTAACTCACTCTACCAAGACCTACCAGGAACTACCATTCATTCTCCGCAGATGGTCCAGAACACAGCTGTCCACATTCTCACAAGAACAAAAAAACACGAACACATAATGCCAACATTGGCCCAATTACACTGGCTCCTGAACAAGAGTCGCGCAAGGTTCAAGGCTACAATTAATATATTCAAAATACTACTAAATGAATCAGTTGAGTCTCTCCAATATTTGATAAAAAGATATCCCGAAAGCCGCCAAACAAGAACAAACTACAAAACACATTAGTTACTCCAAATGAATTTTCCAAAACTAAGCAGACTACATCCAACAGGGCTTTCTCACTTTATGTATCAAGCTTATGGGACTCCCTCCCGGAGGATATCAGAAATACGAGGGATACAAAGGATTTCAGGAAGAAGCTGAAGACATTCCTGTTTATTGAACATTTTCTCAGTATCACATAGAATAACCCAAATTCTCCATCAACTCCGGCAACGGACAATGAATAACGAACTACTACATGAACATGAAAATGACCCCAAATTGTAAATAAGCTATGCTTGTAAATAAGTTATGAAAATGTTTTGTTAAGATGAACTGTGAAGCTTCTTTCAGGTTGTGCAACCCCCACCCTATTTACATTGTTATAATGTATACAAGTTATAAAATTATTGAGTTGAATGTATACACCTTGTTACAATGTAAACAACTGGAATTCAATGTAACTGCCTTGATTTAAGGAAAAGACTATTTAACACTATTAAATAAATAAATTATTGAAATATGTAGATAGTAGCATAGTATATGATGACAGATAAAAACCAGTATGGTCCATCTAGTCTGCCCAGCAAGGAGGCAAGAGTAGCTGCGCCTGCTACTCCATGCAAGTCACCCTCCCCCATGTCTTTGTTTAGGGGTATACCCACCGCTCTGTGCAGTTCAGCTCTATTTGTTGAGATATCAGAGACAGTTAAGTTTATTTTGATTTTATCCTATTTCTATAAAGAGATCCACTGTGTCTGTCCATGCCATTTTGAATTCTGTCACTGTATTTGCCCCCACCACTTCCATCAGGAGGGCATTCCAAGCATCCACCACCCATTCAGTGAAAAAGTATTTCCTGACATTGACTTTCAATTTACCCCCTTGCAGCTTCATGTTATGCCCTCTAGTTTTACAGCTTCCACGTCTTTGAAAAAGGTTTGTTTGTTCATTAATAATCCTTAAGTATTTAAAGGTCTGTATCATATCTCCCCTGTCCCTCCTCTCCTCTAGAGTATATATATTTAGGTCTCGGAGTCTCTTTTCCTATGTCTTCTGTCACAGGCTCCAAATCATTTTGGTCACCTTCCTCTGAACCACTTCCAGTCTTTTTATATCCTTTGTGAGATAGGGTCTCCAAAACTGAACACAATATTCAAAGTGAGGCCTCGCCAGCAACTTGAAAGACTACCAAACTATGGTTCGGTTTAATTGTTTTGCAGTTTGTGAATATAATTTCCTTTAGGCACAAGAATCATAAGGTATCCTAACTGGCCAATCCCTGACGAAGGCCACCAGCAGCCCCTTGGGATGAAGTATATTAAATAAAAGGTTATATCACACCCTGCTCCAGTTTGGTAGTCCTTCAACGCGATTGTGCGAGTGTGCAATGCTGTTTAAATACCTCCGTGGCATTAATGTTCAGGGAGAGAGCCTCTTTCAAGTGAAAGTAAGTTTTGCTACGAGGGGACATGAGATGAGGGTGAAGGGAGATAGATTCAGGAGTGATATGCGGAAATATTTCTTTACGGAAAGAGTAGTGGATCCGTGGAATAGTCTCCCAGTGGAGGTGGTAGAGATGAGGACAGTAACTGAATTCAAAAAAGCATGGGACAAACACAGAGGATCTTTAAAGGTAAAAAGGGGATTGTTGTAGTTGTTATGGAAGGACAGACTAGATAGGCCATGTGGTCTTTTTCTGTCGTCATATTTCTATGTTCTCGTTGGATGTTTGGATCTTCTCACCAGCGACTTGTACAGTGGCATTAGTACCTCTTCCTTTGTTGGTAATTCCTCTCTGTTTGCAACCCAGCATCGTACTGGCTTTGATCGCCGCTTTGTCACATTGTTTTGTGTCATGAGGTAGACAGCACAAAACCGGGAATATTAAAGAGTAGTGCAGAGGAAGAGCTTACTTGTCATGAGCTAGACAGCACTAAGCTTGAAACATTAAAGAACAATGTAAAG
The DNA here is from genome assembly GCA_033557465.1 of Ichthyophis bannanicus. NCBI lineage: Eukaryota > Metazoa > Chordata > Amphibia > Gymnophiona > Ichthyophiidae > Ichthyophis > Ichthyophis bannanicus. The sequence goes on along the minus strand of CM066044.1, from coordinate 531,973 downwards.
GAAGAGCTTACCTGTAATGAGGTAGATAACACAGACCCTGAGATATTAGAAAGTAAAAAGAAAGAAGAGCTTACCTTGCAGCCACAGGTGCAGTTGCAGCATTCACAGTGCAGAGAGGCAGGGAAAAGGAAAACAAACTTTCCACATGGTTTTAGTGACGCAGTATGAATTGAGGGTTCCAATCAGGCTCTCCTGGACCCAGACTCACGTTCTACGTTAGTTGAGCAGAGAGATAAAAACAGGTGGGAAATCCCACAGAGGCAGAAGTGGAAGGAGAGAGAGAAGAAGAAAGGAGAAGGGAAGCTGGAGCCTGGATTAGGGCTGGAGCAGGAGTTTGATTGTGAGGAGGAAAGCAGAGACCAAAGGAAGTCTGACTGCAGTTCCAGGCAGGCTTGGAGAGAAGGTGAGAACAGAACTCCCAAGCAGTTACAGAAAGACACGTTGCCTTGGAGAGCCAGGGCTGAAGAAAGGCAGGCTGATAAACCCAGGAGAGCTAAGAAAGACAGTAGCAAAGTCTTCCCAGCCAGAGGGGTCCTCATACCGAGGCAAACAGCCCAGCCAACAGAAGGCAGAGGTCACATCCAGAGAAGCTCACTGAAGGCAGGAAGTGAGTTTCCTTCAGCCAAGCACAGTAACCGGTGTTCCCAAAGAAGACCAGGCTGCAGGGCAGAGAGAAAGCCTTGGCTAGAAGCAGAGGAGTTTAAAACCATCTTCTCCACAGGAAGAGATAAGTACCCTATCTTTGCTGAAGGGAGAGAAGGGGGTCTCCGTGGGAAAAGTCAGACTTATAACAGGCTAGTGAACTCTTATTGGCCTAAGCAGTGGGAAGAAATCCCCAGCACAGCTCCAGTTATCTGGGACACCCAAAAACAGCTCCAACTTGCAGCAACTGAGGTTTCCCCAGGGCAAGGCTCGGAGAGCAGCGTCACAGGGGCTCAGTGTCCATACACAGTCTCCTGGCCCTATGCAGTGGGAGAGCTATAGCATAGAAAACATCCCTGAGCCCATGGAATGTGCTTTATGTGTGGCTGATAACAGAGTCTCTCTGTTAAGAGAAGGAGCAAGAAAGAAAGTGTATTTCTGCACATTGGAAATGTGATGGACCATTGTTTGCTGGAAAGAAGCATAATTATTATTTGTTAAGCATCCTCTACACCGGTGAAGCAACCGTTCTTTTATGTTGTCCTTATTCTATGACATCCACAAGGGAAAGGGAATAAAACCCAACCTTAATTTCACTCTGGTCACGACTACAGTGTCCTTAATTTCCACAACTCAAGGCTATACCTGGGTCTAGGCAACCGCCTAGGACTGGCATAGTCTCACTTGGCCCTTAAGATCCTCAGAAACAATCACTCTGAGGTCCTTCTCCTGGTCTGTGCACACCAACCTCTCGCCCCCTATCGCATACAATTCCCTTGGATTTCTGCATCCCAAGTACATGACAGTGTACTTCTTCACATTAAATCTTAACTGCCAAGCATTCTTCCAGCCTTTGTAGATCTTTCTTCATATTTAATCACCCTTCAGGGGAGTCCACTCTGTTGCAAATTTTCGTACCATCTGCAAAAAGATAGACTTTGCCATTCAGTTCTTCAGAAATATCACTCACAAATGCATTGAACAGAACCAGCCACAGGACCGATCCCTGGGGCATGCCACTAATCACTATCCTTTCATATGAGTGAGTTCCATTTGCCATCACCTTCTGTCGTCTGTCAGTCAACCAACCAATTTCTGATCCAGTTCACCATCTTGGGACCCATCCCCAGGTTGGTCAGTTTATTGATAAGTTTATTGTGAGGAACAGTATCAAAGGCTTTGCTGAAATCTAGGTATATCGCATCTATCACATGCCCTTGATCTAGTTCTCTGGTCACCCAATCAAAGAATTCAATCACAATTGTTTGGCATGACTGTCCTTTGGTAAAACCATGCTGCCTCAGATCATGCAACCTATTGGTTTTGAGAAAAAATCCACTATTCTCTTTTTCAGGAGTGCCTCCATTACTTTTCCCGCCACCAAGGTAAGGCTTACTGGCCTGTAGCTTGCCACTTCTTCCCTATTACCACTTTTGTGAAGAGGTACCACACTTGGCCCTTTTCCAGCCTGCGGAACTTCTCCTGTCTCCAAGGATCTATTAAAACATCCTTTAAAGGCCCTGCAAGAACGTCTCTGAGATCTTTCAGTACCCTGGGATGTATCCCATTCAGTCCCATGGCTTTGTCCACTTTCAGTTTTGCAAGCTGTCCAAACACATCATCTTCTGTGAAATCCATATCTGTCAATTACAGGTGATCATTCTCCAGGATTTTCTTTAGTAAAAACAGAAGTATTTGTTTAGCATTTTTGCTTTTTCAATGTCACTTTCCATGAATCCGTTCTCAGAACTTTTGAGTCTTGCAATTTCACCTCTGATCTTCCTCTTCTCCTGAATATACCTGAAAAAACCTTTAGCACCATGTTTTAGATCATATTCTTGAATTATAGTTCTGTTGATGGGCATTCCTCATAGAAGAACAGAAAGCATAGTTACTCACCTGTTAATAGGTGTTCTCCAGGGACAGCAGGAATCAGTCCTCACATATGGGTGACGTCGGCACCGACGGAGCCTTCGCAGAAGCATCCCCCCAGCTTTCAAAGCAAGCGTTTGGGAGATGTCACCATGCAAGCATGGTCCCCTTCCTGCCCAAGGTTGCCATCTTGCTTAGTCAGATGACATAGCTAAAAGACGGCAAAAAAGATGGTAAAGGAGCAACTCCAAGGGGAGGAGGGAGGATTGTGAGGACCGATTCTTGCTGTCCCTGGAGATCACCTGTTACAGGTCAGTAACTACACTTTCTCTCCGGGAACAATCAGGAAGTCAGTCCTCACATATGGGGCATCCCAGTTACAGGCTACCGAAAGCCCATAGCAAAAATAGGGGCTCACTCATGGGTGCCGCAAGCAACAGCAATTTAGTCCGTGTACACAGACCACAGTAGGACCCCTTGTCTGATGAACCAGCACTCTGGTAGCCTGAATATAGAAGGATCGGAGGGTAGGAGTTGCCTAGACCCCGAAAAGGTTACAGAGCACAATCTGGCCGAAGGCACTGTCCTGTCGGGACTCTCTTTCCAAGCAGTAATGGGCTGCGAAAGTATGGACTGAAGACCAGCTGGCAGCCCGGCAGATGTCCACCATCGGGACAGAGCGCAAGTTTGCCACCGAGGCCACCATGGCCCTGACATGGTGCACCGTGATGCGGCCTTCCAGCGGGAGCCTCAGCTGCTCATAAGCGAGGGCGATAAAGTCCACCACCTACGTGGACAGCATACGCTTGGTCACCACCTCCCCCAGCCTACCGGGGTCATAGGAGATGAAAAGCTGAGAAGCTTTGCGGTGGCCCTGAGTGCACTGGATATAGAAGGACAAGGCCCTCTTACAGTCCAAGGTGTGAAGGACTTCTCCGCCCAAATGGAATGAGGTCTTGGAAAGAAGGTAGGGAGCACCACTTCCTAGTTGAGATGGAAGGTCGATACTACCTTTGGTAGGAATTTGAGGTGCTTGCGAAGCACTACTCTGTTCTTGTAGAAGTTGGTATAAGGCACCTCAACCACAAGGGCCTGGAGCTTGCTAACTCTGCGAGCAGGGGTGAGCGCAACCAGGAAAACCACCTTCCAAGAGAGATAGTGAAGGCGGCAGGTTGCTAGAGGCGCGAAGGGTGGGCGAGTGAGCTGACTCAACACCACATTGAGCTTCCATTCGGTTGCCGGAGGGCGAACTGGGGCTTCGATAAGAGCAGGCCCCGAAGGAAAAAGGTCACCAACGGTTGGACCAAGAGAGGCTTACCATCCACCGGATGATGGTGCGCTGCCAGGGCACTCAGACAGAGTTAGACTTGAGCCCGGACTGGGAGAGGTGGAACAGGTACTGCAACAAAAGAGCCACCGGGTAGGAGAAGGAATCAGTCCCATGCTTGGTGCACCAAACCGAGAACCTGCACCATTTGAGGGCATAAGCTTTCCTAGTGGAGGCCTTGCGAGAGGCCAGCAGGATGCCCTTGACCTCAGCCGGAAGGTTGAGAGGGGCCAGAGTCACCCTCTTAGCAACCACGCTGTTAGCGACAGGGATCCCAGGCTGGGGTTCAGGAGAGCGCCCCCCTCCTGAGACAGGAGTCCCGGGGTAGTCCCCAAGGGGATGGGAGCCTCCACAGTCAACTGCAACAACAGCGGGAACCACCGCTGCCTGGGCCACCGAGGGGCTATCAGGATGATCAAGACCCTGTCGCAGAGGGTCCTGAACAAGGTTTTGGCGATCAGTGGCGTTGGGGGGGAAGGCATACATGAGGCCTTCCAACCATGAGACTAGGAACACGTCCGCTGCCACCCTGGAAGGGTGGGCTTGTTGGGAGCAGAAGCGGGGCAACTGAAAGTTGTCTGGGCTGGCAAATAGGTCCATCACGGGTTCCTCCCAGAGACGGAAAAAAAAACTGGCTACTCTGGGGTCCAGCTGCCACTCATGCAGGTACACTGCCCGTAGGAGGATACCATACTGGATTGCGTACAAGCAGAGGAGCAGTGCCTCCTGACAAAGGGTATGGGATCCCGTGCCCCTCTATTTGTTCACATAGAACATCGCCACCTGGTTGTCCGTATGGACCAGCATTGGCTGGTGATGCAAGTGGTGATAGAAGACTCTCAGGGCTAGGTGTAAGGCTCGGAGCTCCAGGAAGTTGATGTGCTGGGCACTCTCATCCAGCGACTAGTTGCCCTGAGTGCAGAGATCTCCATAGTGTGCTCCCCAACCGAGCAGGGAGGCGTCCGTGGTGAGGAAAGGACCCTCGAATGGCTTGGGGCCTGAAAGGGCATGCTCACCTCAAGATGCTGGGGCGACTGTCACCAGGACAGAGAGTCCGCCAACAGGCGGGTCACCGAAACTCTGTCTCGGAGGCGGCCTGTGGCATGAGACTATTGGTCCCGGAGACACCACTGCATCGTCCTCATGTGGAGGCGAGCGTCTTGGGTGACATGGACCATGGAGGCCATGTATCCGAAGAGGCGTAGAAGAAGCGGGGCAGGCACCGAGGTACGGTGCTGTATGTCCCGAGCTAGAGACCTGAGACGATCGGCTCGGTCCCTGGGCAAGAAGACCCTCGACTGGCAAGGGTCGATCTTTGCCCCGATGAATTCCAGACACTGTGTCGGGAGAAGGTGAGATTTGGGGTAGTTTATGATTAAGCTCAAGTGTTGCAAGACCTGGAAGGTGCGTGCAGTGGTCTGTTGCACCTCTGAGGCTGTGCCTCCCTTTATGAGCCCATCGTCCAGGTAGGGAAAGACGAAGACCCCCTCCCCTGGAGCCGGAGGAAGGCGGCCACAACTGCCAGGCATTATTTGAATACTCTTGGGGCAGAGGCTAGGCTGAAGGGGAGCACTCTGTATTGAAAATGCCCACCCCCCCCACTAGAAAACGCAGGTACTGCCTGTGGTTGGGGTGGATGAGGATGTGGGCATAAGCATCCTTGAAGTCTAAGGAACATAGCCAGTCTCCCTGCTGGAGTATAACAGCAATGTTCCAAGGGAGAGCATCTTGAACTTCTCCCTCACCAGGAATTTGTTGAGGTTGCACAGGTCGAGGAAGGGCCTTAGGCCCTCTGTCCTCTATGGCATGAGGAAGTATCTGTGAACCCCTTGCCCTTGAGGTGGTGGGGCACTGGTTCCACTGCCTTGTCCTCGAGAAGACCTGCCAACTCCTTCAAAAATAGGTCCTGGTGGAGGGGAGACCTGAGGGGCTCTCCTGGAAATAAGGGAGAGATGTCTGAGCCAGGTGGAGGAGGCAACCCTCCCTGACTATCCTTTGTGCCCAGGCATCAGTGGTGATGGTCACCCACCTCTGGGCATAGAGGGCCAGATGTCCCCCTGTGGGCTGCTGATCTCCTTGGGGTAGAGAGGCTATGATCAAGGAGTCAAAAGCTCCCCCCTGGCTGGGCTGGGGCCGGGGCTGGGGCCTGAGGCTTTGGAGCCTTCTGCATACATGGGCCATGCCCATGTCTCTTGGCTTGCTGACCCTGTTGAGGAGCCGGGGAGGCCTGATAGGGTGGGGCAGTTTCGCAAAGCAGCCCCCTTCCTCAGGTAAAAGGACTTTTTACCTGAGCCCTTCCGCAAGGGAGGGGCAGTGGTCTTCTTTGAGAACCTGGTCCTCGTCATGAACTTGGTCTCCAGCTCGGCAGCCTTGTCGGTCATCGGTTTGCCAAAGAGGTTCTCTCCTTGGCATGGGACATCGACCAATTTGTCCTGAATCCACTGCTCGAGGTCGGACAACGGAAGCCAAGATTGGCGGCGTGCACCGATGGCCGCAGTGGCTACTCATGCCGCTTACTCGAACATGTCATAGGCCGCTCGAGACATAAATTTGGAGCACTCACGGACAGCCTTGGCCAGGTTCTTGAACCACTGCAAAGGTTCATCGGAGAGACCAGCAGAGAACCCAGCGAGTTCCTTCACCAGGTCTCTCAGGTACATGCCCATGTACAGCTGGTAGGCCTGGATGTGGCAGATAAGCATAGAGCCCTGGTAGCACTGTCTGCCAAGGGCGTCCAAGGTGCGAGCCTACCTGCTGCGGAGCACCGAGGAGTACATCTTCTGGCTTTTCAGCTGACGCATGGCTGATTCCACCACTATAGAGTTGTGCGGCAGTTGTGACTCAATACATCAAGTCAAGCCATCTGCTCACCACCGGCATCAACGACGGTATCTCTCACATAAGGAGCATGAGCCATCCCAGCATGGGAGGAACAGGCACTGTAAGCGATTCCTGCAGAAGAGCCTTGTACTGGAGGATTTCCAACTCATCCACCAGAGGATCCTCCTCCAATTCGGTTGGGAACGCCAGGGTCTTAGACATGTCCTTGACAAAATCAAGGAAGCCCATATCCTCGGGCGAGGACCACCGTCGAGGCTCCAAGACGGGAGAGTCAGATGGGACATTGTGGTGGCGATGGGTATCGGGGGACTCCTCTTCCTCCATCTCCCACTCGGAGTAGTCCGTTGAGGACTTATAGGAGGGTTGCTCCACAGGCCTCGGGGGCCCCGATACCCTACGATTGGTGCCCAATAAACTTGCCGGGTTGACCGCAGTCCCGTCAAGTGGGACTCAGATCGCAACCCTCGGCAGAGGATCGACTCAAGGCCAAAGGACCTCGAGGATTGGCTTGGGTTCCAGGGACGTCTTTGACGTCAAGGGCCCGGTGGTCAGGGCGGATGAACCGGTTGTGCCGGACAACAGCGCCTGCTGCTGGTCCATGAAGGCAGACAAACTGCTCCTAATTAAAGGACAGATGTCAATGTATATAATGACTATATAGGCAATGCAACCCTGGGGCGGGTGGGGTGAGGGGTAGGGTAGGTAGGAAGTTAAGTGTCCCTTAGCCAGTAAACCTTATATGAAATGAGGGCACACTCAGATATCTGAGTTAAGGCTATGCAAGGAATGTAGGCAATCAAAAAATATTCCAAAACTTACAGCCAAAAGTTAACATTTATATTAAAAACCAGGCAATTGTAAGTTGGAAAGCTTAACTTTGTGTAGAGTTTCCTGGAGCAGTTATGATCAGAACTGGATCAGGTAGCTTGCTCAGGCTGCAGTGCTGATAGAAGCCTTCTTCATTGGATATGGTTAATTCAAACAGAAAAATGGAAACTTAAAAGTTCAAAATGAAATCTTACTTCTATGTATCAACCCACTATGCAAAGGAGGACAACCAGTGGGACCCTGTGATACCTGGGTACAAACTAGACCGTAATGTCAGAGCTGATCAAATTGGTGGAGGGGTTGTGCTCTATGTTAGAGAGGGCATTGAGTCAGAAAGGATTTAAGTTTTGCAGGAAACATAATTTGCTGTAGGATCTCTATGGATTGAAATTCCATGTAAAAAGGGGGAGGCGATGAACAAATGGATGATGAAATACTCAAAGAAATCAGGGAAGCTAGCAAAAGTTACAGCACAGTGTCACGGCAGGACATGCTAGGGAGATAAAGTTTTTAGATGAAATAAATGACTGCTTCTTGGAGCAGCTGGTTCATGAACCAACCAGAGGGGAAGCCATTTTGGACCTAGTCCTTAGTGGAACACCAGTTCCGGTACAAGAGATAAGGGTGTTGGGGCCACTTGGCAAAAGTGATCATAGCATGATCATGTTTGATTTAATTAATGGAGGAGGGATGGTAAGGAAATCCACAGTACTACCTTTTAACTTTCGAAAGGGAGACTATGATAAAATGAGGAAAATAGTTAAGAAAAAACTAAAAGGAGCAGTTGCAAAGGTTAAAGACTTACATCAAGCTTGGGTGTTTAAAAATACTATATTGGAAGCCCAGAACAGCTGTATTCCACCCTTTAAGAAAAGTGGAAGGAAGTCCAAAAAACTGCCAGCATGGTTTAAAGGTGAGGTCAGAGAGGCTGTTGTTGCCAAAAAAGCATCTTTCAGGAAATGGAAAAAAAGAGCCAAATGACGAAAACTGGAAACAGCACAAGCACTGGCAAGTTAGATGCAAGGCATTATAAGGCGGGCAAAGAGAGAATTTGAGAAGAAGCTTGCTGTGGAAGCAAAAACGCATAATAAAGACTTTTTCAAGTACATTCGTAGCAAAAAAACTGTGAGAGAGTCAGTTGGACCATTAGATGATAGAGGGGTAAAAGAAGTAAAAGGAGCACTAAAAGGGTACAAGACCATAGTGGAGAGACTGAATGAATTCTTTGCTTTGGTCTTTACTGAGGAAAATGAAGGGATGTTACCCATGATTGAAGTGGTATTTAAAGGTGATACTGTGGAAGAATTGAAAGAAATAATCGATACACTGGGAAGATGTATTACAACTATTTGATAAACTGAAGAGTAGCAAAGCACCTGGACTAGATGGTATACATCCAAGGGTGTTGAAAGAACTGAAATATGAGATTGCAGACCTGCTATTAGTAATTTGTGAACTATCATTAAAATCATCTGTAATACATTGGCCATCCTCCAATCTTCAGGTAACGCCAATTTTTAAAAAGGGTTCCAGAGTTGATCCGGGAAACTACAGACCGGTGAGCCTGACATCAGTACTGGGAAAAATGGTAGAAACTATCATAAAGAACAAAATTACTGAACATGTCATGGGAGACAGCCAACATGGCTTTAAGAAAAGGAAGATCATGTCTTACTAATCTGCTATGTTTTTTTGAAGATGTGAATAAACAGGTAGACAAAAGGTGAGTCGGTTGATATAGTGTATCTGGACTTTTAGAAAGCCTTTCACAAGGTCCCACATCAGAGACTTTTGGCAAAACTAAAATGTCATGGGATAGGAGGCAGTGTACTATTGTGGATCAGGAACTGGTTAAAAGATGGAAAACAAAGGGTAGGGCTAAATGGCCAATTTTCCCAATGGAGACCGGCAAATGTGGAGTACCCCAGGGATCTCTGCTGGGTCCGCTGCTTTTTAACATATTCATATATGAACTGGAAATGGGAATAATGAGTGATGTTATCAAATTTACAGATGACACAAAACTATTTAAAGTTGTTAAAACCCATGAGGATTGTGGAAAATTACAAGAGGATCTTGATAAATTGAAAGACTGGGCATCCAAATGGCAGGTGAAATTTAAAGTGGACAAGAGCTAAGTTATGCACCTAGGAAAGAACAACCCAAACTATGGTTACACGATGCAAGGTTCCACCATTAGGAAGCACCACCCAGGAAAAAGAGTCATCGTGGATAACATGTTAAAACCCTCCGCCCAGTGTGCAGCGGCGGCCAAGAGAGCAAATAGAATGCTAGGAATCATAAGGAAAGGAATGGAGAATAAAACAAAGCATATTATAATACCTCTGTATCGTTTCATGGTGCAACCGCACCTTGAATATTGTATGTAATTCTGGTCACCATATTTTTCTTTTTTAAATTTTTATTAACCATTTCAATGAAAATTACAACCTCTTCATACTCAACATTATACAATATTCACAATCGTCCCATAATGTAGCATGTGTGTTCTCTCCCGTGTTATTTTCCCCTTGTTGTTTCCCCCTTCCTTTGTATCCCTCCTTAAATCCTCCCCCTCCCCTTCATCCCTCCTTCCCCCCTCCCCGTCCTCGCTCTCCCTCCTCCTGCCCCTCATCCTCATCTCATCTCTTTTCCCCCTTTCACCATTCTCTGCCAGATGATCTGTATCCAACAGGGTCATCCCTAAATTTCATCTTTTCCTCCCTTCTTCTTTCTACCCCTCTCTCCATCCTTCCATGTTTCCAACCACTTCCATATGCCCTTCCATTGGTCCAACCTCTTCCCCCCTTCTCATCTCCGTCAATCTATGCATCAAGCTTACCTCTATCACTCTTCTGACAAAGCCTACAGGTTGAGGTAGATCCGATCCCGCCCAATGCTGGGCTATCTCGCATCTTGCTGCAACTATACAATGATGCAGTACCCCACCGTCCCTCTTTGGGATATCCTCCCCTAGTTGATGCAATAAGCAGACCTCTGGTTTCCTTTGCAATCGATATCCAGTCATTTCATAGATCATTACTAGAATCGTTGCCCAATATGTTTGGATCCCTTCACATTTCCACCACATATTTATTTATTTATTTACAATTTCTTATATACCGCACTATTCGGCATCAGCGCGGTTTACATGGAACAGAAAAATCAGACAGGGTACATGTGTCTGAGTTTACAATTAACCGGACAGCAAAACTTGGATAACGAGGAAGAGTGTACAAATAACAGGACAGCAGAACTTGGATAACCAGGGAGTAACTATTTACATATTAGAGTCACAGAATAAGTGTAACTTGTAATTCAATGGTCAAGGACATGTCATTCAATGGTCAATGAAACCTTGCTAAGTGAGTTCTCCTGGCTCCCTAGGTGTGTTGATGTAGCTACCAATGTTTGAGAGGGGGTGTGATTCGGTGTTCTCTGGGAAGTATTTGAGGAAAAGGTAGTGTTTGAGGGCCTTTCTAAACTGGGCTAGGTTAGTGATTGCCCTGATGTTTGTTGGTAAGGCGTTCCAGAGTCTTGGGGCACAGAGTCTGAAGGCCCTATTTGCAGTTGTTGTGGTGCATCTTGTTAATTCTCTTGGAATCGTTAGTGTATTTCTTGCTGTGGATCTTCTTGATCTATTCGGGGTTATGATTTGGATGAGGTCGGTTAGAGTGGAGGAGGAGAGACTGTTTACCGCTTTGAAAGTCAGTAACATTGTCTTGAAGACGATCCTGGCCTGTATAGGAAGCCTGTATAGGAAGCCCGTATAAGGAGGGGCGTCACATGGTCTCTCCTAGATGCACCATGAAGAACCCTCGCTGCGCTATTCATTGCAAGCTGAAGAGGGATCAAGGTGGATTGGGGGAGTCCTTGTAAAATAGCATTGGCGTAATCAAAATGAGGTATGATCAGAGCCTGGTAAATTGTAACCAATTATAAATATGTAACCAATCTCCCCTCTTTTCACAACCCCTCCAACATTGGTCAGTTTGTCCCACTCCAGCTCTATTTCTGCATACTGGTGTCCAGTACCAACAGTATAACACTTTATAAGCGTTTTCTTTTAGTTGTGTGGCAATGGAGATACTTGCCACTGTCTGTAATATCTTGTCCTACACCTCTTCATTCCAGCACACCCCCAAATCGTCCTCCCATTTTAGCATATACCCCCTGCTTACCCTCCCCTCCCTCCATTAATCCTTTGTAAATTTTGGACAAAGCTCCGTTTTGACCAAGATGGCCTGAACAAAGTGCCTCAAACCACCCTCTGTTATCCCAGATATCCTTCCACACCTGCTGCTGCCGCAAAAAATGACTCAATTGTAAATATGCATAATAATCACCGTCTCCCAGCCGGTATAAGTCCTTAAGGCCCTCAAACTCTAGCATCCCCTCCTTGCTTACTACTTGAGAAATGTGTGTGAGCCCCGCCTTTGCCCACTGACGCAGAATACTTACCCCTGGTCCCTGCCCCCTATCAAAACATGCCTCCAATGTCATTCCCTGTGTATAACCTTTATCTTGTACTAATTGCTTTCTGTTCTGTCTCCATACCCTCAAACTGTGTGCTATTATGGGGTGTTGGTGTTTATTGTCAGAGCTATTACTTCCTCTCCATACCATTCTGTCCAATCTTTCCCCCTCCCCCCCTTGCCAAATCTTTTTCCATTTGTACCCACTGTTTCTGCGTACCTCTTTGCCACTCGTATATCGTTTTCAGTTGAGCAGCCTCATAATATTTTCTAAAATTAGGTACCCCTAACACTCCCTCTCCCTTGGCTCTTTGCAGTATCGCCATCGCTACTCTTGGCCATCTATTTACCCATATGAATCGATTAACAATTCTTTGTAGTTTTAACTTTTTATGCGGTACCAGGATTGGTAGCGTCTGAAATAGGAACAAGAATCTGGGCAGTAACATCATCTTTACTGTCGCTATGCGTCCCAACCATGATAGATATCCCCTCCACCACCCATCCAGCAAGCTCTCCACCTGCCCAAATAATTTCAGATAATTTAACTTGTATAGGGCATCTACCCTATTACTGATTCAAATACCTAAATATCTAATATTGTCCCTAGCCCATTGAAATGGGTATTTCTCCTGTAATATATTCTGTGCATCCCCCTTTAATGATAAATTTAATATTTCCGATTTCATTCAATTGATATTGAAACCCTACCATACTCTTTGAGTTCCCATATTAAGATAGGGATAGAGAAGCGAGGTCGAGCTACACTCAATATTATGTCGTCCGCAAACAGGGATATTTTATATTCGCCGCCCTACTCTAATTCCCATGACATCGGCCCGCTCCCTCACCCTCTCCGCAAAAGGTTCAAAAGAAATGGCGAAAAGCAGTGGTGATAGGGGGCATCCCTGTCCCGTTCCTCTCCCTTGCCCAAAAAATTGTGAATAGGCCCCGTTGACCCTGACTCATGCCTTCGGATTATGATATAGTGCTTTTACCCAGCTTAAGAATTCTGTCCCCAACCGCATTCTTTCCATTACCTGGAAGAGGAAAGGCCAGGACACCAAGTCAAAGGCCTTCTCGGCGTCCAACGACAACAGCAATGCCTCTTCCCTACTTTGTTCAGTGGACCAAGTCATATTTAAGATCTTTCTAATATTATCCGCTACCTGTCTGCCGGGAATAAATCCCGCTTGATCCATCAAGCATACCTCTATTGGCCAAAATCATTGAAAAAGATGTCCAAAGACAAATTCAAGCACACATTGCAGCTTCCGCTCTGCTGGACCCAGGTCAACATGGCTATAGAGAGGCGCATGGGGTTGAAACACTCCTCACTACACTCTTTAGTACCATAATAGCCGGAATTGATAACATCCGTCAAGGACATGTGCTCATCTTCATGGACATAGCAGCCGCCTTCGATTCAGTCTGCCACAACCGCCTCCTGCAACGTCTCAAGGAGAAAGGGATATGTGACACAGCACTAGAATGGTGCAAGTCGTATCTATCGGATAGATGGCAGCATGTACGATCAGGGGAGTCAACATCTGAACCTTTCCACCAGAATCAAGGAGTCCCACAAGGATCCTCTCTCTCTGCCCTGATGTTCAACATCTACATGCAGCCTATCTGTGATATCATCCGGTCATTCAAAGTGAATTGCCTGTTATACGCTGATGACGTTCTCCTGTACATGTCATTCTCGACAGAGTGCCCTGACCTCTCCACACTGACCGACTGTTTCAACGCGGTATCAAGCTGGCTACAAACCCAAAATCTCCAAATTCAGCATAAGAAAACCGAGGTCCTTTTCATCACAAGGAATCCAAACTTCATCACACCACCCTGCCTGAAAGTCAAGGAAGCAGAACTTCTTACCAAACCCTCGATAAGATACCTTGGAGTCACCCTGTACCAGCGACTAGACATGAAGGCACACATAAGTAATATAGCAAGAGCAGTGTATCACAAGATCCGAGCACTCAGACACCTACGCTCCCTGCTCGAACCAGATGACTTCTGGACAGTTTATCAAGCATTAATCATACCACATTTTGACTATGCAAATGCCATACTCCAGGGTCTCCCTCAATCTACTTTGCACCCTACAGCTTGCGATGAACTCAGCAGCAAGAGTTCTCCAAGGGACATCCAGGTGGGATCACGTGACACCCATCCTGAAATGGCTCCACTGGCTCCCTATACAAGGCAGGCTCACTTTCAAAACCTTAATACTGACTTTCAAAGTCATAAATGGGCTCTCCCCTGCATCTCTAATGGACCTCATACAGAGCATCCCCTCTAATAGATCCAGAAGATCACAAGCAGTCAATAAACTAATAGTCCCAAAACAAACAACCAAGTGCACCCAGGCAACGGTAAACAGAGCTTTCAAGTTCTGTGCGCCTAGATGCTGGAACACCCTCCCTCCCAGCATCCAGGCAATCAATGATCTAGCCCTGTTTAGGAAGGTTTTAAAACATCACCTCTTCCTCTTGCATTACCCTGATGGCAGCGCTACAAGAGCCTCATCATCTAGCTAACCAGTGCAGCACAAAGAGTTCACCTTAGTCGCTATTGTACAGATGTAAATAATTACCCAAGTTCTTGACCCAAGTTCTAGTACATGTTAATTGTAAACGCAGATCAACCAGTTTGAAATGTGTATATAGTTGTTCCATGTAAACCGCACTGATGAGGAATAGCGCGGTATATAAGAGAATGTAAATAAATATGTATTAGCTTCCCTATCCTTTTGTTTAAACATGTCGCGAGTATTTTCGCTAGTAATTTGGCATCGAGATTGAGCAATGATATAGGTCGATATGAAGAGCACTCTTGTGGATTTTTTCCCTCTTTGTGTATGACGGTTTATTCCCACCCATCCCATGGTATCCGCTAATCTACCTCCCTCCCTTGGCAGGTTAAAGAGTCCTCACCAAAGGTGTGGTTAAGAGCTCTCCAAAACCTCTATAGAACCTCGCTGTAAGCCCATCCAACCCCGGAGCCTTGTCTATTTTCATCTGTTTTATAGCCCACTGCACCTCTTCTGCTGTTATGGCCTTGTTTAGCTCTTTTTGTTCCCCCTCTTCTAATTTCGGCAGCTGTATTGAATCGAGATAACTCTGTACCCTCTCCCTCTGTGGCGGGTCTCGTGCTTTATATAGCCCCTGATACAGTAATATCCTCTAAAGGCCTCCCTAATCTCCCCGTCCTTGTATACCAGCTCCCCATCCTGGTTTCTAACTTTCAGTATAGAAGAATGCAATTTCCGCTGCTTCAGTTTCTGAGCCATATATCTCCCAGCCTTATTTCCCCCCTCAACAAATTCCTGCCTCAACAACTGCAAATGGTACCTTATCTTTGCTGCTTGTAATTCATTTATCTGCGCTCGTACTGCCAGTACCTGGCCTCGGTACTCTCCTGACATTCCTTGCGCATCACGTTCTTCCAGTTCCAGTAATCGTAGTCTCAATTCCCTCTCTATTCCCTCCCTTTCTTTCCGCTTGCGCGCCCCCCATTTAATTAAACTTCCTTGCACTACTGCCTTGAATCCATCTCACACCCCTCCCCAAGTAACCTCCCCATTATCATTCCAGTGGAAGTATTCCCTCGTTTCCCTCTCAATGTCCGCTCTTACCCTCCCATCTTCCAACAATGATTCATTAAGTCTCCAAAACAATAAGCCTTTCCCCTCTCCCGCCAGTGTCAATTGAACCTCCACTAGTGCATGGTCTAACCATGTAATCAAGTTCATATCCACCCCCTTAATCCTTCCCCCATCTCCTTCGATAACCAAATAGCATCTATTCTGGAATATGAGCTGTGTACCGGTGAAAAATAGGAGAATTGTCTCTTCCCCGGGTGGTAAAATCTCCAGGCATCTATCAAGCAGTGTTGTGCTACAAAACTGTGGTATCGCTTTCTATACACCCTTTTACCCTCCCGTTTCCCTGAGGCATCTCTTGCTGGATTCCATGTTAAACTGAAGTCTCCTCCACAAATAAGGTTACCCTCCCCCAATTTCCCCACTTCTTCATTCAGCTTTGTCCAAAATTTACTTTGTACCCTGTTGACACGAAGACATTCACTATACAATACCATTCATTCCCCACTTTTATCCGCAATAACACATATCTCCCCTCTTTATCCCTCACCACAGTTTGTAATTGCATCTTTAACTTTGTAGCAATCAATATTGCCACCCCTCCTTTTTTTCTTGTCCACTATATTAGATGCATGTATACATACTCTGTATCCTCTGGGTTTAACTAGATATTCTGTCGCTCTTGTCAAATTCCTGTATAAGCACGAATTCCGCCCTTTAGCGTGCTACTTCTTTATACAATTTTTGTCATTTAAATGGTGAATTAAGGCCTTTTACATTTAGCGATACTATTTTTAACTCACCTGTATACTTTGGACCCGCCCCGGCTCTCTGAGCCCTGGCAACTCCTCCCCCTCCCCTCCTTCTATTCTAACCACCTCCCCCCCCCCACCCTACTACCCATCCCCTTCCCCCCTCTCTTCCAAAGAGACTCAACTTCCATAGACTGTGATCACTCTCGGACCCCCACCTGTTTTATTTCTTCTATATCCCCTCCCCCCACACCCACAGCCCCCTTCCCCTATCTCCTACCTCTCTCTATCTAACACCCTCTCTCCTGATTGCCCCCCTCTTCCCCCCTTCCTTAATTTACTTAGTAGCTCAGCTTCGATCAGTACATTCATTTCACCACCCTCCTCCCCCGCCCTCCCAACCCCCTATACCCTCTCCCTTTACAGCCTATCACATTACAAATCAAAAGGCATTATTGAGCAGTCCAGTTCACTTGTTAAGTCCAGTAAAGTGCAGCCTAGCGATCAAGCTGCCTCAGCCCGCCTCCTTCGCAGCTGCTGTCACTCCCTGCTTCAACCTCCGACCAGCAACCAGTACTCTGTGTCATTTCGAACTGTCCGCCCTGGGTGCCCTGTTCTACTTCGTCCACCCTGGATCCCAGTTCCACAATGTCTTGCCGTAAAGATTGCAAAGTCTCCTTTAACTCATTTTTGACGCCACCGATTTCCATTTTGAGTTCCTCTTTCAGCTCCTCGAGCCACGTCTTAATCATTTCTGCTACTCCCGGGTGCCCTGGTCCCTCCATCTCGACCTCCAGCTTGTCTGCCCGTTCAGCCCCTTTGTGCTTACCTTCTCCCCTTCATTTCTTCCTTTTGATATCGCATATGGGGAACGAAATTCTGCCAGTTTTTCTTGGCGGACAGCCCTCCCTTTGCTTTCTCCATCCGCACTCTCGTCCCCTGCCCCAATTGCTCAAGGCTCTCCTTCACTGAGCTGCTCCTCCCAAGCGGAGCCAATGTCTCTTTTTGTATCTTTCTTATTGGGCACCCTATACAAGTGTGCTCTTGCCTCTTTATATCTCCAATAGGTATCTTATATTGCTGTAGTGTGGTAGTTAGTAGATTTGGATGCAGTTATCATGCACTGTGCTGAGCTCTTTTACTTGCTGCTGGCAATTACTTATTATTTATTTATTTGTTTGTTTGTTTCTTTTTTATTAGTTTTTGAGGGCTGGTTCCCTTGCCAACTTCCCTGTCTTCCCCTCCGTTTCAGGGCTCTCTTCAACTTTCTCCGTTTTGCCCCTACAGAGCTCTATTTGCAGTTCCTCCTCCCCCCTCAGATCCTCCTGCTGCAGTCTTCCTATGGTACGTTCGCTCACTTCCCAAGCCGTCTCCTCTCCTCCGGCTCGTTTGGCGGTGTTACGTTGAACTCCCAGCTCTCTCCTCCTTCTGCCAAACTCCAAAGCTTGCCGCTCTAGGGTCCCGCTCCCTGCCGGCTCACTTAAACTCCGGCGATTCTCTCCTCGGCCCACTGGCCCGTCACGCTGCCTCCAAGGCCTGCTCGCCTGTCTCTTTCCTCTGCCACGTGGTTTCCCTCTTCGCTTCCACGTTTCACTACTATTTGCTGCTTGTGAGGATTACTGCGGCTCGTTCAAACTTCCGCTATGTTGTGAGGGTTAAGCCACTCACTGCCCCGTCATTTCGCCGCTGCCCTGCCACTTTTAGGGGTGCTCGATTTCCACTTTTACAGGTCTGGGAGGCGGAGCTCCTCTATAACACCGCCATGCAGTCCGATGACATCACCGGAAGCCCCTGGTCACCATATTTTCAAAGGATATAGCGTTATTAGAAAAGGTACAGAGAAGAGCCACCAAAATGGTAAAGGGACTGGAAGGATACCCTATGAAGAGGCTAAAATGTTTAGGGCTCTTCAACCTGGAAAAAAGACAACTGAGGGGAGATATGATAGAGGTCTATAAATTAATGAACGGAGTGGAACGGGTAAACGTAGATTGATTGTTTACGCCATCAGAATATAGAAAGACTAGGGGACATGCAATGAAGCTACAGAGTAACCTTTTTAAGACTAAGAGAAAATATTTTTTCACTCAACATGTAATCAAACTCTGGAATTTATTACCTGAGGATATAGTTAGTGTAGCCGGGTTTAAAAATGGTTTGGACAAGTTCCTGGAGGAAAGGTCCATAAACCATTATTAAAAGGAACCCAGGATATCACTGCTTGACCCAATACAAGCACTGTGGAACCTGTGTCTTTTGGGGAAACTGCTAGGTATTTATAACCTAGATTGGCCACGGTTGGAAACAGGATACTTGGGCTTGATGGATCTTGGTCAGATCCAGTATGGCATATCTTATGTTCTAAACCTGTAACCTTAAAATGTATACCTTTGCTGCAAAATTAAGTAGGAGACTTAAGTAGAAGACCAGGATTCTGCAAATCTAAAAGCAAATGAATACAATCTTTTACTAAACACTCAAAAGTGCAATTAACCACCCGTATAATAAGGCAAGAGTTCAGAGCTTGGCCCTGTACATCCAGGGCCTCGAATCTAGATGGGTGACTTATTCAACTCAAAGGTTCCATATCTTACTCAGTCAGGTCCTTTAGCTTGAGCCCTACCAAGCAGATGACAAGGGAAGGATAAAAATTCATCAATTCATCAGGGGAGGTGGCAGGGTAGTGAGGACTGATTCCTGCTGTCCCTGGAGAACACCTGTTACAGGTGAGTAACTACGCTTTCTCCAGGAACAAGCAGGAAGTTAGTCCTCACTTATGGGGACTCCCCAGCTTTAGGCTACCGAACCTGTAACCAAAAAACACCTCCGTGAGGTTGTGAGCAGGAGCCGATGTCCAAAAGAGCCCAAGTCCTCGGGTCCCCAGGGTGAAATCCTCGGTAGCCATCGAGAAGGGTCGGCGGGCAAGAGTTGCTTATAGCCCGAACAGATTACGGAGTACAGCCTGGCCGAAGGTGCTGTCCCGGCAGGACTACCTCTCCAGGAAGTAGTGCGAAGCGAAAGTGTTCGCTGAAGACCAGATTGCAGCTCGGCAGATGTCCGTCAGCGGCACCGAGCGCAGCGAAGCTACCGAAGCAGCCTTTGCTTGGATGCCATGTGAGGTGCCTGCCTTCACATGACTGAAGGCAATGCAGTCCGCCACCCAGGTGGAAAGTGTGCGCTTTGTGACTGCTTGCCCCAGGCAATTGGGAATGTAGATCACGAAGAGCCGACCAGACCTGCAATGAGGCTGGGTGTGCTGCAGATAGAAGGCAAGAGCCCTCTTGCAGTCGAGTGTATGCAAAACCGCCGATGCCTGGTCGGCATGGGCTCTTAGGAAGAAGGTCGGCAAGACGATCTCCTGATTGAGATGGAAATCCGAGACAACCTTCGGTAGAAACTTGGGGTGGGTACGGAGGACCACCCTGTTGCTGTAGAACCTAGTGTAAGGGGCATCGCCATGAGAGCCTGGAGCTCACTGACTCGGCGGGCCGAAGTCAAAGCCACCCAGAAGACCACCTTCCAGGATAGGTGCCGAAGCGAGCATGTCGCCATAAGCTCAAAGGGTGAATGCGTAAGCTGCATGAGCACTACATTCAGGTCCCACTCCGCTGGGGGAGGCCGGATGGGAGTTTTGGAAAGTAAGAGACATAAAGCGGGAGACCAAGGGCTGCTCTGAGAGGGGCTTTCCCTCCACGGGGAGGTGATTCGCCAAAATGGTGCTCAGATGCACCCTGACTGTGTTTGACTTCAGCCCTTCCTTCGAGAGGTGGAGTAGGTACTGGAGGACCCATCGGGTAGGACCACCTGTGCCTGTGCCCCCCTCCTTGTTGATGTAAAACATCGCTACTCGGTTGTCGGTCTGCATGAGTACGGACTTTCCTTTCAGATGGTCCTCGAAAACCTTCACAGCCCATCAGATCGCCCAAAGTTCGAGAAAGTTTATTTGCTGTTGGGAGTCTTTGGGGGACCAGCGCCCCTGAGTGCACAACGCACCACAGTGGGCTCCTCACCCCAGCAGGGAAGCATCCATCATCAGGACGAGCTCGTGCTGTGGGGTCTGGAAGGGCAGCCCCTGAAGGAGGTTGCAGAGGTCCTGTCAACAGTCCAGGGACCCTCGAAGGTTGTGGGAGATCTGAATGGGATCTCTGAGGTGACCTGAGGCCGGGTTCCACTGAGCAGAGGCACCACTGGGCCGTCCGCATATACGTATGGGCGTGGGGGAGCACATGGACGGTGGAGGTCATGTGCCCCAGGAGGAATCTGAGCCGCCAGGGCGCGGAGGCAGTCTGCGCGATCTGCCAGCAGGAAGGCGGTCACCTGCTGAGTGTCGAGGTGTGCACCGATAAACTCCAAGGCTTGCACCGGCTCGAGGTGGTGGTGTTGACCAGGAAGTCCAGGCGTTCGAGGAGGAGGATCGTTCGCGATGTTGTCGATCGAGCTTCTCCGGCAGAGGACCCTGTGACGAGCTAGTCGTTGAGATAAGGGAAGAGTGGTAAGCCCTGCCATCTGAGGGAGGCGGCCGCCATGGAGATGCACTTTGTGAAGACCCGCGGGGCAGACGCAAGCCCGAAGGGAAGCACCCTATATTGGTAGTGCTCTCCCTGCACCCTGAAGTGCAGGTACTGCCTGTGCTGAAGGTGGACCAGAATGGGGGCATAAGCGTCCCTGAGATCCAAGGAGCATAGTCAATCGCCCTGCTGGAGGAAGGGCAGCAGGATACCAAGCAATAGCATTTTGAACTTCTCCCACACCAAAAACTTGTTTAACTTTCTGAGGTTGAGGATAGGCCGTAGGCCTCCCGTCTTTTTCGGGATGAGGAACTACCGGGAATAGAAGCCCCGACCTCAGAGGTGTGCCGGTACCCTCCTCGACAGCCCGCTGGGCGAGGAGATTGTCCAGCTCCTGCTGCAGAAAAGTCTGGTGCGCGGAGAGTCAAGAAGGCTCTGCTGGGGAGAAGGGAGGGGGAAGCCTGTCCAGGTGGAGGTGATACCCGTCTCGGATTACCCGGAGAACCCAGGTGTCCGACGTGACCGACGCCCACCAAGGGGCGAAGAGGGACTGGCGTCCCCCCACCGGCTGCGAAGCTGCTGAGGGGCGAAAGGCTACGCTGCTGGCGTAAAAAACCCTGAGCGGGCTGAGGCGACGCTGGAGTTTGGGTCTTGGGCCCTTTAGACTTGTGATGACCGTGGGGCGCTTTTCCCTGCATCGCTGTGGTCGGCGTGGGAGTGGGTGGGTAGGGTGGGTAACCCCGGTAAGGTAGGCCCTTCTCAGGAAGAACGGCTTCTTAGCTTGCTGTTTCTTCCGAGGGAGGGAGGAGGTCTTGCGTGAGAGGCGGATTTGGGTTATGAACTCCATTCCTATCTCGGCAGCCTTATCCTCCATAGGTTTACCTAAAAAATTGCTCGCCGAAGCAGGGGACGTCCAGGAGCTTTTCCTGGACCCACTGCTCCAAGTCCAAGGACTGGAGCCATGCTGGCATCGGGCCCCAATGCCGGCAGCCACCACACGGGCTGAGAATTCAAATCCGTCGTAGGCGGCACGGGAAAGGTACTTGGAGCACTCCGCGACGGACCTCCGGAGGGTCTGGAACCTAAGGAGGGGTTCGCCCGCGAGGCCTGTGGAGAAACCCCTGAGCTCCTTGGCAAGGTCGCATAAGAACATGCCCATGTACAATTGGTAAGCCTGAATACGGCATGTGAGCATGGACCCCTTGTAAGCCTTACGCCCCAAAGCAATGAGGGCTCTCGACTCCCTACCCGGCGGAACCAAAGAATGTGACTTCAGGCTCTTTTGCTTCTGCATCGCTGATTCTACCACCATGGAGGTGTGGGGAAGCTGGGACTTCCTAAAACCGGGGCCATATTGGACCCTATACGTCGCGTCGAGGTGCTTACTCACAATGGGAACCGAGGAAGGTGTCTCCCACATGCGGAGTAGTAGCCTGGACAGAATGGGAGGAACTGGAACAGTGAGAGACTCCCGAGGCGGGGACTCATACTGCAAGATATTGAGCTCTTCGGCTCGAGGCCCCTCCTCGGCCTGGGTAGCAGGTTGAGGGACTGTGCCATGTACTGCACGAACACAGGAAAGAATGTGTCCTCGGGCAGTGAACGCCTCTGAAAGATGGGCAGGGACGGATCCAAAGGAAGGTCACTGTGGGTGCAGGTCTCCAGGAAAGTATCCCCATCAGACTCCCAACCTGAGAGATCTGAGGAGGAATCCGATTCGGGTTGGTCGCCCCATCTGGAGGCCGCGGCCTGCTTGGAGATGGAGGCCCTAGAGCAGCGATGGCGAACCTATGGCACGCGTGCCAGCTGTGGCACGCGAAGGCCTTGCAGCTGGCACGCGGGAAGGTCCGCAATCAAAATATGCGGCATTAAAAAAATAAATAAATAAAAAGCTGCCGCTGCCGGGGCCGGGGCCGCCGCGGCAGAATCGAGTGTGCCGCGGGTCCCCCCGCCCAGCAGAGCCTGCCCTCCGTCCCCGGTATCCCCTTCTCTCAGCTGCCTCTAGTCAACCGCGCCTGCTTTCAGAGCGCGAGTGGAGTTTCTTCCTCGCTGCTCTGTTATGCCCGCGGGGGCTGATGGGAAGTTCCCATCAGCCCCCGCGGGCTTAACAGAGCAGCGAGGGAGAAACTTCCCTCGCGCTCTGAAAGCCGGCGCGTGTGACTGGAGGCAGCTGAGAGAGGTGATACCGGGGACGGAGGGCAGGCTCTGCTGGGCGGGGGGGCCCCGCGGCACACTCGATTCTGCCGCGGCGGCCCCGGCCCCGGCAGCGACAGCTTTCTTTGTAAAAAATTTCGCTGGGGGGGGGGGGGGTTAGGAGTGGTAATGGCTGGGGGGGGCGGTTAGGACTGGTGATGGGCTGGGGGGGGGTTAGGAGTGGTAATGGCTGTGGGCTGTTGGGGGGTTAGGACTGGTGCGGGGCTGGGGGGGCTAGGACAGGAAATGGGCTGATGGGGGATTAGGAGTGGTAATGGCTGGGGGGGGGTTAGGACTGGTGATGGGCTGGGGGGTTAGGAGTGGTAATGGCTGTGGGCTGTTGGGGGGGTTAGGACTGGTGATGGGCTGGGGGGGGCTAGGACAGGAAATGGGCTGATGGGGGGTTAGGAGTGGTGATGGGCTGGGGGGGTTAGGAGTGGTGATGGGCTGGGGGGGGGTTAGGAGTGTTAATGGCTGTGGGCTGTTGGGGGGTTAGGACTGGTGATGGGCTGGGGGGGTTAGGAGTGGTAATGGCTGTGGGCTGTTGGGGGGGCTAGGACTGGTACTGGGCTATGGGGGGCTAGGACAGGAAATGGGCTGATGGGGGGGTTAGGAGTGGTGATGGGCTGGGGGAGGTTAGGAGTGGTGATGGGCTATGGGGGGGCTATGGGCTATGGGGGAGCTAAGTCTATATGGGCTGATGGGATTAGGACTGGAAGTGGGTTGATGGGGGCTTAGGACTGGTAATGGGCTATGGGGGGCTAGGACAGGAAATGGGCTGATGGGGAGGGGTTAGGACTTGAGGTGGGCTGTTGGGTGGGGTTAGGACTGGAAATGGGCTATGGGGGGCTAGGACAGGAAATGGGCTGATGGGGAGGGGTTAGGACTTGAGGTGGGCTGTTGGGTGGGGTTAGGACTGGTAATGGGCTATGGGGGGCTAGGACAGGAAATGGGCTGATGGGGAGGGGTTAGGACTTGAGGTGGGCTTTTGGGTGGGGTTAGGACTGGAAATGGGCTGATGGGGGGTTAACACTGGAGGTGGTCTGATGGGGTTAGGACTGGTAATGGGCTATGGGGGGGTTTAGGACTGATAATGGGCTATGGGGGGGCTGGGACAAGAAATGGGCTGATGGGGAGGGGATAGGACTTGAGGTGGGCTGATGGGGTTAGGACTGGTAATGGGCTGTGGGCTGATGGGGGGGTTAGGACTGGCAATGGGCTATGGGGGGGTTAAGACTGGTAATGGGCTGTTGGCTGATGGGGGCTGTCTGGTAATGGGCTATGGGGGGTTAGGACTGATAATGGACTATGGGGGGGCTAGGACAGGAAATGGGCTGATGGGGAGGGGTTAGGACTTGAGGTGGGCTGATGGGGTTAGGACTGGTAATGGACTGTGGGCTGATGGGGGGGTTAGGACTGGCAATGGGCTATGGGGGCTGACTGGAAATGGGTTGATGGGGGTTAGGACTGGAAGTGGGCTGATGGGGGGGTTAGGACTGGAAGTGGGCTGATGGGGGTTAGGACTGGTAATGGGTTATAGGGGGGGCTTAAACTGAAAATGGGGTGATGGGGGTTAGGACTGGAAGTGGGTTGATGAGGGGGGGCTAGGACTGGTATTGGGTTGGGGGGTTTCTAGGACTGGAAATGGGTTGGGGGCCTGCTAGGACTGGAAATGGGCTGATGCAGGGACTAGAAGGGAATGGATGCTGGGTGAGGCTGGAACTAGAAGGGAGCTGGTGTTGGGGGAGGATTAGAATGGGATGGGGCTGGGAGAGTAAAATGGAGAGGGGAAAAATATTTTGTGTGGGAGGGATAAAAAATCTACAATTGGCCGGGTATTGGGAGAATAAGTGGGGATTGAGGATGGAGGGGTAAATTTTGAGTAGATGAAATAGGAATGAGGAAAGAGCAAAAGGAGAAAGATTAGTATGTTAAAGCAGATGTAGAGAGAGAATGGAAAAAAAACCCCAAGAAGACAGAAGAAAGGACAAATGGACAGCAGATGGAGAGTTAGCAGAAGACACGAAGAAACCAGAAGAAAGTGGCTGGAACAATTGCAACTGAAAAAAAATGCACAAAAGGTAGAAAAATATCTCTTTATTTTGAATTTATTAACTGGAATATGTCAGCTCTGGGAAATGTGCATCATTAATTTTTGCGCTTTGTTTAGTACAAGAGGAAATTAATTTATAGTTTTATTTCTACAGTGTTGTTGTATATTCCAAGTTTGGCTTTTGGGGTTCCCAGTTTAATTATTGTCTTCCTGTTTCTAAATTGTGATTCCTTGTTTGGTGATGGTCTGTTCTGCATGTGTAACTGAGCTGAGGTATTCTGTTTATATAATTCCTATTTGACATTGCCACTTGTTCTTTCCCCAGTAGGTCATGTATTGTTGTTCTCTGAAATGTATTGGTTTAATATTTGCAGTGTTGCCTTTTGATAGTTAGGGTATGGTGCTTTGTGAGTCCTGGTAGTGCTGTTAGGATACGGCGGGTTTGCTATGGGTTCTAAATGGGCAGCGTTTGTAGTAGTTCCTAATGTGCCTGGCGGTTGGTACTGGATTATAGTAATGTAGAAACCTTTTAGTCTTTCTTTATCCATATACTCATTAAGAGGCATGTTTACTAAAAGTTAGTGTATGGTAACATTATGCAAATATTTATGCAAATGAGGCACCTTATGCAAATGAGGCTTTAATTGACGTGCTGGCACTTTGAGGAAATTCTTTGGTTTTGTGCGGCAGTTTGGGCACTCGGGCTCAAAAAGGTTAGCCATCACTACCCTAGAGGATCTCACGCACAAGGAACGAGAAGGCGAGCGAGACTGACGCTGAGGACCCTCACGAGGCCCAAGGTTCTCGGGGGTTTCCACAGCGGGTTTAGACACCCCTGTCGAGGGAATCTCGGTCTCTACGCACGAGCCGGCAGTGCAGGGTGTGAAGGCCTGCTGGGCAGCTAAAAAGGAAGAAACGCTGAGCTCTAATGCCAGCATACGGGACTCCCACGCGGGCGTGGGGCCCTGTGACGTCGACCCCAGGGTCACCAGGTCAGGAGTCGAGGGGGATCCTAACCGGGACAGCCCTCAGGAGACTGGGTGCCATTGCCAGAGGCCTCCGTGTCTGTATGAGGTACCTTACGAGGCCACTCTTTGTCCAACTCTTGGGAACGCCGAGGGGGGCTAAGCGACTGAGCGCAGGAGCGCTCGCACTTGTCTGGAGCCCCTGATAGCAACTTTGAGGCCTTCTTCTTCTCATGCCGCTCCACTTCAGGGGACCTCTGGTCGGCGTGCACCTTGAGCACGGGGCCGAGGTGGGGGATCCCGGGGATTTTGGACCGGGGGTGCCACCAGGGATTCCGAGGTGGCCTTGTGAAAAATGTCATCAGACTTCTGCTTATGACTTAGCAGGGCCTTGGAGGACATTTTCTTATGAAGCGAGCAGAGCTCCGGATCATGGTCGGCCCCGAGACACCGCAGACAGCAGTAATGGGTGTCCGTAAGCGACATGTTCTTGGAGTATCTGTCGCATTTTTTGAAACTGGTGGCCATCATGGCAAAAAGGGCCCCCGCGAGGTCAAAGACCCACGCGGCCAACGGTTGGAAGAAAAAAAGGGTGTGAAGCCCACAAAAGGGAAAAATGCTATGAAAAAACGTCCTCTTTTGCTCAAAAAGAGGAAGAGCAGGGGAAGGACGGGTAGAGGACAGGTGCAACCGGAAAAATAGCAGGCCAGAGGCAGAAAAAAGAAACGCTTTTTCTGAGGAAAGAGGACATGCATCCAAGGGCTCCGCAGAAAAAGGGAGACTGACCAAGATGGCACCTTTGGGCAGGAAGAGGACCAAGCATGCGTGGCAGCAATCCCAAAGGCTTTCTTTGAAAGCTGGGGAATTGCTCCGTGTGGGCTCCATCGGTGCCGATGTCACCCATAAGTGAGGACCGACTTCCTGCTTTTTCCTGGCGAATCGGGTCTACCTCTGCACACCCTACTTCTGTTCGGCTGCACAGGGGCTGCACAGCCTGAATGAAATGGGCCTCCACGTGCATATGCTTATCCACACACAGAGCGGGCAAAACAGTTACCCCAAAATGGTTGTCAAAACTGCCCTCTTACTCATCAGCGCAGGATATTATCAGATTTCACAGTAACAATTCAGAATAAGAAAGCAAAGTCTAGCTGTGACCACCTCATCTTAGCCCCATCTTGCCCTGCAGAAGATTATCTACCACTGCACAAACTCTGCAGTGTCAGAGATGAGCTCTGCTCTTATCAAAGGAAGAAAGCATTTTTCAAATTATTTACAATTTAAAAAGGCACAGGATCAAATCCAATAAGATAAGTGCTTTCACTATCTATGTCTTGAGTTTTTCAAATCTGTAAACTTTTAAATTTTATGCAACTATAGTTGCAGTTCAAGTTTCATGGTGGGAGCAGTAAAGGAAGCTGATGTCTTTTAGAGAGATATCCTTAACAGAATGGATCAGTATTACAAGCATCAGCAATGATGTCCTTATTGAGAAAGGAATCATTATAGGCTATGTGCTCATTAGCAATGAAATGCATTTTTCAGAGGATGTTAGAACAAACTGGCATGGAAAGAAAGGTACCCAAGACAGAAACTCACCAAACTTCAGCTCTAGGTTCTTCTCCAACTGATCAATTTTCTCAGAGAGTTTTCCTAGCATGGATCGGAGGAAAGCAATTTCCTGATCTTTCTGAGCCAGTGCAACCTGCATCTCATGGAAGCGATCGTCTGTCTGCTGCAGGAACTCCTTCAGCCCCTCAAACTTGCACATCTCCAAGTGGGTCTCATAGGTGTCCTGGTTTCCTATAAATGTACAGCTGCAGGGAAAAGGAGTGGGAGCAGGGTTAGCAAATCGCTGCAAGCAAGGAAAATGTCAAGAAAATAAACTCTGGGCTCTAAGAGCTGTGGAGCAGAGATACTAATGTTCTGAAAGAGAACAGCAGCTACAATGACTAATCATTTCTATCTACACTGCTCTGAGAAGTAAGTAGATTTTAATATTCTCCGCCCGAAACACTTGCAAGAAGATATTTAGGCTGGAAGCGTCTAAAATGCTACATGCGAGAAGGTGCTATCTGCAGTGATGTGTTAATTGCAAAGAAGTTACCTATTTAAAGGCTTGCACAGCAAAAGGATGATGAAGAATCTGAGCGAGTGTGCTAAGAGATGAAAACCTGCAGATCTGGCACTATTGCCCTGAGAACTGTGATTCTGAAGCAAATCAGATTATACACTGTAAAAAAAAAAGTGCAGATGGTCTTGTGTCTCTCCATTAGCATCTCCCCCCCCCCCCACACTTTCACCTTACAATAACTGAACCTTCAAAAAAGTTCTCAAAGTGTCTACAATAAATTCAATCGCCTTTGTTATTGCTTTAAATTACATTTATTAAATTATGAAGCCTTTGTATGTGACCCAGTATTGGAGTCTTTTTCAATAAAGATTAAATGAGAAAGAGGTGTCTATGATCAGTAAGGTGATAGCAGAGAGGCTCTGTGCTTATGAGCAAATGGGGGCTAGGAAAATACTGGAAGCTTGTTTCAAACCTTCAGCAGTGAGGTAAGATCACATGGGCTTTGCACTGCAAAATTATGGGCGAACAAATTGTTTGAAAATTGTCCTGAAAGACTCAGATATATTGTAGACAGACGTCTTCAGAGTTACAGGTGACTTCTATAACATGTGGAGGCCTAATCCATTCAGGCCATCCAGCCCCTGTATGTCCGGGCAGATTCGGGACATGCAAAATTAGACCAGATTCTGATCCCGCGGCCCCCAACGTGCAGGCTGGGACCCGATTCTGCCTGGCTGTACATCCTGGTGACTACCCGGCTAACTCAGCCGGGTTTATGAATGGAGCCACAGTGCCATGGCATCACGGCTCCATTTACGAGCCACAATTGCAGGCCACCCCGGAACAACTTCTGTTCCCCGCAGCCTGACCCCTGATCTAGCCTTCCAAGGCTTGGGTCGGGCTGTGGGGAACCCCCTGAGCCCCCTCACTTGCCTGCCCATGTCCCATGTTTTGGTCCCCTGCCGTCCAGGGGGACTTATTAATAATAAGTCTCCCATCTATCCTAAAAGCCCTGGATGTATAAAGCCGACCTTGGAATCGACCCTGTACATCCAGGGTCAAGGGCCAACCACATCACACCCTAGATCCGCCTCAGGAACGTCCCCTCCTGCCCCTATCTGGGCCTGCCCATACAAACCCACTGTTCGTACGGGGAGGATAAGGATGGGGACGGCAGGGGGCGAATAGCGGGGATGGACATCCCGATGAGATGTCCATTCCTGCTATTCGTGGGACAGAATGACCCCCATAGCGTCTTTGCAGCATAATGAAACCCACAATCAGAGAAGAATCCTCCAGTCTAATCTCTTCTGACTCATATCTAAAACAATGTAATGCAAAAAAAAAAAACCCTCACATGGAAAGGCTAAAGAGGTTAGTCCTCTTCAGCTTGGAGAAGAGAAGATGATACGATAGAGGTCTATAAAATCTTAAGTGGAGTGTAACAGATGAACACAAATCAGTTGTTTACTCTTTCAAAAAGCACAAAGACTATGGGACACGCAATGAAGCTACATAGCTGTACATTTAAAACAAATTTTGAACTCAGGGCATAATTAAACTTTGGAATTCTTTGCCAGAGAATGTGGTAAAATGGAATACTGAGCGCAGGCGGAGAATGAGCTATTAATGATACTAGTTCCTCCCTGAAGAAAACTCTCACTATATTAGAATCTTCTCCTGAGATTTTCCCCTCCTCCAATTCTATGGAAGACTGTTCCCCCCAAAGCCTTGAGGGACCCTCAAGGGGATCCTCAGAGTTATTGAACAACGGAGACATTTCTTCCTCTGTTGGCTCATCTTCTTCCCTGAGCCATTTTGCCAGGGGTTCTGTTGTCTCTTTAGATAGGTCCAGAAGGTCCTGATGCTCCTCACTCTCTTGTCCACTATTTGTTTATTTATTTAGACAGTTTTGTATACCACCTTATCCTTCAATCAAAGTAGTCACAACACAATTGGGGATACATTTAACA
Source organism: Ichthyophis bannanicus (assembly GCA_033557465.1). NCBI lineage: Eukaryota > Metazoa > Chordata > Amphibia > Gymnophiona > Ichthyophiidae > Ichthyophis > Ichthyophis bannanicus. The sequence continues at coordinate 501,860 of CM066044.1, read as the reverse complement.
TGAGGGGATATGAGACACATACACTAATACTTACAGGGAACATGGGCAATGGAGGGTTCAGTGGCTTGCCCAAGACCACAAGGAGCACCTGTGGGACCAGAAACCCCAGTCCTTCCGGCCCAAGGTTGCTGTCCTCTAGTGGGATTTGAACCCCTGACCTTCTGGCCTGAGGTAACTTGCCCCAACCACTAGGCCACGCCTCCCTATATTTATGTGAATCTTACCATACTCTAGTCCCCAGTGTTTCAATGTTTTTTCAGATTGTAAGCTCTGATGAGCAGGGGCTGTGTCTTACCTCTAAATGTACAGTGCCACACACGTCTTGCAGCACTATACAAGTAATTATCAGCAGTAGAAGGAGCAGAGGCAGCCCAGGAAGAGGCGCCGGGTCTGTATCGAGAGTTCTAAGAATGAGACTTACGGGCAAATAGCTTTGTTGTGCCTTCCTTCCCTTTCATGTTTTGTCCAGTAACACATTCCTAGCTTTGCAACCCAGGTCTCCTCCCCTCCTCCTGCCTGCTGTTGTCCTCCTTTTCTTAGTATTGTTGGATTATTCACCTGATGTTATTTTACTATTGATTTTGTTAGTTATTGTGAACTGCCTAGATTCCTTTTCGCCATCGGCAGTATATCAAATAAAGTAAACTGTAACTGTAAATATTCAAGAGAAGCGAAGAGTGACATTCAAATATCTGAAAGGTGCATAAGAGGAAAGATATTCTGCAGCAGGAACTCATGATGCGAGACTCAAAGGGGGAGCCCCAGGGATGACCTTGAACAGCCTTGCAGAGATGTGCTGGAGGCCAAATTCAAGAAAGAGAGAATCGTTAGGAGGCTGCAAGGACAAAGCTCTGCAGCACTGTAAAGATTCAGCCGGCCCCGTGATACTGCATGTCTGTCATTTGTTTCTTTAGCAAAGCCTTGCAGCTCCATTTGTTGAGCATCTACCCTCACTTTTTTTTTTTTTTTTTTTTGTTATTGAAAGACTTCCAAAAAATACAAAGATACAAGAACCACAAAGATCTTCAAAGAGAATGCATCAGTAACAACACAACATCAGGTCACGATAGTAACCTACAATATGTCTTCATTTTTACACGTTTATAGTAAAGAAACCAGGATCCCCACCCTCCCCCCAACCTCCCTTCCCCCCCCCAAAGTCACCCCAATCCCGGGGCCCCCCACCCCCACCTCCCCCCCCCACCCCCACCTCCCACCCCCCCCAACTATGGCTTGCTACTGCTAGAGCGCGGGACAATGGTGGGCGAAGAGACACTCATAGGGAGCAAACCTTCTGAGGGGTCGGCATATTACCTCCACTTTTCCAGCGCAATCACGCGCCATAACGAGAAACAAAGGGCGCCCACACCAATTCGAAGCGAGCCAAACGCATCCTACTAACCGCTACCCCCCCGAGCATCTACCCTCACTTTTAGCATATCAGGCAATATTGTAACACTCCCGTTTTGTCTTCTTACTCTCAGCCTCTGTAGGACGGGCGTCCAGGCCACAGTCACACTCACCCATACTTGGAATGAGGACACTTGATGTGCTCACACTCTTTCAGATGGGCCTCCAGGTTCATCGTCAGCAATGGCGGACAGCTGGGGTTGTTGGGACAGCGGACAGGTCTATAATCACAGCTTCCCTCATGGTCTCTAACAGGAAAAGACAGCAAAGTTAGAGCAACAGGGAAACAAGAAGCCGAGCAACAGAAAATCTGGGACTCCATGCTATGAAACTCAAATAGGCAAACAAGCTTCATCACAGCAGCTACAGGCATATACAAGCAGTCACTTACAAGTTGTGAGTCTTTTAATAGTATATTTTAGAATCAACCTATGCCAACAGTCTATATAGAATGCTTAAAATATGCACGGATAAATTAACAAAATAAGTCTATTGAAGAAAATGGAGCATACAAAAGTTTGAAATACTGCTAGTCAGAGGAGAAAGAGGACATATTCATCTCAATAGCTTGGTGTAACCCAAAGCAAGGTCTTGAAACCCTGACCAGTTCAGGGGGGGGAGAAGACACTTACTTCCTGACACTTAGTTTGATAGTGAAGGGGCAGCCACAGGGATCCACTTCAAAGGCTGGGGGCTTTCCGTTGGCAGCAGGCCGGCAGCCGTATTTACAGTGAATGAAGAGCTCCCCGATTTGCTCAGCCACAGCTATGTTATTTACGACCACCGTCAGTTTGGCATTGTCCACTGGGCATTTTTCTGACAGGAAAGAGAGGAACTGCTTATGTACATTTTAACTGGTTTCATTGTCTGTAAAATCAGGCTACTTACTGGGCATACTGCTCTGCTCCTCGGCTTTGGCTGCAGGCCTCCTCTGGAGCAGCAACGTTTACTAATGAACAGGAAGATTTAAGTATTTCTAGCTATCATTCTCCGAACACTTAACCTCTATAGATTCAGGTCATATAAAAAGGGAGTGCAGGAATGAGCTTTATAAACTGCCTTCCTGATATGTGTGTAAGCCTGTATGCGCATAACTTTACCTGCTGTTTGAGAAGGCATTCAAGGGCAGCACTTGTTTGCCTACTTTTCACTAATGCAGGCAGTTATCCCTACCTTTATTTCTGGCTATTTATGCCACATTCCTAACCCACCTGATATAGGTGTGACAACTAGCTTTCTACTCCCATCCCCACTAAGGGCCATTGCCTCTACTCCACCCCAACAACAGGAAACTATCTCACACAGAAATGCGTGAAAATCCCACACAATTGGCCAGCTTCAGAAAACAGCCACAATGAATATGCATGAGATCAATTTGCATGAATTAGGGCTCCAGTGTATACAAACTGATCTCATGCATATTTACTGTGAGTTTACTGAAAACCTGACTGGTTGTGGGATCCCCAGAACAGGTTTGGGAAGCCCCACTTCTAGGATACTATCAACTTGTGGACAATTTCTTCCTTTTTAGATATTTAATGTATTTTTTGGAGTAATGTGAGAACCTTTATATCTGTAGCATTTGTCTATGATAAAAAAAAAGCATAAAATAAAACACCTGTTTATTTCCAAAGGATCACCATGAAGATATTCTGTTCTGTATTTTATATCATTGATATGTACAGCTTTTCACTGTTTGTTCTGGACCTATTTAGAATTGTGTAAGTTTACGTTTGACCCATCTAGAATTTTACATAGTGCAGACTATACATGCTTAAAAAAGCATAGTTACTCATCTGTAGTAGGTGTTCTCCGGGAACAGCAGGAATCAGTCTTCACACATGGGTGACATCAGCACTGATGGAGCCCGCGCAGTAATCTCTCCCCAGCTTTCAAAGAAAGCCTCTGGGAGATCAACCACGGATGCATGGTCACCTTCCCGCCCAAGGGAGCCATTTTCCCTCAGTGTAATAAATCCCAAAAAGAAAAACAACTCCATAGGGAGGAGGGAGGGTTGCGAGGACTGATTCCTGCTGTTCCCAGAGAACACCTGCTACTGGTGAATAACTATGCTTTTTCCAGGAACAAACAGGAAGTCAGCCTTCACATATGGGACTCCCCAGCTACAGGCTACTGAAAGACCTGTATAAAGTCACAGATGACCCAAAAATTGAACCATGAATGGCAGCTGAAAGATGCTGACGTGCTCCAAGCATCGGGAAGCAACCCCAGCATCTGCAAAGGAATTGACTCTCCGGCAGTCTGGATATAAAAAAGGGCCAGAGAAAAGGAGCTGTATTAGTCCCCAAAGAGGTGCAGAAGAATGACCTGGCTGAAGGTGCTGTCATGCCGGGAGACCTCATCGAGACAGTAATGAGCTGCGAAGGTATGGACAGAGGAACAGGTGGTCACTTGACAAATCTCTGGCAGGGAGATGAGGTGTAGGTTAGCCACGGAGGCTGCCATAGCCCGGATGTTATGGGCTGTCACATGATGCTCCAGAGGAAGGCCAGCCTGTCCATAGACGAAGGAAATGCAGCCAGCCACCCAGGTGGAAAGGGTGCACTTAGAGACTGCCATGCCAAGTCTGTTGGGGTCATAAGAAACAAACAGTAGAGAGGAGCAGTGATGAGCCATCATCTGATCAAGGTAGCTAAGCCAATGCCCATTTACAATCAAAGGTATGAAGAGCGGCTTCTGCCCTGCTTGAGTGCAGCCTTGGAAAGAAGGTGGAAAGTACCACCTCCTGATTGAGGTGGAAGGGAGAAACCACCTTAGGAAGAAACTTAGGGTGTGTGCAGAGAACCACCCTGTTCCTATGAAACCTAGGGAAGGGGCATGAGCCACCAGCGCCTGCAGCTTGCTAACCCTGTGCGTTGATGTGAGCATCACCAGGAAGACGACCTTCCATGAAAGGTATCTGAGATGGCAGGAAGCCAGTAGTTGAAAAGGAGGGTCAATGAGCTTATCCAAAACCACGTTGAGGTGCCATGCCACTACTGGCGGGTGAATGGGAGGCCATAAGAGCAAGAGGCGCCATATGAAGCAACCAATGAGAGGATGAACTGACAGAGAATGCCCATGAACTGCATGATGGTAGGCTGCCAGGGCAGTCAGATGCACCCTGACAAAATTAGACTTTAGCCCATCCCGGGAAAGGTGCAGAAGGTACTGCAGGATCACCCAAATGAGACAGGAAAACGGACTGAAACCACTATCCACGCACCAGAACAAGAACCTGTGCCATTTGACAGTGTATGCCCATATGGTGGAATCTTTGCGGGACATGAGGAGGATGTCCTCAATGTCCCTAGGCAAGTGGTACTGAGTGAGGGCTATCCTTTCAGCATCCACATTGTCAGAGTTAACAACTGGAGGTTGGGATGTAGGAGGATCCTGTCATTCCGAGATATCAGATCCAGGATGAAACCCAGAGGAATGGGAGGCACCTGAGAAAGGCAGAGCAGGAGCAGATACCACGGTTGTCGGGGCCAGCATGGGGTGATAAGAATCATAGTGGCCCTGTCTGTTTGGACCTTGAAGAGGGTCTGGCCACCAGGGGCATGGGCAGGTAAGCATACAGCAAGCCCTCGCCCCAGTGAAGGAGAAACACATCGGCTGTGAGGTGGTTCCGGCAAGGAATCCTGGAGCAGAACCTCGGCAGTTGAGCATTGTGCGGGCTGGCAAAGAGGTCTATTGCTGGGGTGTTCCACTTACAGAAGATATTCTGTGCCACAGGGGGGCTGAGGGTCCACTTGCGAGGCTGCAGCACCCTGCTGAGCTGGTCCACAAGGACACTGCCCTGCCCTGGGAGGTAGATGGCCCGGAGGAGCATACCCCACTGGTTTGCAAAATTCCAGAGTCTGATCGCCTCCAAGCAGAGAGGGTAGGACCCCGTGCCGCCATGTTTGTCCATTCGAACCAGGACAACCTGATTCACCAGGTTGTGCTGGAAGACTCGCTGGGCATTCGCAACCGCTCGGAGCTCAAGAAAGTTGATTTGGAGCTGGATCTCCTCCTGCGACCAGAGACCTTGGAACTGAAACCCATTCCAATGAGCTCCTCTGCCGAGTTTGGAGGCATCTATGGTGAGGACCTGCTGGTGCGGGGGGGTCCTGAAAGGGGAGCCCCACCAGAAGATTGCTTGACCATCGCCACCAGGTGACAAAGCGGGAGAGTAGCGGGGGATCCGTACCCTGTCTGACAGGCACCCTGTCGCCTGCTTCCACCGAGTGCAGAGGCGTCCACTGGGCTAGATGCACGTGGAGATGTGCTAATGGTGTGACATGGACCATCGAGGCCATGTGCTCCAAGAGGCAGAACATCTGCCGATCCAAGACTGTCTGAGGAGATTGGACCTCCTCCACCAAGACAGAGAGGTGCTGAGCCCTATCAGGCAGCAGAAAGGCCCAAGCCTGAGTGGTATCAAGGAGAGCCCTGATGAACTCTAGGTGCCAAGCAGGCAGTAGATGGGACTTGGGATTGTTTACCATGGATGGTGCAGTGTAGGGCCTGTCGTATCTCATCTGGGGATGCTCCACTTATCAGCCAGATAAGGGAAGACAAACACACCCTGCAACCGTAGGAAGGCAGCGACCATCACTAGACACTTTGTGAATACCGTGGGAGCAGATGCTAGACCAAACAGGAGGACCCGGTACTGGTAATGACACCCTCCGATAACAAAACAGAGGTACTACCAGTGCAAGGGATAGATCAGGATGAGGGTATAGGCATCTTTGAGATCCAAGGAGCATAGCCAGTCTTCCAGGTGGAAGTAAGGCTGCAATGTTCCAAGGGATACCATCTTGAACTTCTCCTTCACTAAGAAGCGATTGAGATCCCGTAGATCCACAATGGGTTGCAACCCGCCTGTCTTCTTGGGAATCAGGAAGTAGCAAGAGTAGAACCCTGTGCCATTTTAAGGCAACGGGATGAGTTCTACCACCCTGTTGGTGAGAAGAGCCACGAGTTCCCTTTGAAGGAGATCTAAATGGGTGTGATCCGGAGGAAGTTCCCCTGGCAAGAACAAGGAGGGTGTATGGTGGAAGTGAAGGAGGTAGCCATCCTTTACCACCCGCAGTGCCCAGGTGTCAGTGCTGGGCCACCGGTAGGCAAAGAACGTGAGACATCCCCCTATGTGCTGCGGCCCCCGACCTCCCTTGGGAAGAGGGGTTATATCCCAGGAGTCAACCTCCCCCCCCCCCCAGGCTGCAGCACAGGTGCTGTTTGGGGTTTAGGGGCTTAGGCCTGCAGGGGAGCTTGACAGGACTGATAGGCCTGATGTTGGGGATACATTCCATAGGCCGCCTTCTCCTTCTGGTAGAACTTTTCCCTCGAAATCTTCCGTCAAAAATGATCAACTGTATTCCGCGAGAGCCTGTTTCAGGTCATCAGCTCATTCTCTAACTCGGCGGCCTTGTCCATCATGTGCTTGCAGAAGAGATTCTCCCCCCAGAAGGAGACATCGACCAACTTGTCCTGAACCCACTGCTCCAGGTATGAAGACTGTAGCCATGTCAGGCAGCGGGCACTAATACCCATACAGCCACTCTAGCCAAAGAATCAAAGGTGTCACAGGCTGCTCAGGTCACATACTTAGAGCACTCCTTGACCGTGGTCATCAGGCCCCAGAAGCGCTGGAGGCCCCAAAAGCGTGATCGGACAGCCCAGCCAAAAACCTGGCCAGCTCCTTGACCAGATCTCTCAAGTACATGCCCATGTCTAGCTGGCCACAAGTATCGAGCCCTGGAAACACCTCTTGCCAAAACTGTCCATGGTGCGGGCCTCCCGATCCGGGGGCACCGAGGAATGCATATTTTGGCTTTTGATCTGGCGCATGGCTAACTCCATCACCATGGAGTTGTGTGGTAGTTGAATTTTCTTGAAGCTGGGGCTCTTGCAGACCCAATAAATGGAAATGAGCCTCTTGCTCACAATGGGAACCATAACCAGGGTTTTCCACAACCTGAAAAGGAGGTGCTCCAATATGAGAGGCACCGGCACTGCTATGGCCTCCTTGGGAGGAGAGTCATACTGGAGGATGTCCAGGTCCTCCACCCGAGGCTCCTCTTCTGCCATGATGGTGAAGGCGAGGGTCTTGCCGATTTCCCAGACAAATTTCAGAAAAGAGAGGTCCTCCAGCGGATCTGACTGAACGTCCCAATGCCAAGCGGTATCAGGGGATTTGTCGTCTGTATCCCAGTCCGAATCAGAATGGAGCTCAAAGCAGCGACAGAATCACACAGATGTACAGTTGGGAGTGAGGAAGCAGCCGGGATTCCCAGCGGTCCAACCCCGATGCACTCTGCGGAGAAACCCTAGGCTCAGACCAAGACTGGAATCGGTCATTAGAATCGGCCCACATGGGCATGCTGTTCTAAGACAGGTTGGATCTCCTCTGGCGAGGGTCTCGTGGTGGAAGGGCCCATCGCCGCCAAGAGGAACCAGAGGTAACCGGGACTGGGGTCTTCTGGATCACCAGGAAGGCAGCCAGGCTGTATTCCAGAGATGCCATTCTGGCCTCGAGGTCTGAAGGTTCTGCAGCCACCAGTGCGGGCACCGAGGGTATCGGTCCTGATAACAGTTCCCTCAGTGGGAACTCAACAATTGTGATTGCCTCAGCAGCCCAAGGGCAATCCTCCAAAGGGGTGGGAACTGCTTCCTACCAAGGCAGCTTCAAGGGCCACTCATGGCCCTTACCCTAGAAATACCGTCAAGGGCTGTGGTGCCGGTGCTCACGGGTCTTACCTGTGGCAAAGGCATTGCCCCCGATGAGGACTTGGATGAAGTCCATTCCTTCCGGGGACTGCGGTCCACAGTCTCCATCCAATGCTCCATGACCTTGGGGCTCAGAGAGAGCTTGGCAGCCACTGTGGTCTGAATCCTCTGCTGCTGCTCCCAAGGATGCTGATTCCAAATCCAGTGACGGGGCAGAGGCTGAGGACTTGGGGGCCAAACAGTTTCTCCTTCTGCCTTTCATGATTCTTATAGCCTTTGCTCATCATCCGAAGACAGAGAGGGCAAGAGGAGGAATCGTGATCAGTCCCGAGGCACTGAAGGCAGCAATTATGGCGGTCCGTAAAGGACATGGTCCTCCACAGTCAGTGCACTTCTTAAAATCACTAATCAAGGACACAGTGGGAAAGACAGCCCCTGCAGGGTCAAACTCCAATGTCCTGATTAGTTGGGCGCAAGAGAAAATTCCCATGCACCAAGAGTGACAAAGAAAAAAGAAGTTCCAGAGAAAGCATAATTACTCACCTGCAACAGCTGATCTCCGGGAACAGCAGGAATCAGTCTTCACATATGGGTGAACATCATTGATGGGGCCCACATGGGAACACTCCCCAGTGTCCAACAGGAAAGCCTTGGGGAGTACTCCCGTGTGCCTGCCTTCCCAACTCCTCTCCTCAGTTGAGTTTGTAGCTGAAAAGAAGAAGAAGAAAATAAAAGAACTCTACAACTCCTAGGAGGAGGGCAGGTTGTGAAGACTGATTCCCGCTGTTCCCGGAGATCACCTGTTACAGGTAACTACGATATCTCCAGGAACAAGTAGGAATGCAGTCTTCACATATGGGACTCACTAGCTCCCAGGTACCAGACTGGTATGGGGAGGGGGAGAGTAGTGCAATCACTGAGGCAAAAACATGTAGATGAAGAGTCTGGAAGAGTTGTGTACCATTGGACATGATTCCAGGAGGCAATACTCACTGATAGTTTGGTATCTTGTAGAAGTCCAGGATGGAGAGTAGGAGTTGAGTTTAAGTCCCAAAGAGGTGCTGGCATACAGCTTGGCCAAAGACAGTGTCCTGATGGGAGTCTCTGCCCAGACAGAATGTGCAGCAAAAGAATGAATGGGGGACCAGGTAGCTGCCTGGCAAATCTCCTCAATGGATACTGAACAGAGATTGACTACGGAGGTTGCCATAACCTGCACATTTTGAGCAGTGACATGACCCTCTAAAGAGAGTCCTGCTTGTGCATTAATAAAAGAAATGCAATCTGCTATCCATCTGAATAGAGTACGTTTCGTCACCAGTAGACCCAGGTGACTAGGATCAAAGGAAATGAATAGTTGAGAGGATCTTCTGTGATCTTTATTTCTCCAAGTAGTAGGCCAGTGCTTGTTTGCAGTCTAAAGTGTGTAGCGCTGCTTCAGCCCAAGACGCATATGGCCTAGGGAAGAAAATCAGGAGAATTACAGACTGATTTAGACAGAAAGAGAAAACCACCTTCGTGAAGAAGTGTGGATGGATATGGAAAACCACCTTGTCATGGTGGAACCGAGTATAGCGGGGATCTGCCATGAGAGCAGATCCCCTATATAATCAGGACAATAAGGAAGAATACCTTCCAAGATAGACACTTCAGTGAAGTACTGGCTAAGGGTTCAAAAGATGGCTTTAGAACCACATTCAGACCCCAGGCCACCAGAGATGCTACTAAGGGGTGTGAGGAGATAGGCTGTCCATCCAGTGGTTCTGTGAGAGGCCACAATGGCACTAAGGTGAACTCTCACTGAGTTAGTTTTAAGACCTGTCAAGGATAAGTGGTGGAGTTATTGTAGAAGCGACTCCACTGGGCAAGAAAAGGGGTTAATATCCCTTGGGAGCACCAGAGGGCAAACCTACACCATTTGAAGACATAAGAGTGCCTGGTGACCATATCTTGCAAAGGATGTAAAAAGACTGGAGACTGTTCAGAGGAATGCGACCAAAATGATTTGGAGCCTGCGTCAGAAGCCTTATGAGAAGAGACTTGAAGACCTAAATATGTACACTTTGGAGGAAAGGAGGGACAGGGGAGATATGATTCAGACCTTTAAATACTTAAAGAGAAATGATGAACAAACAAACCTCTTCCAAAGATGGGGAACCTGTAAAACTAGAGGGCATAACATGAAGCTGCAAGGGGGTAAATTGAAAGGCAATATCAGGAAATATTTTTTCACTGAAAGGGTGGTGGATGCTTGGAATGCCCTCCCAATGGAAGTGGTAGGGGTGAACACGGTGACGGAATTCAAAAAGGCATGGGACAAACACAGAGGATCCCTTTACAGCAATAGGATAAAAACAAAATAAACAGTACCATCTAACTTCTGAACCATATAACGTCTCAACAAATAGGGGTGTCCTACATGGAGTGGTAGGTTTACCCCTGAACAAGGATATGGGGAGGGGTGGCCTGCGCGGAGCAACAGGTGCACCTGCTCTTGCCATCTTGCTGGGCAGACTGGATGGACCATGCTGGTCTTTATCTGCCGTCAACTACTATGTTACTATGGTGGAATCTTTACAAGATGCAAGGAGGACATCCTTGACCGTCTGTGGTAGGTTGAGGTCGGCAAGCTGTCAGGCATAAGGAGTGAAGATTGGGATGGAGGAGCGTCCCGTGGACCTGAGAGAGTAGGTCTGGTGCGCATCCCAGATTGAGTGGCTGAGTCTGCGCAAAGCGAAAAAGCAGAGGAAACCATAGTTGCACGGGGCCAAAAGGGGCTATGAGAATCAATGAACCCCTGTTAGCCTGTAGCTTGAACAGTGTCTTGGGTATCAAGGGGATGGAAGTGAATGCATAGAGCAGTCCCTGTCTCCAATGGAGCCTGTCAGTGCAGTGACGGAACCCTGGAGCAGAAGCATGGAAGCTGTGTGTTTTGCAGAGTGGCAAAAAGATCTACGAGTGGGGTTCTCCATGTCTGGAAGATTCGAGCAGCCATCTCTCGATGCAAGGTCCATTCATGTGGATGAAGGATACAGCTTAGCTTGTCTGCAAGGACACCGAGTTTGCCCAGGAGGTACACCACTCTGAGGTGGATTTGGTGTGAGAGCAAAGGACCACAGGCGAATTGCTTCCTCGTAGAGGAGAGGGGACGGGACTCCATTCCCTCCTGTTTGTTCATACAGAACATGGCAACTTGGTTATCCGTCCTGACTATAACAGGTTGCCATAAAATTTGAGGCTAAAAAACTCGAAGAGAATTTGTCAGTGGCCGCCGTAGTGCTAGCAGGTTGATCTGCAGGGCAGATTCCTGATGTGTCCACAGTCCCTGTGTGATCAGGTTGTTTAGATGCGTCCTCCAACCGAGCATGGAAGCATCCATCACCAGGGTGCATCGAGGTGGAGGCATTTGAAAAGGTGACCAGATGAGTAGGTTCTATGGGAGACACCACCACTGAAGGGATTTGGTCAGTTGAGGCGTGATGTGGATCTTGTCTCTGAGTTGACCCTTCACTTACGTCCATTGGGAGACAGAGTCCACTGCGCTTCTTGTATGTGTAATCGAGCATAGGGGATGACATGGACCGTGGAGGCAGTGTGCAGCAGCGGCGGCCAAAAGAGCAAATAGAATGCTAGGTATCATAAGGAAAGGAATGGAAAATAAAACAAAAAAGATATTATAATGCCTCTATATCGTTCCATAGTGAGACCGCACTTTTGAATATTGTGTGCAATTCTGGTCGCCGTATCTTAAAAAGGATATAGCGTTATTAGAAAAGGTTCAGAGAAAAGCCACCAAAATGGTAAAGGGGATGGAAGGATACTCCTATGAAGAAAGGCTAAAAAGGTTAGGGCTCTTTAACCTGGAAAAGAGACGGCTGAGGGGAGATATGATAGGAGTCTATAAATTAATGAACGGAGTGGAACAGGTAAAAGTAGATCGACTGTTTACATTATCAGAATATAGAAAGACTAGGGAACATGCAATGAAGCTACAAGGTAAACTATTTAAGACTAATAAAAGAAAATATTTTTTCACTCAACGTATAATCAAACTCTGGAATTTGTTACCGGAGGATGTAGTAAAGGCTGTTAGTGTAGCTGGGTTTAAAAAGGTTTGGACAAGTTCCTGGAGGAAAGGTCCATAAACCATTATTAAGAAGGGTCCCAGGAAACCAATGCTTGACCCAGTACAAGCACTGTGGAACCTGTGTCTTTTGGGGAAACTGCTAGGTACATATGACCTAGATTGGCCACTGTTGGAAACAGTATACTGGGCTTGATGGACCTTGGTCTGACCCAGTATGGCATATCTTATGTTCTAATAGTCATAGCATCTCTCAAGCTATTACTCAGCTTTGCTGTTGTACCCTTTTTGCCAGCTCTATGAGGCGGCACAGCGATCCTGTGGGAGGAAAGCTTGGGCCTGCTGAGCATCTAAGTGTGCTCTGATGAACTCCAGTTGTTGAGTTGTACTGAGGTGAGACTTTGGGAAGTTTATGACAGATCCCAGGTTTTGGAGCACCGTGATGGTGCAATGAAGAAAGAGTCTGAACTCCTGAGGGGAGTCTCCCCTGATCAGCCAATTGTATAAGTAAGGGAAGATAAATACCCCCAAGGTGTGTAGGTAGGCAGAGACTACTGCCATGCATTCTGTGAAGACTCCTGGGGCAGAGGCTAGACTGAAGTGGAGAACCCGGTATTGATAATTATTTTCTTGAAACATGAAGCACAGATACTGTCTGTGCAAGGGATGGATCAGTAAATGTGTGTATATCTCTTTTAGGTCTAGAGAATATGCCAATTGTGTCTCTGGAAGTATAGTAAAATAGTTCCTAGAGAAATCATGTAGAATTTTTCTTGGATCAGAAACCTGTTTAGGTCTCTGACATCCTAGATGAGTTTGAATTCTCTTGTTTTCTTTGGAATGAGAAAATATGGAGAGAATGCTTTGAAGGGGTTGCATGAAATAATCCCCTGTGAAGCTGGTGGGAGGTAAGGTTTCAAAGTGAAGCTGATAACCCCTTTAAAATCTGGCATGTAAACTGCTCTGATGTTATGAGGTGCTACCTGTGGGAATAATAACATAGTCTGCCTACTATGTGGAGAGGCTGGGGACACTCCAGGGGCAGACTGGCAATGCTAAGAAGGGGTCAAAAACCAGGCACAAGTTGTGGCTGTGTGGCTGATTGAGACTTAAGAGCCTTGGGTTTCTTGTTTTGGCGAGGGCCCTGCTGTCTCTGCTGAGGAATGTTGAGGTTGATAGGCAGTAGAAGGCAGGTAAGAAGGACAGTATCTCTTCTTTTTAGAATAGAAAGATTTCTTGGAAAGAGCCCTCTTCTTGGATGGGTCAGCTGTTTTCCTGGAAAGGCGTTTTAGGGTGAGATCATCTGTCTCAATCTCCCCTGCTTTTTCCCTCCAATCCTTGCCAAAAAAGATTTTCTCCAGTACATGAGATATTGGCCAGTTTATCCTGGACCCCTTGCTTGAGATCTGATGCCTGTAACCTGGTCATTCTGCAAGCCCCAGTGCAGACTGATGAAGCCCTACTTGTTGATTAGAAGGCATCAACAGAGGCCCTGGTAAGAAACTTAGAAGTGTTCTGACCCTGTTTGATGTGTGTCTGGAATGCACTCCACTTATCCTCAGGAAGCAGGGTGCTGAAAGTTTCCACATCCCTGGTTACATCCTTCAGAAACATGCCCATGTACAGCATCTAAGAGTTGATTCTGGAGGCCAACATGCATGCTTGGAACCATTGATGCCCAAAGACATTGAGTGCCCTCGAGTCTCTGCCAGAAGGCATGGATGAATGGTTCTTTGATCTCTTTATTCGGCACATCACAGATTCCACCATCAGTGAGTGGTGGGGGAGCTGAGTGTTTGGAAGCCTGGGCACTCTGGAACTCGGTACATGGTTCTGAGCCTCTTGCTGATAGGTGGAACCATGAGCAGGGCCTCCCACATTTGAAGCATAAGATCCTGCAGAATCTGATGTACCGGTAATGTAGATGCTTCCTTAGGTATGGGAAGGCAATGGAGTATCTCCAATTCTTCCGCCCTCGGTTCCCTTTCTGAGGCTACTGTGATAAGCCCTGCTACCATGTCACATATGAAATTCTATGTAAAAAGGGGAAGGCAATGGCAGTGGGGATGTACTATCGACCACCTGGCCAGAATGAACAAATGGATGATAAATTAATCAAAGAATTCAGGGAAAATAACAAAAAAGTTACAGCACAGTAATAATAATGGTTGATTTCAATTATCCTGGTATTGACTAGGTCAGTGTCATGGCAGGACATGCTAGGGAAATAAAGTTTCTAGATGAAATAACTGACTGCAGCTGGTTCACGAATAAACAGGTGGACAAAGGTGAGTCAGTTAATATTGTGTATCTGGACTTTCAGAAAGCCTTTGACAAGGTCCCTCATCAGAGACTTTTGACAAAACTAAAGAGTCATGGGATAGGAGGCAGTGTACTATTGTGGATCAGGAACTGGTTAAAAGATAAAAAGCAGAGGGTAGGGCTAAATGGCCAATTTTCACAATGGAGAAAGGTGAATAGTGGTGTACCCCAGGGATCTGTGCTGGGTCCACTGCTTTTTAACATATTTGTAAATGACCTGGAAATGGGAATAACTAGTGAGGTAATCAAATTTGCAGATGACACAAAACTATTTAAAGTTGTTAAAACCCAAGAGGATTGTGAAAAATTGCAAGAGGATCTTGATAAATTGGAAGACTGGGCATCAAAATGGCAGATGAAATTTAATGTGGACAAGTGCAAGGTTATGCACCTAGGGAACAACCACCCAAACTATGGTTACACGATGCAAGGTTCCACATTAGGAACCACCACCCAGGAAAAAGATTTAGGCGTCATTGTGGATACCATGTTAAAACCCTCGGCCCAGTGTGCAGCGGCGGCCAAGAGAACAAATAGAATGCTGGGTATGATAAGGAAAGGAATGGAAAATAAAACAAAAGATATTATAATGCCTCTATATCGTTCCATGGCGAGACCGCACCTTGAATATTGTGTGCAATTCTGGTCGCCGTATCTTAAAAAGGATATAGCGATTTTAGAAAAGGTTCAGAGAAGAGCCACCAAAATGGTAAAGGGGATGGAAGGATACTCCTATGAAGAAAGGCTAAAAAGGTTAGGGCTCTTTAACCTGGAAAAGAGATGGCTGAGGGGAGATATGATAGAAGTCTATAAATTAATGAACGGAGTGGAACGGGTAAACGTAGATCGATTGTTTACATTCCACTCTGTTCATTAATTTATAGACTTCTATCATATCATATTTATGGTATCAGAATCTAGAAAGACTAGGGGACATGCAATGAAGCTACAGGGCAAACTATTTAAGACTAATAAAAGAAAATATTTTTTCACTGAATGTGTAATCAAACTCTGGAATTTGTTACCGGAGGATGTAGTAAAGGCTGTTAGTGTAGCTGGGTTTAAAAAAGGTTTGGACAAGTTCCTGGAGGAAAGGTCCATAAACCATTATTAAGAAGTAACCGAAGATATCAATGCTTGACCCAGTACAAGCATTGTGGAACTTGTGTCTCTTGGGGAAACTGCTAGGTACATATGACCTAGATTGGCCACTGTTGGAAACAGAATACTGGGCTTGATGGACCTTGGTCTGACCCAGTATGGCATATCTTATGTTCTTATGGACAAGAGGGGAAGCCATCTTAGATCTAGACATATCCGCAGCCTTTGACACCATCTCCCACAACATCCTCCTACACAGACTCCAAGAAATTGGAACCAAAAACGTCGTACTTCAATGGTTCCACTCCTGCCTGACCAATAGACAACAACTGATCCGCACAAGCATAGCAACCTCCCCCCACTTTCAACACCAAGGAGTACCCCAAGGATCCACACTATCCGCCAGGCTCTTCAACTTCTACCTGCAACCACTCTGCTCAATCATACGTGCTCATAACATCAACTACCACATCTACGCAGATGACATAATGCTCTATGGACCGATCACAACCACCAACTCAACAAACAATCACCTATCAGACTGCTTCATAGAAGTCTCCAGCTGGCTTCAAAAGAATAACCTATCCATCAACATAAAAAAACTGAAGCCCTCATAGTAACCAAGGACCCAAACTTCACACCACCACCACACCTCAACTTAGGAACCACACAAATACAAATTCAACCACACAAAAAATACTTGGGAATCATCATAGACCAAGCACTCACACTCAAGCAACAAATCTACCGGAATAATATTCCACAAGGCAACAACAGTACAACGCCTCAGGCCTCTCATTGATCCACAGGACTTCAGGACAGTCATGCAAGCTATGACGCTCCCTCACCTGGACTACTGCAATATAATCTATCACAGACTACCCGCCACCCACACCAACCCACTACGAACTGCCTTAAATACCACAGCAAGAATTATCCAGAAAGCAAACAAACAAGATCACATCACTCCAGTCCTGAGAGAACTGCACGTACTCCCTTTCGAAGCAAGAATCAAATACAAAATCTGCCCTACTTATCCACAAAGCCCTCTATCAAACGCAGACTTCCCAGCTCCGCACTCTACTGCCCCAACCCACCCACAACAGAACAACTAGACAAACCACCAGCAACACCCTCACCATCCCCCACGAACGAACTAAATACAATCAACGGACCTGCAACAGAGCCTTCGAACTATACGCACCATCCCTCTGGAACTCCCTACCAAATCAAATCAGAAACAACGGAGATCCTTCAACATTCAGGAAAAAACTAAAAAACATCCTGTTCCAGGAATACCTTGAACCAGAAACAAACATCCATCACTGACTAATCCTCCAGACCTTCTAACATACCCACAGGTCTACCTACTAAGAGACCTATGTCCATTGTCTAAGTCCTTACTGTCTGTTCAGATCATTAATGTTGGCCTCCCCGGTGACAGCCCCTCCACCCTAAGAATTGATTACTGCCCCCCCCCCTTTGTTGTTAAACCGCTTTGACCTGCTGAAAAGCGGGATATAAATACAGTTAAATAAATAAATAAATAGTCAGTCCTTAGTGGAACACGAGATCTGGTGCAAGACAAAAGGCTGTTGGGGCCCTTGGCAATAGTGATCATAGCATGATCACATTTCATTTAATAAATGGAGGAAGGATGGCAAGGAAATCCACAGTACTACCTTTTAACTTTCAAAATGGAGACTATGATAAAACGAGGAAAACAGTAAAGAAAAATCTAAAACGAGCAGCTGCAGAGTTTTAAGATTTACATCAAGCATGGGTGTTTAAAAATACCATCTTGGAAGTCCAGAACAGCTGTATTCCATGCTTTAAGAAAAGTGGAAGAAAGTCCAAAAAACTGCCAGCATGGTTTAAAGGTGTGGTCAGAGAGGCTGTTGTCACCAAAAAGGCATCTTTCAGGAAATGGAAAAAGGAGCAAATGACAAAAACTGGAAACAACATAAGCACTGGCAAGTTAGATACAAGGCATTGATTAGGCAGGCAAAGAGAGAATTTGAAAAAAAAAAAAAAAGCTTGTTGTGGAAGCAAAAACACATAATAAAAACATTTTCAAGTACAGGGTGAGCCAGTCAAACCTGCATTTTTGAAATGACTGTCAAAAATAAACGGATGGATATTTCAAAATTTTATTGTTACTATCTTAATGTACATTAAAAAGCATTTAAGAAACAACATTCACTGTTTAAAAATAACGCCAGTAAGATGGTGTCCTTCCCGATTGAGACAAAAATGCAAAATCGTTTTCATTCATAGCCTGAACAACCTGAATTTTGTACGGGTGATGGTGTAAATCTAACCTCAAGATTCTTTGGACGCTCGTGTTTGCCATGCCAAGTGCAGCACTCTGTCGACGCGCCGATCTCCGAGGGCTTCTTTCCACAGCAACTCTCACGCGGTCAATATTCGCGGGAGTTCGCACTGATCTTGCACTGCCACCCCTTCTGCTTCTCGTTTCACCAATTGCTTCAAAGTTTGTCACCCACAATTTGATTGAATTAACAGACGGCACTGGCTTATTTCAATTAATTTGAAAATTCGTCCGGAAACGACGCTGAGCGGCTGCATAACTACCACTTTGGTAAAACGCTTTCACAGCGAATGAACGTTGTTGTTTAGACCACTGCTCCATGGCGACTGAAATGCTTAGTTGTGGGGGACACAATGGTAACCTTGCTAACTCGCTCCGCCCACTTTCACGGCTCTCCCGCCCTTTTCAAAAATGCAGGTTTGACTGGCTCACCCTGTATATTAGTAGCAAAAAACCTATGAGATGGTCAGTTGGACCATTGGATGATAGAGGGGTAAAGGCGCACTAAGAAGGTAAAAGGCCTTAGCGGAGAGAATGAATGAATTCTTTGCTTCGGTCTTTACTGAAGATGATGTATGGAAATTACCCATGCCTGAAATGGTATTTAAAGCTGATGCAGCAGAAGAATTGAAAGTAGTATCGATAAACCAGGAAGATATATTACAACTATTTAATAAACTGAAGAGTAGCAATCACCTGGACTAGAAGGTATACATCTAAGGGTGCTGAAAGAACTGAAATATGAAATTGCAGACCTACTATTACTAATTTGTGAACTCTTATAAAAATCATCAGTAATACCTGAAGACTGGAGGATGGCCAATGTAACGCCAATTTTTAAAAAGAGTTCCAGCGGTGATTCGGAAAACTACAGACCGGTGAGCCTGATGTCCTTACCGGGAAAAATGGTAGAAACCATTAAGAACAAAATTCCTGAACATGTAGATAGTCATGGTTTAATGGGAGACAGCCAACATGGCTTCCATCAGGGAAGGTCTTGTCTTACTAAGCTGATATATATTTTTTTGAAGGTGTAAATAAACAGGTAGACAAAGGTAGGCTGGTCGATATAATGTATCTGGATTTTCAGAAAGCCTTTCACAAGGTCCCTCATCAGAGACTCTTGATGAAATTAAAAAATCATGGGATAGGAGACAGTGTACTATTGTAGATCAGGAACTCGTTAAAAGATAGAAAGCAGAGGGTAGGGCTAAATGGCCAATTTTCCCAATGGAGACCGGCAAATGTGGAGTACCCCAGGGATCTGTGCTGGGTTCACTGCTTTTTAACATATTTGTAAATGACCTGGAAATAGGAATAACTAGGGAGGTAATCAAATTTGCAGATGACACAAAATTATTCAAAGTTATTAAAACCCAAGAGTATTCTGCAAAATTGCAAGAGGACCTTAATGAATTGGAAGACTGGATGTTCAAATGGCAGATGAAATTTAATGTGGACAAGTGCAAAGTTATGCACCTAGGAAAGAACAACCCAAACTATGGTTACACGATGCAAGATTCCACATTAGGAACCACCACCCAGGAAAAAGATTTAGGCGTCATCGTGGATAACATGTTGAAACCCTCTGCCCAGTGTGCAGTGGCGGCCAAGAAAGAAAATAGAATGCTAGGAATCATAAGGAAAGGAATGGAGAATAAAACAATGGATATTTTAATGCCTCTGTATCATTTTAAGGTGCGACCGCACCTCGAATACTGTGTGCAATTCTGGCACTGTATCTTAAAAAGGATATAGCAGAATTATAAAAGGTACAGAGAAAAGGCATCAAAATGGTAAAGGGGATTGAAGGATACCCCTATGAGGAGAGGCTAAAAAAAGAAACGTCTGAGGGGAGATATGATAGAGGTCTATAAATTAATGAATGGAGTGGAACAGATAAATGTAGATTGATTGTTTACATCATCAAAATGTAGAAAGACTAGGGGGCATGCAATGAAGCTACAATGTAACACATATAATACTAATAAGAGAAAATATTTTTTTATTCAACACGTAATCAAACTCTCGAATTTGTTACCAGAGGATACAGAAAAAGCTGTCAGTAGAGATGGGTTTAAAAAAGGTTTGGACAAGTTCCTGGAAGAAAGGTCCATAAACCATTATTAAATGGGACCCGGAAAAACCACTGATTATCCCAATACTGTGTATTCTGGGGAAAATGCTAGGTACTTGTGACCTAGATTGGCCATTATTGGAAACAGAATATTGGGCTTGATGGATCTTGGTCTGACCAGGTATGGCATATTTTATGTTCTTAAGTCCTAAAAAGACATATCTTTCTGGTGGGGACAAACACCGTTCCTGAGGTGGCGAAGGATCCGAAGGGATATCAGAAAGTTTTCGGGAATCGCGTGATCCTTCATCAGTTTCTGAAGAAGTGGAATCAGAGTCTGGTAAGAAGTCAATGTATCGGCGTCTTGTGTTCAACCTCGATGCTTTATGGACGTCAAAGGTCAATACCAATGCTTGGAGGTATCAGAACAGAGAGCCATGGCAGTTTGAGTCTGTTGGATACTGAGGGTATTAGTCAGTTCCATCAAAGGTATCGGCCTCAAGGATGATACACCTTGCTGTAGGCTCTGTGCCAATGCCTGCACTCCTGGAGCTCTCAATGTTATTGGTACCAAGGCTGCCAGGAGTGCTGCCAAACTCCTCTCGAAGGCCAGCATATGCTGGTCTAGGGAGATGGCTGATGTTGGGTGGAATCACCCACTGGGCTCTGAGCCATTGTCCCAGAACATGGAACCGGTAGCTTTTTGAAGGTCAATACCTCGGGAGCATCCTAGAGCCCCTCTTGTGCTTTGGAGGACAGATTCTCCCGCTGGGGCTGTTTGGCTGGCTTGTCTTCATCGGAAGAATCCCTGGGGGAGATGCGATTCGATGCTTATGCTGGGACTGATCTCTGGCCTCAGTATCGGTCTTTGATGCCAAGGCCAATGACTTGAGAGTGGCCAGAAACTTTGAATTACTTTTATGTTTGGACTTTGAAGAACCCTGAGACCTATGAGAGGAAGTCGATGCCCTCAAAGTGGAAGCACCTAAAAGCGAGTCTGAGGCGAATGACCATCTGTACTGTCTGGCTCAATTCTTTAGGCCTCTCTGTCATTTCCTGGCATTAAGGACAAGAATTGGGTTGATGTTCAGGGCCCAAACATTTTAGACACCAGTCATGGTTATCACTGACTGATATGGTACCAGCACACTTGGTATATTTTTTAAAGCCATACCTCAAAACGTTGTCTTAGGGATTGAAGTTAAGGCTATGGAGGCATATAGACCTAGTTTAGCGATGAAAACCACATTGAAAATGAAGAGGAAAAAAAAAATAAAAATTTGTAAAATAAAAAAGAAAATATTATCAGGATCGATGTCAACTTTGACAGAGCCAGCATCGACAGGAAAGCAGAAGTACAATGTTCCACAAAAAGAATTTTTTTTAGGTGTTGGACAGGATGATACGTCCTGCTGGCTCCATGTAAAATGAAGAAATGAGGAGAGGAGTTGGGAAGGCAGGCACAATGGATTGCTCCCAAAGACTTTCCCATAAGACACTGGGGAGCATTCCCACGCAGGCTCCATCGGTGACATTCATCCATATGTGAAGACTGTATTCTTGCTTGTTCCTGAAGATAAATGAAACACCGAGGTAATGAAAGTTCCGGGACAGCGAGAAGGTGATGGTACATGACCAAGATAAAGAATAAGAAAAACAGTAAACTTTCACCGCAAAACAAGACGTTTTTCCAGGGTGTAGATGGTGGGCTCTACGGAAAAACGAAGACTGAGGGAAAATGGTTTCTTTAGGCAGGAAGGTGACCACGCATGTGTGTTTGATCTCCCAAAGGCTCTCTTTGAAAGCTGTGGTGAGATTACCACACAGGCTTCGTTGGTGCCGATGTCACTTATGTGTGAGGACTGACTTACTGCTTGTTGCCGGAGAAAGCGTAGTTACTCACCTGTAACAGGTGTTCTCCAGGGACAGCAGGAATCAGTCCTCACATATGGGTGACGTCGGTGCCGACAGAGCCCTCGTGCGGAGCAATTCCCCAGCTTTCAAAGAAAGCCTTTGGGATTGCATCGCTCATGAACAGTCTCCTTCCCGCCCAAGGGTGCCATCTTGCTCAGTCTAATGACACAGCTAAAAAGACGATAAAAAGAAAAAAAATCAATAATAGGACTGCAACTGCAGGGGAGGAGGGAGGGTCGTGAGGACTGATTCCTGCTGTCCCTGGAGAACACCTGTTACAGGTGAATAACTACGTTTTCTCCAGGAACAAGCAGGAAGTCAGTCCTCACATATGGGACTCCCTACCTATAGGCTACCGAGAACCCATAGCTGAAAAATGTCTCCCTCTAGAAGAGCCGCAGCAGCTGTGATAGGAATCCAGCGGAGACACAACACCCCCGGTAGCCTGACACTAGAGGGCCGGAGGGTAGGAGTTGCCTATACCTCAAATAAGTTGCGGAGTACCGCCTGTCCGAAAGCACTGTCTCGTCGGGACTCTCCATCCAAGCAGTAATGGGATGCAAAAGTCTGGATTGAAGACCAGGTGGTGGCCCGGCAGATGTCTGCCAGTGGAACAGAGCGGAAGTGAGCCACTGATGCGGCTTTAGCCTTGACACGGTGGGCCGTGACTCGACCCTGCAACGGGAGGTTGGCCGCCCTGTATGCCCAGGCAATGCAGTCTGCCACCCAGGTGGACAACGTGCGCTTGGAGACAGGTAGCCCCAGCTTACTGGGGTCAAAAGAGACGAAGAGCTGAGGTGCCCTTCGATGCCCCCACGTACGCTCCAAGTAGAAGGCTAATGCCCTCTTACAATCAAGGGAATGCAGAACCGCCTTTGCCCGGCTAGCATGCGGTCTGGGAAAGAATGTCGGAAGAACCACCTCTTGGTTGAGGTGGAACGAAGAGACCACTTTCGGGAGAAACTTGGGGTGGTTGCGTAGGACCACCCTGTTCCTATAAAACCATGTGTACGGTCTTTCTGAAACCAGAGCTTGTAGTCACTCACTCGCCTGGCAGATGTGAATGCCATCAGGAAGTGTACCTTCCAGGAGAGGAAGCGCAGATGGTAAGCGGACATTGGCTCAAAAGGTGGGCGAGTAAGGTGTTACAAGACCACATTCAGATCCCACTCGGTCGCCGGAGGATGAACCGGGGGTTTTAGTTGAAGTAGACCTCTGAGGAACCTGGACACCAAGGGGTGAACCGAAAGAGGTTGTCCTTCCACTGGTGAGTGATGTGCTGACAGAGCACTCAGGTGGACCCTGACAGAGTTAGACTTGAGGCCTAAGTCAGAGAGGTGAAGTAGGTACTGCAGCACCACTGGTACAAGGCAAGAGAAAGGGTTTTTATTGTGTTGGTTACACCACACCTCAAACCTGCGCCACTTGAAGGCATAGGTTTTCCTAGTGGACTGCCTCCTCGAGGCCAGTAACACTTCTTCTACATTCTTAGGTAGAAGGAGAGGAGCCAGCACTACCCTTTCAGCAGCCATGCCATCAGGTTGAGAGACCTGAGATTGGGATGTAAGATAGAGCCCTGCTCCTGGGACAGGAGGTCGGGCCTCGTCCCCAGAGGGAGTGGGGTCTCCACTGCCAGCTGGAGGAGAAGCGGGAACCAAGGTTGTCTTGGCCATCTGGGGACTACCAGGATGACGGAGGCCTTGTCCCACAGGATTTTGAACAGAGTTCGGGCCACCAGAGGCGTGGGAGGAAACGCATACAGGAAGCCCACAGACCAGGAGATCAGAAAAGCATCCGCAGCCATCCTTCAGGGATGTGGCTGTCTGGAGCAAAAGTTGGGCAACAGATGATTATGTGGGCTGGCGAAGAGATCTATGGACGGATGTCCCCAGCAGAGGAAGATCTGCTGGGCCACTTCCGGATTCAGTTGCCATTCGTGAGGTTGAAGAATTCTGCTTAGTTTGTCTGCTAGGCAGTTCTCTTGACCTGGCAGGTAAACCACCTTGAGAGACATACCCTGTCTGATGGCAAAGGAGCAGAGGTCCAGTGTCTCCTGGCACAGGATACGGGACTCTGTCTCTCCCTGCTTGTTCACGTAGAACATAACCAACTGATTGTCTGTCTGCACCAAGACAGACTGATGTGAGAGAACATGGCAGAAGGCTCGAAGAGCTAGGCGTATCACTCGTAGCTCTAAGAGGTTGATTTGTTGTGTCCTCTCTTGGAGTAGACCACAACCCTTGAGTGCATGAATCCTGGCAATGGGCTCCCCAGCCCAGCAGGGACGCATCTGTCGTCAGGACTGTTGAGTACGCTGGAGGCTGAAAAGGCCCTCCTGCCAGCAGGTTAGGTGTCTGAAGCCACCAGGTCAACGACTCCAGCAGTCATTTGGACACCCTTATTCTGTCTCAGAGTCGCCCTATGGCTTGCGTCCACTGATCCCGGAGGCATCACTGAGCTGTTCTCACGTTGAGACAGGCGTTTGGGGTCACATGCACCGTGGAGGCCATGTGTCCTAGAAGGCGCAGAAAATGCCTTGCTGATATCTGAGACTTGTGGCTAATTTGGTGTACTAGCTCCAGAAGCCTCTGTGCCCTCATCTCTGGCAGGTAAGTCTTTGCTTGAATGGTGTCCAGCCTCGCCCCTATGTAAGTTCTGTGTGGGGAGCAAGGTGGACTTTGCCTGATTTATGACAAACACTATACCGTAGGTCAAATATCTGAGGGTAATAACTGATAAACAAATAATGAACACCCTCAAAAAATATTGAGAATATCCTGATGAATTCTGCACTCAATTTCAATCGCTTTAAAATGGTTTCCACGATAAAGTGAATGATGGTCTCAGACTCACATTGGCAATGCTTAGAACTTTCAAAAGCAATATGCCTTATCGCATCAATGACCACAAATATTCACAATTGATTTGAGACTATTTCTTGAAACTGTTGTGCTTTTTTACATTCATCAGATTGTTCTCTAATTTTTAACCATTTCTTGAAGCAGGTTTTGTAAATCAAAGATTATGCTTATCTGCAAACTACTGGTGTGATTCCCTGATGCCACCAGATGGATACCCCTTTGCGTTTCGAATACTTCTTCAGGGGGATAAATTTAAACCCAGCACAATCTACAAAACACCAAGGAAGTTTTTAACAAAGAATGCATCATATCCACCGTTGCACTGCATAGATGTAAAATTCATTGAAACGCCTCACCTTTTAGCAAGCAGCTGAATAGAGCACTCCAAACCGACTCTCAACAAGCCTCAGACTCAGCCAAACTGTGTCGGTGGGTGATCAAAACGCCGCGCATGCGGACACTGAACCACCCTTAAAATTTAAATGGATGTCATGCTGGTCTGTCTTCCAATCGGCTATCAGTACCTACTCCACTTGGAAAATGTTTCATATGGATAAACAGGAACTGCTGTTGATTTAAATACAAGCTCGCCAATCAATAGAATTGTAAGGCCAGTTGACCCCACTGTTGCTAATCTAAAGATCCATTTCTGTTCCTGGATCATTAGCGTTTGAGCTCTAGACTTGTTGTTTCTGCCCACCATTACCTGCTCAATTACAAAACAGCGTAACTCATCGAAAATGTGATGTTTATTGATACAGTGCGCCACCATCGGGGCTTCCAGTACTTTACAGTTTAGTCTGCTGCGATGCTCATTAATTCTGATTTTGAGTTGTCGCTCTGTCTTCCCAACATAGAGGAGGCCACAAGGGCACCTAATGGCATACACAACATGATCGGAACTGCAGGTGGTGGAGTGTCGTAAACTGATCCTCTAGAAGACCGGCCAACTCCTGTAAGAGGAGGTTCCTCTGTAGAGGGGGTCTGAGAGACTCCTCTTGGATGTAGGAGGGAGGTACCTGGTTGAAGTGGAGCAAATAGCCCTTCTGGACTATTTGTAGGACCCAGGCATCTGTAGTGATTGCTGGCCACCTGTGGGCGTACAGGGCCAGCCTTCCTCCTGTGCCAAGTCTCACCCCTGGCTGGAGAAAGACTATGCTGTGGCTGTCAAAAAACCCCTACCGGCTGGGAAGGAGCTGGTGCCTGGGGCTTGGGGGTCTTCTGCTTACGCGGGCCAAGCCTCTGTCCCTTGGCCTGCTGCCCCTGGTGAGTGGGGTAGTTGCTGTAAGCAGCACCCTTCCTCGGGAAAAAGGGCTTTTTATCTGAGCCCTTCTTTTTAGAAGGGGCAGAAGTCTTTTTGGAGAGTCTTGTCCAGGTCAAGTACTCCGACTCGATTTCGGCAGCCTTTTCAGTCATGGGTTTGCCGAAAAGGTTGTCACCTCGGCATGGGACATCGATCAACTTGTCCTGTACCCATGGCTCTAGGTCCGACGACATTAGCCACACCTGGCGTCGGAAACCAATGCCGGCTGCGGCTACTCGGGCCGAAGCCTTGAAGCCATCATAGGTTGCCCAAGAAATAGTGGAGGAGTAGCCTAGTGGTTGGGGCAAGGTACTTCAGGCTGGAAGGTTGGTGGTTCAAATCCCACTAGAGGACAGCAACCTTGGGCCGGAAGGACTGGGGTTTCTAGTCCCACAGGTGCTCCTTGTGGTCTTGGACAAGCCACTTAACCCTCCATAGCCCATGTTTCCTGTAAAATAGTTATCTCCAAGTTATAATGCCCTGTTCAATGTAATTTCAGTTTGTTCAATGTAAACCGCACTGATGCAGAATAGCGCGGTATATAAGAGAATGTAAATAAATAAATAAATAAAATAAAAATAAACTTCGAGGACTCTCAAATCCCCATGGACAAGGCCTTGAATCGCTGCAAGGGTTCTTCGGAGAGGCCAGCTGAGAACCCGGCAATCTCCTTTGCCAGGTCCCGCAAGTACATGCCCATGTACAACTGGTATGTTTGGACACGGCAGGACAGCATTGAGCCCTGGTAGCACTTTCTGCCGAGGGCGTCCAGGTTCCAGGCTTTCCTGCCAGGAGGCACCGAGGAGTGCGTTTTTTGGCTCTTGAGCCTGTGCATGGCCGATTCCACAACCATGGAGTTGTGCGGCAGCATTGCCTTCTGGAACCCAGGGCTCTTGCGGGCACGATAGATGGAATCGACCCGCCTGCTGAGAACCGGAATCGAGGCCGGTGACTCCCACATATGGAACATCAGCTGTTCCAACATCGGAGGAACCAGTACAGTAAGGGCTTCCCGAGGGGGAAAATCATACTGGAGGGCCTCAAACTCTTCGGCTCGGGGCTCCTCCTCGGTGTCCGCCAGGAATGCCAAAGCCTTGGCCATATCCATGACGAACTCCGAGAACCCGGTATCCTCCGGGGAGGGGGGGGGGCTTCTCTGAGGCTTGGACCACGGCGAGTCCGATGGGACAAACCAGTCTGGTGGGTATCCTGGGACTCTTCATCCTCCGTTTCCCATGCCGAGTCCTCAGAGGAGGAATCGATGGGCTCCGGCCGTGAGCACTTCGGTCTCGACCACCCCGATGCCGATGGAACTGGCGTCAACAACCTCTGTCCCGAACGGGAGGTTGAGGGAGACCTCGGCTGAGGATCGACTCGAGTCCAAAGAGTCTCGAGGATCGGCTTGGCCTGCGGGCTCGACTTGGACGTCAATGTCCCGGTGGTTGGGGCAGATGAACCGGTGAGACCGGCCATCAGAGACCGCTGCTGCTCCATGAAGGCAGACATGCTGCACTCCAAGGCCACCATTCTGAGACCGAGCTCAGAAGGCTCCGCAGCCTCTGGCTCGGGTCCCAACGCTGTCGGGCCTGATGACGGTTCTCCCGGAGGAGAATCAATGAGGACAACAGCAGTTACTTTTCTCGGCGTCTCCGGCTCTGTGCGAGGTACCTTTGCAGGCCGCTCCAACTCCGAGGACCCGGGACAGCGGTCAGGACTCTGTGACCTGGCCCGCGAGGACCCAGGCCTATCAGAGGCATCCAATAACGCCACCCTCACGAGCTTCTTCTTCCTCTGGTGTTCCCTCAAGGGAGACCCCCGTTCAGAAGACCTCCGACGATGCTCGGAGTCAGACAGATCCCGAGACGTTGAGGCTTCTGATGAGGTCTGGACCCGGGTGGATGCGGACTCAGAGAAAATCCTCACACGCTGCTGCTGCCTACTTCTGAGTGCCTTAGAAGACATCTTGCCGCATGGGCCACAGGCCATCAGGTCATGGTTGGCC
Organism: Ichthyophis bannanicus; assembly: GCA_033557465.1. Classification (NCBI taxonomy): domain Eukaryota; kingdom Metazoa; phylum Chordata; class Amphibia; order Gymnophiona; family Ichthyophiidae; genus Ichthyophis; species Ichthyophis bannanicus. The sequence continues at coordinate 473,734 of CM066044.1, read as the reverse complement.
CCGAGGCAGCGGAGACAGCAGTCATGTGTGTCGGTGAGGGACATTAACTTTTTAAACCGATCACACTTCTTAAACCCGCTGGCAGCCATCGGGGGAAAAAGGGCCCCTGCGAGGTCAAATGACCGGGCTGCCAGTGAAAAAGAAAAAAAAAGCGTGAACGCTAGTCACTAAGGACAAAAAACAAAAAATACTGACCGGGCTCGATACCGGTGTACCGAACTGAGGTGGGTAGGGGAACCGGCGTTGAACCGGGCCGAAGAAAAGAATCTTCAGGAGATTTGACGCACTTTTTCCGCGAAGGAATTCGGACCACGTCCGTTGGGCTCTGCGGAAAAAGGGAGACTGAGCAAGATGGCATCCTTGGGCGGGAAGGGGACCGCGCATGCACGATGCAATCCCAAAGGCTTTCTTTGAAAGTTGGGGAATTGCTCCGCACGAGGGCTCTGTCGGTGCCGACGTCACCCATATGTGAGGACTGACTTCCTGCTTGTTCCTGGAGAATAAAACAATACATTTCTTGACCACTTTCAAGAGCTAACACCCCGCCCCCCTTTTCTTCAAAGCACAGCAGCTCTATGCTTATAATTTTTTATAACAGATTTGATTAACAGCTTTTAGACATACACATCAAAGCAGTCTATTACTGGCAAGCCTGCCAGCCAAAGTTGTTGCAAGGGTACTGGGTACCTAGGCAAACCTTCAGCTTTAACCTCTTTTGATATTAAACTCAATCATGATTATCACAATATCACGCCTCCCATAATGGTACTCTAAAAATGTCTAACTGGACATCATAAAACTTTGCTTTGTATATATGTGTGCACTGCTCTCCCTGCAGCTAAAAGAATGTGCTGATGACTCGGAGTTTAGGTAGCTGTCAGGTTCTATTGTTTCGCTGCTTTTTTCTGCCCCTCCGAAGCTGCCGCCCTACGCAGCCACCTGGTTTTGCCTGATTGTCGAGCCAGCCCTACAGCCTGCTGATTTTGAAAGAGAAACTCCCTGTGGAATTTCTCTTGTAAAATCTCCATTGAATCCATACATCAGGATTATTTCATCTATAAACTCAATGTGCAAATCATGCATGTTAAATCAGCAATAAGCAGACATGGGCACTTAAAAATGAAACACTGAGATACTTCTTCAGACCCATCCCCAATACAACTTTCTTCCTGAAGAAGGCATGAGGCAATTTTAAAGAAATATTTCCACTGGTAAACATTTGTTTACTTGCAGAAATGTCCTTGAAGTGCTGTTTAATATATAATGAAAACAGTTACATAGGTATTACAAAACTGCCCAATCAGAAGAAATTTCACATATGTTTCCACTTTTCCAGTCCTGCTTTATGGATGGACAGACTGGAGGCCATCTGCTTTCTATCTACTGTCATTTTCTATGGGCCCGATAGTCAGAAAAAGCAGAGCACAGAGCTGCTAAATTTAGGATCCTCAGGATCGTAAATTTGTGCCTTATTTTCAGCCAAAGTTAGGAGTTAAGATGAATTTCCTAACTTTTTTCCCTGCCCTAAATCCACCCCTGTTGCCACTAACTTTTTAGATTCCTAAATTTAGGTGTTTAATGAAATTTTGAGTATAAATTTAGGAACTCAACACTAGTGCATTTTCAAACAGGCCAATGTTAGAAACATACGTCTTAAAGTTAGTATCCTAAACTCTATGTTTGTGTCCAACATCAGGGAGTTCGTTTTTTTTTTTTTTTAATCAAATATTACTATTCGTTCAGACAAAAAAAGCTTGCTCCTCTTGTTTAGTAACAAAATATTTGTCAACGTCTAGTTTTGAGAAATTCCTCTACTCTGGTATCTCTCTCTCCATTCTAATCTTTGGCCTCATACTCGGATGCTGCTCTTTTCCCTGAGAAATTTAGTGCTCTCTTTTCTTCCTCTTTGTGAGAGTGCTGAAATGTCAGCATGTGCTGTATGAGTATTACATGCACAAGTTAATAACTGAAAATAACAAGAGGACCTACCTGATGTTTAGGGCACATCGTCTACAAAACGTATGCTATTAGAAAGAGAAAGAAAAAGGGGTGAATAGCAAGACTCATACTGTCTGCAGAAGGAAATGCCACTTGGAGGCGTGGTATGCACTGGTTTCGACCAGTCTCCCTGTGCTGCATTACAGCTGATCTATGGAGTCCTTCCTTCCTGCTCTGCAATTAACAGGCAGGGACAGGAGGCGGTCACAAGAGGAAAATGGTCCACAGCATGCAGACAAGCAACTGCCCTTGCCATATCTAAACAACTTAGAACCAGAGAAAATGCAGTTGAGATACTAACCAGTAAAGCAAAACCGCCCCCCTCCCATTCTGTCTGTTGTAAAAATCCTACTGGAAGAGACAGGTCAGAAGAGAGCAAGCATAATGACCAAACAGAGGCCTTCCCTGAGGAATGGATGGACTCAATTTGAGTTGTCCACAGAGAATTAATTCTGAAGGAATTATCTGAACAAATAAATAAAAATCTGCAGAATTTTCCAAAATTTGTAATGTTTTGATGAGATTTCCACCATTATAAAGTCCAATCTTATGCTTGACCTCCTCCCTCCACCACGACTTTCTCCTCAGGCTCAATCCTCCCCCATAATGTCATTCTTCAGGTTCCACCCTCATCAGCTCTCTGCCCAACTTAGCTTGAACCCCCTATACTTGATGTCCTTCCCCACCTCCCTCCTCAGCAGTTCAACACGCTCCCAGCTTTCTCTGTCCCCTTTCAAGTTGATACCTCCCAGTTTATTCTCTCCAAGCTCTAACTCTTTCTCTCCCTATGCCCCCACCCCCTCTTCTCTTGATCCCTGCTCCCTTTCCTTCTTTCTGCTCCTATTCTCTCTCTCTACTTATCGCCCAGCAAGAACCCCTCTGTCTCCAAGCTCTTTTTTTCTTCTTTTTGAACCCTCCTCCTAGACACACACCTCTAGCTCTCTCCCACCTCATCCCAGTTCTTTTCCTGCACCCCCCCCCCCCCCCCAAGCATACAAACAGCTTGCTCAGTCTTCTCTCGCCTCTCCTTCCCTTCCTGGTTTGTTTTTTTCTCCCTCCAACCATGGATCCCTCCCCCACCCCCCAAGACTGCTGATTTGAACCACATCATTGAACAGTGTTGCATGTGATAAAGCAGTGAGGCCTGAACTGCAAAAGCTTTCTTCCTCTTTCTGAACACATAACTAATATTTTATTTATTTAATAGTTTCTTCTATACCGCCCCTTCCAGAAATCAAGGGCGGTTTACATTGAACAGTTAACAAATTTTGTATACATCTGTATACTTTACATGGAACATGGTACTAACTATAAGAACATGGTTTTAACTATATACAAGTAATAATACATAAAACATAACAGAACTAAATTACATAAGGTTATTTACAAGAGCAGTAAAAACAGATTGGGTAAGATTTTTCCGTGTTGGGTAAAGTGTGTAAGTAATGTAGTGTAAGGTTTTCTTGTGTTAGTCGTTTGTCCTATCTTGGGTGCATGTGTTTTGTGATTGTTGGGAGAGGTTCTCTGTTGATAGGGGATTTCAAAATGGTTTGTGAAAAGGTAGGTTTTAAGTTCTTTTTTGAATTGATAAATGTCTATCATGCGAATGGTTATTGGTAGATCGTTCCAGAGAGTGGGGGCAGCGAAGGAGAAGGCCCTATCACTTGTAGTTACTTTCGTTTTTCTGATGGTTGTTTTTATGTTGAGGGAATGGAACTAATACACTTATCTACTCTTTAGTCACCTCCCATCTAGACTATTGTAACCTACTCCTTGCCGGTCTCCCTCTGAATCATCTGTCTCTCCTTCAATCTGTTCAACACTCTGCTGCACGGCCAACCTTCTGCCAACCTCATCATGCTCATATTATCCCTCTTCTCAAGTCTCTTCAATGGCTCCCTATCCGTTTCCGCATCCCGTTCAAACTTCTCCTGCTGACCTATAAGTGCATTCACTCTGCAACTCCTCACTACCTTTCCTCTCTTATCTCTCCCTACACCCCTCCATGGGAACGCCAATTTTCCGGCAAATCGCTTCTATCTGTGCCCTTCTCTTCTATTGCTAACTCCAGATGTCGCTCCTTTTACCTTGCTGCACCTTACACCTGGAATAAACTACCTGAGTCTGTACGTCAGGCGTCTTCTCTAACCCTTTTCAAATCCAGGCTGAAAACGTACCTCTTCACTGCCACTTTCAGATCCTGACTCACCTAATCTCCTTGTGTTTCCTTACCATTCCCCCCAGATGTATCCCCGTCTACACCTACTGTGTGGTCTGTCTTGACTAGATTGTAAGCTCTCTTACATGTCTGTGCAGCGCTGCGTATGTCTTGTAGTGCTATACAAATACTTAGTAGTAGTAGCAGTAATAGTAGTAGTAGAGGAGATATGATAAACGTGTTAAAATACCTCTGTGGCATAAATGCACAGGAGGAAAGCCTCTTTCAACTGAAAGCAAGTTCTGCTATGAGGGAATAAAGATGAGAATGAAAGGGGATAGACTCAGTAGTAATATGCGGAAATATTTCTTTACTGAAAGAGTGGTAGGCACGTGGAACAGACTTCCCAGTGGAGGTAGTAGAGACCAGGACAGTATCTAAATTTAAGAAAGCATGGGACAAACAAAGATCTCTGAAGGAAAAAAAGGTGATATAAAAGGGCAGACTAGATAGAAACATGATGGCAGAAAAAGACCACATGGCCTATGTTTCTATCCACAATCTATCTAGCAGTTGACAACTATAAATGATTCCCATTTACCCCATCAGCTCTACTTTCCAATGCACCACCGTTACTTTGGTCTTTATGGTAACCTCTCTATCAGGATGTTCCAAAGCCTCCATTGTACCTCCTTCCAAACCATGCGTGACTAAGTGACTTTCAATTTTCTACATTAGTGCAGACACAAACTTATAAGGGAAGCTATTTTTGGCATATGCTTGAAAAAAAAAAAAAAAAGGTTATAACTCTGCCTTTCCAGAAGTGGTGATTTGGTCTCTTACCATGTATTCTTATCACCTTTAATTTTCTACATTTCAAATATTTATTATAACAAAACTTAGAAAAGCAGATAAAAGGGCTGGCTCTGTAGATCACCATGAGTGCTACACATGTTGCCAAGAGAAGGACCTGACATCAATTCCCAAGTCCAGGCTGAACGAGACTGGGGCAAAGCTCACAGACCCTGGAGGGATGGAATGAAGCCATGGCACAACAGTGACTCTCGGGGCCATCCCTGCAATAGTCTGCTCAGATAGAAAGAAAAAAAAACAACACTATTTTTTCTAAGTTCACTGAATGCATGCAGTGCTGTACAGCAATATGTATTCAAGTATAATATGTCCCAGCTTCAAAGAGTTTACAATCTGAGTATCTGAGGCAGTGGGTAATAGAGTGATTTACCCAAGGTCACAAGGAGTGTTCGTGGCAAAGCAGGTTTGAACCCTTGCATCCCTGCTGAAATTACAAGGCCACATCCTCTCCCTGGGGAGTTGCAAATAAAGCTTCCTGGTACTCTAGCTCAATAGAAGTCAGTTCCAGTTGAAATGGAAACCGGCAAGCGGAGACGGAGAAAAAGTGCTAGATCAAGATGCTTCTTTTGGATTTTGTTTGGGGTTAGTTTTGTGCACGTCATGAGAGTCATGAACCTCACTCCTAGGTCAGGGTGATCTCAGTCTCTCAAATTTACTGCTAATTCTCAGCACAGAACTTGCATCATGCCAAAGAGAGCCTCCTTCTGGGGGTCATAAGATGTAACATGTATGGGTAATGGAAATGGAAAAAGGAGCTAATGACGAAAACGGAAACATCATACGCACTGCCAAGTTGATGCAAAACATAAGGCAAACAGAGAATTTGAAAAAAAATTTGCAGTGAAAGAAACGCTGCATAATAAAAACGTTTACAAATACATTTGTACCAAAAAACCTGCGAGAGTGTCAGCTGGACCAATAGATGATAGAGGGATAAAAGGGAGGACAAGGCCATAGTAAAGGAGACTGAATTCTTTGCTTTATATACCTATGCCTGAAATGATATATAAAGGTAATGTATCAGAAGAATTGAAAGAAATACTGATAAACTGGGAAGATGTATTACAAATAACTGAAGAGTAGCAAATCACCTGGACCAGATGGCATACATCGGAGGATGTCAAAGAACTGAAATATGAGACTACAGACCTACTATTAGTAATCTTTGAGCTATCATTAAAATCATCTGTAGCACCCGAAGATAAGGAAAATAGTCAATGTAATGCCAATTTTTAAGAAGGGTTCCAGGGATGATCTGGGAAACTACAGACCAGTGAGCCTGATTTCAAACCATTATAAAGAATAAAATTACCAAACATGTAAATAGTCATGGTTTAATGGGAGAAAGCCAACATGGATTTAGCCAAGGAAAGTCTTGTCTTACTAATCTGTTATATTTTTTTGAAGGTGTGAATAAACAGGTAGACAAAGGTGAGCCAGTCGATATAATATCTGGATTTTCAGAAAGCCTTTCACAAGGTCCCTCATGAGAGACTCTTTGGCGACATTAAAAAAATCATGGGATAGGAGGCAGTGTACTATTGTGGATCAGGGACTGGTTAAAAGATGAAAAGCAGAAAGTAGGGCTAAATGGCCAATTCTTCCAATGGAGAAAGGTGAATAGTGGAGTACCCCAAGAATCTGTGCTAGGCCTGCTGTTTTTTAGCATTCATAAATGATCTGGAAATGGGAACAACGAGTGAGGTGATCAAATCTGCAGATGACACAAAATTATTCAAAGCTGTAAAAACGCAAGAGGATTGTGAAAAATTGCAAGAGGACCTTGATAAATTGAAAGACTGGACGTCCAAATGACAGATGAAATTTAATGTGGATAAGCGCAAAGTTATGCACTTAGGGAAGAACAACCCAAACTATGGTTACATGATGCAAGGTTCCACATTAGGAACCACCACCCAGGGAAAGAGATTTAGGCATCATCGTGGATAATACATTGAAACTCTCTGTCCAGTCTGCACCATGGTCAAGAAACAAATAATAATGCTAGGAATCATAAGAAAAGGAATAGAGAATAAAACCAAGGATATTATAATGCCTTTGTATCATTCAATGGGCAACTGCACCTTGAATATTGTGTGCAATTCTGGTTGCCATATCTTAAAAAGGATATAGCAGAATTAGAAAAGGTAAATGGGATGAAAGGATACCCCTATGAGGAGAAGCTTCAAAGGTTCTTCTTTAATTTGGAAAAGAGATGGCTGAAGAGAGATATGATAGAGGTCTATAAATTAATGAATGGAGTAGAACGGGTAAATGTACATTGGCTGTTTACTCCTTCAAAAAGTAGAAAGACTAGGGGACACTCAATGAAGCTACAATGTAGACCATTTAGGATTAATCAGAAAAAATATTTTTTCACTCAACGTGTAATCAAACAGGAATTCATTACCGGAGGGTGTAATAAAAACTATTAGTGCAACTGGGTTCAAAAAAGGTTTGACAAGTTCCTGGAGGAAAAATTCATAAACCATTATTAAAGAGGACTGGAGAAATCCACTGCTTACTCCGGGAGAAGGATTGTAGAATAGGAGTATCTTTTTGGGAACCTGACAGGTACTTGTGACCTGGATTGGCCACTGTTAGAAAGAGGATACTGGGCTGCATGGACATCTGTCTGACCCAGTATGGCACTTCTGATGTTCTTATCAAAGTATACTTGGAAATTCTTCTTAATCAACACGATGGAAAGTATCTCTGAATCTCTCTGCCACATTTTCTTGGTCTGACTGCATTTCTTGGTACTTGAAGATCTTCTCCCTCTCAACGCGATTCACAGAATAGTTGCTTGGTATCGACACCTCTATAAATCAATGTCATTCTGGTATTCTCCTTTACCACTATTGTCTGGCTTCCTTGCATTCAGCTTTTTATTGGTTGGAATGGGAGTATCCTAGGTGTTCATAACCTTCTTCTTCGTTCACTGTAATTCTCTTAGTCACGATCCCAGCGTTTTCAAAGATGGCCTGAGGGGGATGCAGAGGGCCATGTGCAAAGACAGATTGTGGGGCCTCATTTGCACATTTGCATAAGTCAGTAGGGGTCAAATAGTGGGGCAGAAAAGCAGGGCCACATGTAAAGAATATAGTCACTCAATGGTAGGGCTAGCCCTGAGTGCCTTTCAGGCACAGTGATATAGCGTTTTCAGAATTTCCAGTGGAAGAGGCATGCTACTTTATTATGCTTTTGTGTATAGAAATTTTCTGCCATCAGAACTTCACAGCTAGCTATGAGGCGAGTTACTGTTTCGTGCTCTTTGTTACAGAATTGACATATGTATGATTTGCCAGGTTTTTTTCAATGCTTGCTGTAAACCATCTTGTCCATAATTCACTATCCTGGGCTATAACTATCAATCTCTCATCCTTTTGTTTCAATTCACCTCTCCTTAACTATTAATGTGTCCATTCTTGATCAACAAAGGGTTTCTAAAGTAATACTTTGTATTTCCCACTATATTTGTGAATTTGCCATTTCTTTTTTCCTTGTTTGTTGTTTTAATTGTTAAAGAGCATTTTCTCTTGCTTTGCAAATTTTGTTATCTCCTTCTCTGGGTGTGCTTGTGGATTCTCACTCATTCCTTCTAATCATCTGAATGCTTGTCCAATTTGATGATGGAAACAGATTCTGGGGTGTTTACTTTTGTATTTCAGCACTTTTTGCATATTTGGATCTGATGATGCTATGTAGGCTTCGAAGCCTACGACAGCAGCTCTGTATGTGTAATCAGTCTCTCTGAGGCCTAGCCCTCCTTCAGCTCTAGGGATGTGCAGTCTCGACATACACCGATTCTTGTAAATTAGCTCATGGGCATGGAGGAGTTTTATTGTTCACACATCTAGTTTTTCAAGATCTTTAAGAGGCCTGTCCACAATCCCAAAGCTGTAGGACAGTACAGGAATGGCCAGCTTATTGATGGCTTGTATCTTACTCCATAATGTTAAAGCACTTTTCAGTAACGATTTTAGTCTCCTGTAATATTCTTTACTGATCTTTTCTCGCAGTAATTTCTGCTCGAGTGTTGTTCCTTCCTCTACTCTGAGATACTTATATATGCCTTCCTATTCAAGGTCCTTAATGTCACAGCCTGCATCCAGGGAGATGTTTCAGTTTTGCTCAATTTTCCACTATTAAAAAAAAAAAAAAAGTTGCCTTAGCACATTTGTCAAGGCCAAAAGTTATCCTGATGTGATCAGAAAAGCTTTTCACCACACGGAGTTGCTCTGCTAATTATTGATCACTGCAACCATACAGTTCTGGACAAAACCATCCTGTCCACTAGGCAGTCACCTAGGGCGGCAGATCACGGTAGGTGGCATTGCTAACCACACCACCCCCCCCCCCCCCAGAAGTGGCAGCTGAACTGTAGCTTTAGCGCCACAGCCGGCTTTAAAACACCCACATGCATGTGTGCGCAGTTCCGGTGTGCCGCTTCTACCCCCTTCAAGGAAATTGTGTTGGGGGGGGGGGGTAGAAGCAGTAGTCTGTGAGCATTCATGCGTATGAGCACTTTTAAGGCTGACACAGCACTGAAGTGCAAGGGGGTGGCACGGCAAGCCGGATGGCAGCACAGTGGGTCTGCGTAGGGTGGCAGAAACCCTCAGGCCACCACTAAGCTTTAGATAATTCAAATAATGCCTGCTTACATAGTGTTTTCTGCTAAGCTTTTCTCCAGGTAAGGATTGCTGTGCTACCCCCCCCCCCCCCATGGCCTCAGTTGAAGGACTTTGTTGTATTATGTTCCATTGTAACGTGTCAAATTATTTTGTTGTAAACTGCTTTGATGGAAAAATTGAAAGGTGATCTATCAAATCTTTTAAATAAATAAATAAATGAGATATTACCTTTGGGCTGTTACCTTCTTTAGGAGTCAGGCTAAATGCTTATTTATGTTTATGCAATTTCTTGATATACCACCCAGGCTGAAGGGCTTCAGTGCGGTTTACAATCACTACAAGCAGGTACTGGATACAACCCCTTGTCCCCAAAGGCTCACAATCTATGTGTACCTGAGGCAACGGAGGGTTAAGTGGCTTGCCCAAGGCCACAAGGAGTGCCTATAGGACTAGAAACCCCAGTCCCTCCGGACTGAGGTACCTTGTCCTAACTACTAGGCCACTCCCCCCTCATAGCCCAAAGTGACAGAATTCAAAATGGCATTGGACACAGTGGATCCCTTTATAGCAACAGGATAAAATCAAAATAAACTCAAGTATCTCTTATATCTCAACAAATAGGGGTAACCTGCAAGGAGCAGTGGGTACACCCCTAAACAAAGGCATAGGGAGGGGTGATCTACACGGAGCGGCAACTGCAGCTACAGACTAGATGGACCATACTGGTCTTTATCTGCCGTCATATACTATGTGACTATGTTAGCATATATTAAGATATAATGAGGAATATTTCAGGGAGATTCCCTGTCACCACTTCTGTCTTGTTCAGGCATTGCAGGACACCAATGGTGCAACCTTTGGCCTATTGCACCTCGGTGGCTGTGTCCCTTCTGATGAGCCAGTCTTCTAGGAAGGGGAAGATGAAGGCTCCTTGGAGGCATAGGTAGGCCGCCATGATTACCAGGCACTTTGTGACAACTCTGGGTGCGAAGGTGAGCCCGAAGGGTAGTACACTGTACTGGTAGTGGTCGCCCCCAACCATGAACCTGAGTTACTGTCTATGCCTGGTGTGGATGAGGAGGTTGTATAGGCATCCTTTAGGTCCAAGGAGCATAGCCAGTCTCCCTGCTGGAGGTATGGCAGCAAGGTTCCAAGGAAGAGCATCTTCAATTTCTCCTGCATCAGGAACTTGTTTAGGTCTCTGAGGTCTACAATGGGCCTTAGGCCTCCTGTCCTTTTGGGGACAAGGAAGTACCTTGAATAGAACCCCCTACCCCGTTGTTGCTGGGGCACTGATTCCACAGCCATATCTTTGAGAAGACCTGTGAGTTCCTGCAGTAGCAGGGCTTGATGCAGGGGAGTCCTGGGGGCTCTTCCAGGGAGAATGGAGGTGAATGGTCCAAGTGGAGGAGATAACCCTCTGACAACCTTGAGTGTCCAGGTGACAGTGGCGATGGTCGACCAGCGGTGGGCAAAAATGGGTCAGACATCCCCCCGTGGGCTGCTGATCTCTTGGAGAGGGAGAGGCTATGCCCAGCAAGTCAAAGGCTTGGTCCAGGCTGGGGCTGGAGCCTTTCTGCTTGAGAGGTCATTGTCCAGGTCCTTGGGGTCCTGCTGAGAGGTCTGTGAAGACTGGTATTGCTGGTAGTTGCGGAACTAGGGCTGTTAGAATCCATTCAAAAGCGAGGGTCTTAGACATTAGGAAAACTAACTTTGCCAAGATGGGCCAATACCTCAAGGAGTCGTTAGCGGAATGGGAACAGCTGGGAGAAGTAGAAAAACAGTGGGCAAAACTGAAAGAGGATATTTTAAGAGCAACCAACCTTTTTGTTAAAATGGTAAATAAAGGTAAAAGGAAAAGAAGACTGCTATGGCTTTCAAAAGAAGTAGCTGAAAATGTGAAGAAAAAGAGGGAGGCCTTCATGAAATATAAGAGATCACAGAGAGAGGAAGACAGGCATCTCTATTTGGAAAAACTTAGAAAAGCTAGCAAAGTAGTCAAGAAAGCAAAGATTCAAAAAGAGGAAGAAATAGCCAATGCAACAAAATGGGGGATAAGACATTTTTCAGATATGTTAGTGAGAAGAGGAAGGGCAAAAGTGGTATTGTCAGACTCAAGGGTGAAGGGGAGGAATATGTAGAAGCTGATGAGCATAAATCGGAATTGCTTAACAAATATTTCTGTTCTGTGTTCACAGTTGAAGAACCAGGAGCAGGACCTCAGAAAACACCCACAAACAGGAATAGAAGCGAGGGGCATCTTGAAAATTTTTCAGAAGACTGTGTTCGAGAGAAACTAGCTGAAAAGCGATGGGACCGGATGGGATACACCCTAGAATACCGAGGGAACTTGGGGACGTTCTAGAAGCTCCACTGACTGACCTTTTCAATGCCTTGGGAGTGGTGCCAAAGGACTGGAGAGAGGCTCATGTGGTGCCTTTACACAAAAGCGGAAGTAAGGATGTGGTTGAAAACTACAGGCCTGTTAGTTTAACTTCGGTGGTGAGTAAATTATTGGAAACACTGCTGAAAGACAAAATAGTGAGGTTTCGGGAGTCCAGCGGATTACAGGATCCGAGGCAGCATGGATTCACCAGAGGCAGGTCTTGTCAGACAAATCTGATTGATTTCTTTGACTGGGTGACTAGGAGTTGGTCCGAGGGAGAGCCCTTGATGTGGTGTATTTAGATTTCAGTAAAGCCTTTGACACCATTCCTCACAGACGACTTATAAACAAACTGAGTACTCTAGGGATGGACCCTAAAGTTACTGCTTGGGTTAGAAATTGGTTGAGTGGGAGGCGACAAAGAGTACAGGTAAATGGAGCTCACTCTGAGTAGAAGGAATTTACCAGTGGTGTGCCCCAGGGATCTGTCCTTGGTCCGATTCTGTTTAACATCTTTGTTAGTGATATAGCGGAAGGGCTGTCGGGTAAGGTTTGCCTCTTTGCGGATGATACCAAAATCTGCAATACAGTAGACACCCAGGAAGGTGTAGATAACATGAGGAGGGATCTAGCTCAGCTTGAAGAATGGTCTAGAATTTGGCAGCTGGGATTTAATGTTAAAAAATGCAAGGTTATGCATTTGGGCTGCAGCAATCTAAGGGAGCAATATAGCATAGGGGGTGAAGTACTTTTGTCCTCTAAAAAAGAATGGGACCTAGGTGTGGTTGTGTCAGATGATCTTAAAGTAGCTAAACAAGTAGAAAAGGTGACAGCAAAAGCTAGAAGGATGCTTGGGTGCATACGGAGAGGAATGGCTAGCATAAAAAAGGAGGTGATCGTGCCTCTGTATAAGTCTTTGGTGCGACCTCATTTGGAGTATTGTGTGCAATTCTGGAGACCGCACCTTCAAAAGGATATAAAACAGGATGGAGTCAGTACAGAGGGTGGCTACCAAAATGGTTAGTGGTCTTCATTATAAAGCATATGAGGACAGACTTAAGGATCTTAATATGTACACCTTAGAGGAAAGGCGGGATAGAGGTGATATGATTGAGACGTTTAAATACCTCCGTGGCATAAATGCACAGGGGGAGAGCCTCTTTCGATTGAAAGCAAGTTCTGCTATGAGGGGACATGGGATGAGGGTGAAGGGGGATAGATTCAAGAGTGAAATGCGGAAATATTTCTTTACGGAAAGAGTGGTGGATCCGTGGAATAGTCTCCCATTGGAGGTGGTAAAGATGAGGACGGTATCTGATTTCAAAAAAGCATGGGACAAACACAGAGGATCTCTAAAGGAAAAAAGGGGACTGTTGTAGTTGTTGATATGGAAGGACAGACTAGATAGACCATGTGGTCCTTTTCTTTCGTCATTTTTCTATGTTTCTATCCCAGGCCCATCCTGGAGAAGGGGGGTTTCTTCCTGGGGGCCTTACGCTTGAGGCCTGAGGAAGTTTTCTTTGAGGGCTGGGACCTTGTCACATGTTTGGTCTCGAGCTCCACAGCTTTGTCTGCCATGGCCTTGTCAAAGGGATTCTCTTCCAGGCAGGGGATGTCCAGAAGCTTTTCTTGGACCCATTGCTCGAGGTCAGAGGATTGGAGCCAAGCTTGTCTCCTGGCACCAATACAGGCACTGGCGACCCTCAACGCTATCGTAGGCGGCCCGGGTGATAACTTTCGAGCAATCCGCAGCAGTTTTGGCCAGTATCTGGAACCTCTGAAGAGGTTCCCCAGAGAGGCCGGCAGAGTAGACCTTCAGCTCCTTCATGGTGTCCCAGAGGAACATATTCATATAGAGGAGGTATGCCTGGACCCAGCAGCCCAGCATGAAATCCTGGTAGCATTTTTTGCCAAGAGCATCAAGGCTCTGGGCCTCCCTGCTGGGAGGCGTCGAGTAGTACATCTTCTGGCTTTGAATCCGACGCATGGTTGACTCGACCATCAGGGAGTTGTGTGGTAATTGGCTCCTGTGGAAGCCCAGGCTTAGGCAGACCTTATACATAAAGGTTAAGCCGGCGACTGACTGTGGGTACTGCAGCCGGTGTCTCCCACATACAGAGGAGCAGCCTCTCAAAGACTGCTGGGGCTGACACCGATAGAGACACTTGGGGGGGGGGGGGGGAGTCAAATTGGAGGATCTCGAGAACCTCTGACCGAGGGTCGTCTTCCAACTCGGTAGGGAAGGCTAGAGCTCTGGACATGTCCCACGTGAAGTCGAGGAAGGCCTTGTCCTCGGACGGGGACTGGTGCCGGGCCTCCAGTGGGGACGAATCCGACAGAAGGTCTCGATGCCTTCGGGTGTCCAGAGAAGTGTCATCCTTGGATTTCCAGTCAGAGTCGTCGGAGGTGGACTCAACGATCAACCGGACCCGGGTCAGGGTTGGAGGCTCTTAGGCCTCAGTGGCATTGCCAGAGCTATGGTCGCTTCGCCGGGGAGGATCAGGGTCCCGAGGAACGGGACCGCAAACATGACCTCTGTCAGTGATCTGCCCAGGCTAGGGAGCTCCGGGGGATCAACTTAATGCCGGGGGACGTCCTCGAGGTCAAAGTCCCGGTGTTTCTGGGCAGATGAACCGGCGGAGCTGGACAGCGCTGCCTGCTGAGTCGCCAAGAAGGCAGACAAGCTGATCGGGGGGAGGAGCTCAAGATGGTGTTGATCAGGCTTCCGTGAGGCAGTCACATCTTATGATGGGATGGAAGCGCAAGGGTAAGGGGGATTCGGCAGCCTTTTCAAACCCCTGGTACCTCAATGCCTATTTCTTCAGTGTCCAAGCCCATGGACTCTTTCATACGGCATCTGCCACGATACCCTACAATTTCGGAGGCAGATAGCCTGGCTGTGGTTCCGCCGGGTCAGGAGAGCTCAGCATCTGCCTCAGGTCTTCCATCTCTCTCCCCCGATATACGGCCAGCTCCAAAAGACAGTGTATCCAGCAGTCTTTGCAAGACAGTCTGCAGCCATGGTCTACCTCAGATGAGGAAGCCGCGTTTGAATTGTGAGGGCCAGGCTTTGGGGTCGTTGGTGCTTCGTCTTCTCCTGACCCAGAACATCCTCAGTATGCTGTTCCTTTGGTGCTTCCTGTCGGAACGTCAGCCACAGGAGGTACTGCAGCTTTGGAAGGTGCCTCGGCACAAGCAGAGATGGAAGTTCCCGTGGCCTCTTCAGGCAAACCTGTGACTTTTTCACTTGTAAGACCTACTAATTTTACATTAAAAGCTATTTGGAAAGCCATTGTTTCATTGGGGAAAGTTTTTACCTCAAGTTTCTTCTTTGGCATCCAAAGTTCGAGCTAATATGGAGGCTATTGAACAATCACCTGTTAAGATTAATGTGTCTCAGTTGCAGGTTTTAAACCTGCAAACCAGAGTAACAGTGTTGGAAGACCAGGCAAATTCCTTCATTAAGAATGCTTCTTTAATCAACATAAAGTTGGAGCAGTTGGAGAATCAGTCTCGGGCAAATAATTTACAACTTATAAATTTTCCCAGAATTGCTACAATTTATGTGAGAGATATAAAGTCCCCACTAAATATGTTTTAATCATATCTTCTGAATTAATTCCATCTTTGGTGAAGGTTTACTCTTACCCTCGGGTAAGAAGTTAGCAACTGCTGTGAATATTGGGGACCAACAAGTTAATGCTTTGAATATCTGCTCCACTTGAGTCCTCTCATAAAGAAATGCCGGTTCCCTCAACAGTAATTATAACTTTGCCTTATTATCCGATAAGGAATGGTTGCTAAGATTATTTTTCAGGATGCATAACTACTTGTTTTGTGGGTTATTGGTTCGTATGTACCCTGACTTGGCAAGGGATACCGAGCAACGTCGGAGGGAGTTTCTCCTCCTGTGCCCTGGGATTCTCCAGTTAGGAGGGTTCTTTTTTCTGAAACACCCTTTTAAGTGTTTGATAAAGTATCATTCTGTTTCATATACTTTTTATGAACCCTCCCAACTGGTATCTTTTATCAATGCACGTCACTTAGAGGCATCTATTGAGCCTATGACAGAACTGTCGTGAAAATTTGTGCCGGGTGGTATCTTGACCTTTCTATCATGTTGTGTTAATTGAATTATTTATTTTCTTATGAGCTTCTTCCTTGGTTGGGGGCTAGTGTGAGCTTTGGTTTTCATTTTTTTGTTCTTTCTTTTGGTTGGATTATGGATTTCTGCTGTTTCTACAAGAATGTCTGTATACTTCTTGGGTTATTATAAATTTGCATAAAAATAAAATAATTTAAAAAAAAAAGGCAGACAAGCTGCACTCCAGGGCCTCCATCCTGGATGAGACCACAGCAATTGGTGCGGATGCCGAGGGTATCGGGTCCAGCACCGGTGGAGGAGGAGAGAACCTGGTGGGAACAGCCATAGGGACCTGGGCTCAATCGCCAGGGTCCATCAAGTCCTTCCAGAGAAGTTTTGGAAGCTGCTCCTACTCCGACACCGTGGTCCTCCTCCAGGGGCTCTGGGATCTGCATTGGGACTTACCCACCTTCCCAGAGTCTAGTGAGGAGTCCCGCAAGACTTTCTTCTTCTTCTTCTATCTGTGCGATCCAGAGGTCTCGCACTGGGTCCTGGAAAAGGTTTCTGAGACAGAGTCCGACCTGAACATCCGGTCATACTTCTCCTGTCTGCTTTTGATTGCCTTGGGGTTCAGTCTCTTGCAAGACACACAAGTCTCCAGGTCATAGTCAGGACCATGACAACAGAGACAGCAGTTGTGTGTGTCGGTGATAGAAAAATTACTGGAACACCAATCACACTTTTTAAAGCCCCTGGCTATCGGAGTATAAGGGGCCCCTAACAGGTTGAAGACGCGAGGACCGGCCAGCAGAATCACGCTGAAAAGAAAATTCACAGGCCCGTGGATGCGGTGCCAAGGCAAACAAACTTGGGGGCAGGAAAGGACTGGCCATGGCCAGAGAAAGGATTACTCTGAGAAAAAAAAAATCAACTTTTTCCAGGGGATCAGATGCACGTCTGCTGAGCTCCGTGGAAAAAGGAGACTGAGCAAGATGGCACCCTTAGGCGGGAAGGAGATCACACATGCATGGTGGCATCTCCCAAAGGCTTTCTTTGAAAGCTGGGGAGATGCCTCCACACGGGCTCTGTCAGCACAGACTTCACCCATATGTGAGGACTGACCTCTTGCTTATTCCTGGAGAACACTGGGTCACAATCTTTCAGATACCCTTATACATCCTTCTGGAGGAGTGTCCCCGCACCCCCTTCCCCTCCATCCCTCCTCCCTCCCCCACTGCCAGGGGATATTGAGACTGCATGTACAGCCATAGCTGCTTATATCTCATCCATTTATAAGAGGCATATCATTTGGCCCCCGCCAACCCATGCATGACCGATAGTCAATGAGCAAAGGATGGAGCCACATCCCCTAGCAAATAATGCAGGATTAATTTCTTGGCCATCCAAATGCCCACCTTGATAAATTTTCCTTCCACCTGTCTGAGCTTGTATTCCTGGAGCGAGCTCTCATGCCCCAGTAGTAGCATGCTGTATGTCCATTGCACCACTGGTTTCTTAACCACCAGGGTGAGACATTATAAAACAGGGCCCCACAATTTCCTCAACACCAGGCATTTATTTATTTAGACAGTTTTGTATGCCACCTTATCCTTCAATCAAAGTGGTCACAACACAATTGGAGGGATACATTTAACAGGAGGGGATACGACTCACATACGTAAATACTATATGCTTGTAGGTCTAATTGGTAATGGGTAGTTGGGGCTAAGTGATGTAGGTAGCTGTTGGGCCAATTGGGTGGAATCTTGTGGTTGGCAGCTTATGGTGGTTGCTCATAGGCCTTGGTAAAGAGAAGGGTCTTGAGTGCCTTGCGGAAGTCTTTGGTGTCATTTAGGGTCCCTTAAGTCCATAGGGAGGGAGATCTGTAATGCAGGTGCCAGTAGCGAGGGAGCTCTCTTAGATATTGTTTGCTTGGTCTTGTGATAGCCTGCGGGTGTGCTGATCCTGTTGCCATTGTTGGTTCTTCTAGGTCTGTTGCTGACATCTCTGGTTATTATTTCCTGGAGTGCATCTGCTGAGCGGTGGTGGAAGATTTTGAAGATGTTCAGGATTGTTTTGAATTTTGCTCTTGCAATTATTGGGAGCCAGTGTAGCTGTTGTAAGATGGGGGTGATGTGTTCAGATCTTGCAGTGCCCGTGATGATGCGAGTTGCAGTATTCTGCACCATTTGAAGAGGGTGAATCGTCTGCTGGGGGAGGCCTTGGTATATGAGTTTCCATAGTCTAGCAGTGGGGTGATGACTGCATGGCAAACTGTGCGGAAGTGGTCTTGGCTAAGGACATGTTTGAGTTTTCTGATGATCCTCAATCGGTGATAGGCTTTTGCCGCTGTTTTAGTGATGTGAGATTTCAGGTTCACAGCTCTGTCCAAGGTAATGCCCAGATATCTCAGTTCATCCTTGACTGCTATAGTCTTGTTTAGAATGCTGATTGTTTGGGGCGGACTGAAAGTAGTGATGAACATAGCCTCTGTTTTATCAAAGTTAACCATCAGATTGTTAGTGGTGAGCCAGGTGTTCATGTCTTCGAGGCATTCCAAAAAAGCATGTCTGAATGTATCAATTTGGCTCTTGCACTTGGGACATAGATCCTATGCCCAGAGTCCCAGGCCTACTCCTATTCCCCTGTTAGGTATTCCCTATGTAAAATTTGGCATTGCATCTCTTGGTATCGGACTGAGGACATAATCCTCGGGATTTGTACAAAACACCATTCCACCTGTTCTTCCCGTATCTCTTCCTCCAGTTGTGCCAACTGAGGAACATAAGAGAACAGAGTCTCTTGTAACATTCGGTACTAGTTTCCTAGTCTATTCCACTGTGGGTCTAAATTACGGAAGTCCTGATCCCCTCCTGGATATCTCTCTCTCCCGAGTGTGTGGCATTCAAGGTTTGCCAGTAATGTTGTAGCTGCAGATACTGGAATTTATGGTGGCCCGGGAGACGTAGTTCCTGCTGGAGTTTCTCAAATGTGGGGGAACGTCCCCTCCCCCCAATCCAAAAGTTGTCCATAATCTAAGCAGCAGTCTTTCTGCCATTGGTTGAATTTTGTTTGGCCTTGCTCTGGTTCAAAATCATTTGCAGAAAGGATGTAACCCGCCAACTACGATGGTGCTGCCCTGACCACCATTTCCATGTCTTCCAGAGAGCCCCTACCCATGTCCCCTGCTTCGGTCAGGTAGGGGTAATTCTATTAGATTGTAAGGTATTAATCAGCCCATAAGGGTGGCTCCAGGTCATTAGCAGACCTTTGGGTGCATATTAGGACATTCCGGTGTAGACATCATGTATCCATCGGAACAGGGCCGCCACGTTGTGTAGCGTAAGTCCGGCAGGCCTGCCCCCTCTGTCTTTAGCCTAGATCATTTTAGTGTGGCTTATTCTCACTCTTTTGCCACTCCATAAAAACCCTCACAGAATTCCTCAAAAAAATTTCTGCAGTTGATAAAGAATTTTAGATATTAGCACCATCCGAACCACCACCACTCTTCCATAAAAGGCGAGTGAGATCCCTCCACCGTTCAGCTAAATCCTTCAGTTGTCAGAGTTTTTAATGGATATTGAGTTGATAAGATTATTTTAAGGTCCGGGTGTAGATATATGCCTAGATATGTTATGGGATCTAATGTCCATTGGAATTCTGCACTGGTTCCCCAAAGAAGCCCTCGCTGGCCCAAAAAGTACATCTATGATTTTCCAATATTCATTTTAAGTACAGAGAACTGCCCAAATTGTCTGAGTATCGTGATCATCCCATTCCATCCCTCCCTGGTGTGTTTCATGCTTACCATCATATCATCTGCAAACAGATCATCTTGCTTTCAATTGGACCTAACTGAATTCCCTAATAGTCTGCCTCTCGGATTTTAATCACTAGTGGTTCTAGGGTTAGAACAAATAGTAACAGGGATAAGGGGCATCCCTCGCCTTGTGTCCCGAGTAAGCCCAAAGATCTCCCCTAAGCATCCATTCACCATAATTTGTGATGTGGGTCTACTATACAGTATTTGAATCCAGTGATGGAAGTAGCTGGTGTAGCACCCAGAATAGATACTCCCATGTAACTATCGAAGACTTTTTCTGCATCTAAGCTTATCATTGCTAGTTTGGTCTTCGTTGCCTCAACTATGTCAGGGCTCGCAGTATGGTGCTGGCGGCATTGCGGCCTTTCACAAAACCTACCTGGTTACGGTGTATGATGTCAGGCAGCACCCCACTGAGGCATCTAGCTAACACTGGTTAAAATTTTTAAGTTCTGGTTCAAGAGCGATATGGTTCGGTAGGAGTCCTCCCTCTCCAGGTCCCTCCCCAGCTTAGGTAGCAGGATTACCACTGCCCCAGTCGCCTGTTTCCTCATATGGCCTTTAATCATTGCTTCTTCTCCCATATCTGTCAAAGGTCCCACCACTAAGTCTTGCAAGATTTTATAAAATTCGGGACCAAAGCCATCGA
The DNA here is from genome assembly GCA_033557465.1 of Ichthyophis bannanicus. NCBI lineage: Eukaryota > Metazoa > Chordata > Amphibia > Gymnophiona > Ichthyophiidae > Ichthyophis > Ichthyophis bannanicus. Next base: position 453,129 of record CM066044.1, on the reverse strand, counting down.
GACCTGGGGCCTTTGATGGTTGGAGTTTACAGATAACAGTTTTAATTTCCCTCTCTGTTAAAGGGCTGTTTAGCATTTGTTTCTGTGAATTGCTAATTTGAGGGATGAGTAAATCCCTGAAAAAGGCTTCTCGCACTTCCAGAGCACCCTCTTCAGCTGGTATAATGCTTTGAAGACTGAGGTAGAAAGGGGATACCACCATGGGAAGGAACTTGGGGTGTGTGCAGAGCACAACCCTGTTCTTATAGAACCTCGTGTAGGGTGGATCCGCCACCAATGCCTGGAGCTCGTTGACCCTGTGAGCCAATGTGAGTACCACCAAGAACACAACCTTCCAGGAAAGATATCATAGGTGGCAGGTAGCCAGGGGCTCAAACAGTGGGCCAATGAGCTGCGACAGCACCACGCTGAGGTCCCACTCCACTGCCAGCAGGCAGACGGGGCTTGGACAACAAGAGACCCCATAGGAAGCGGGTCACAAGAAGTTGGACGGAGAGGGAATTGCCCTCAATAAGGTGATGGTGCGCCACGAGTGCACCCAGGTGGACCCCGAGTAGGACTTCAGTCCTGCCTTTGACAGGTGAAGCAAATATTGCAGCACAGAGCATGAGAATGGTTTGACCCATCACTCTGCGCGCCACACTGAGAATCTGCGCCATTTGAAGGTGTAAGCCCATCTTGTTGCGGTCCTATGGGAGGCTAGGAGGACCTCTTCCACCTCCCCTGAAAGATTGAAAGAGGTCAAGGTTACCCTTTCAACAGTCAGGCCGTTAGCTTCAGCGACCCCAAGTTGGGAGCTCTCCTCCTGTGACAGCAACCCCAGGGCACTCCCCAGATACCGTGGATAAGCAAAGGAGCAGTGGGTTGCCTGGGCCATTGAGCTACTAGTATCAGCAATGCCCTGTTGTGTTGAGCCTTAAACAAGGTCTTGGCAATCAGTGGCGTGGGCAGGAAGGTGTAGGGAAGGCCCCCCCCCCCCATCCACGGGATGAGGAATGCATCCGCTGCCACACAGGATGGGTGTGGCTGCTTGGAGCTGAAGCGGGGCAGCAGGGTGTTGGCAAGAGTGCCAAAAAGGTCCATCCATGGAATCCCCCAGAGCTGGAAGAGCCAATAGGCCACTCTGGGGTCTAGCCCACCACTCATGTGGCTAGAGAACCTTGCTCAGCCTGTCCGCAAGGGCGTTGTCCTGGCCCGGCAGATACAGCGCTTACAGAACAGCCCATGGTGGTACGCATTTGAGCAGAGAGGTACTGCTTCTTGGCAGAGGGTGGATGACCCCCGTGCCCCCCCTGCTTGTTGATGTAGAACATCGCCACTTGATTGTCCGTCTGGACCAGCACTGATTAGTGTTGCAGGTGTTGACGGAAGGTCCGGAGGGCCAGGAATATGGCCCAAAGCGCCAAGAGGTTGATCTGCTGCACTGTCCATTTGTGACCAATTGCCCTGAGTGCAGAGGTTGTTGCAATGGGCTCCCCAGCCTAAGAGGGAGGCATCCGTGGTGAGAACCCTCTGGGAGCAGGGGCCCGGAAGGGCATCCTGGCCTAAAGGTGCTGGGGGGCTTGCCACCAGGCGAGGGAGTCAGCCAGTTGGTGTGTCACCACCACCCTGTCCTACAGCTGGCCTGTGGCCTTGATCCACTGGGAGCAGAGGCCCCATTGAGCTGCCTTCATGTGAAGCCGAGCATTTGGGGTAACGTTTACTGTGGATGCCTCTGGACCCAAAAAGCGGAGCAGAAGGCAGATGATACAGAGTGTTGGCATTGCATGGCAGCGGCCAGCACTCTGAGGCAATAGCCCTGTCCCGAGGGAGGAAGACTCTGACCTTAACAGTGTCCAGCCTTGCCCCTATAAACTCCAGACACTGTGTCGGGAGGAGATAAGATTTTAGGTGATTTCTCACGAACCCCAAGTGCTGCAGGATGAGGATGGTGCACACCGTTGCGTGTTGCACCGCGGCGGATATGCGGCCTCTTATGAGCAAGTCGTCCAGGTAGGAAAAAAAAATAGGCCTCCTGAAGATGATTGTAGGCCGCGACTACTGTCAGGCACTTGGTGAATACCCTCAGTGCAGAGACCAGTCCGAAGAGTAGCACCATGTACTGGTAGTGACTGCCTCCCACCATGAACCTGAAGTATTTTCCTGTGGTTGGGATGGATGAGGATGCATGTGTACACATCCTTTAGGTCCAAGGAGCATAGCCAGTCTCCTGGCTAGAGGTATGGCAGCAGTGTTCCAAGGGAGAGCATTTTGAATTTCTCCTTCTACGGGAGCCTGTTTAGATCCCGCAGGTCCAGAATGGGACGGAAGCCTCCTGTCCTCTTGGGTACAAGAAAGTACCAGGAGTAGAACCCTTTGCCCCTGAGGTGTGTGCGGGCACCGGTTCCAGCACTCTGTCCTCGAGAAGGCCTGCGAGCTCCTCCAGTAGCAAGGTCTGGCGGAGGGGAGTCCGGGAAGGCTCTCCTGGAAAGAATGGAGGGAATGCCTCTGCCAGATGGAGGAGGTAACCCTCCCTCACCACCTGTAGTGCCCAGGAGTCGATGGATGGCAACCGGTGGCATAGAGAACCAGACACCCCCATGTGGGCAGCTGGGCCTCCTGGGGGAAGAGAGGCTATGCCCAAGGAGTCAAAAACTCCCAACAGGCTGGGTCGGAGCTGGTGCCTGGGGTTTGGGAGCCTTAAGCTTACAAGGGCCATGCCTTTATCCCTTGGCCTGCTGCCCCTGTTGGGGAGCTGGGAAGGCCTGGTACTGAGGGTAGTTTCCATAAGCCTTCCTCTTCTTCGGGTAGAAGGACTTTTTATCCAAAGGCTTCTGTTGGGAAGGGTCAGTGATCTTCTTGGAAAGCCTGGTCCTTGTTAAGAACTCAGACTCCAACTCTGCAGTCTTATCAGTCATGGGTTTGCCAAAGAGATTCTCTCCCAGGCAAGGGACATTGACCAGCTTGTCCCAAACCCATTGCTCCAGGTTGGAGGACTGTAGCCAAGCCTGGCGTCGGGCACCAATGCCCATCGCAGCTACTCTAGCTGCCGACTCAAAGCAGTCATAGGCTGCCCAAGTCATAAACTTGGAACAATCTCTGACACCAGAGGCCAGGGTCCAGAACCTCTGGAGGGGTTCCTCGAAGAGACCAGCCAAGAAACTGGTGAGTTCCTTCCCCAGGTCCCTCAGGTACATACCCATGTACAGCTGGTATGCCTGGATTCGACCAATGAACAAGCCCTGGTAGCACTTCCTCCCCAGTCCAAGCCACAGGCCTCCCTACCCAGGGGCACAGAGGAGTGCGTCTTTTGGCTCTTGAGCCGATACATGGCCGACTCCACCACCATGGAGTTGTGTGTCAGCTGTACGTTTTGGAAGCTAAAGGCTCCGGAGGACCCGGTACATCGAGTCAAGACATCTTCTCACTATGGGCACTAACACGGGGGTCTCCCACATGCAGAAGAGCAACCATTCCAGGATTGAGGGAACGGGCACAACAAGTGCCTCTTTCAAAAGGGCCTCGTACTGGAGGATCTCGAGTTCCTCCATCCGAGGGTCTTCCTCTGTGTCGAAGGCTAGTGCCTTAGCCGTGTCTCATATGAAGTTGAGGAAAGCTGTATTCTCAGGTGGGGGACTAGCGCTGAGTCTCGGGGGGGGGGGGGGAGAAAAAACGGAAGGTACAACCCGATGATGACATTTGTCCGGGGATTCCTTGTCCTGGGTCTCCATCCGACTTGTAATCAGTGGAGGTGTCGAGGGTGGTCCGTGCTCCAGGGTGAGGCCCCAAGCCCTCTGGCCCCTGTCCCCCGGACACCCTGTGGTCGGAGCCGTGGGCACTCATCGGGGATCACTTCGGTCCCAAGGACCGGAATCGGTGTCAAGGAACATCTCAATTCCTTTCAGATGGAATAGTAGGCTATTCTTTAATGTCATTCCGTCACTCAATAGAGAGCACCGGTGTGGTGCTCCAAACACGGGTGCTATCTTTTGTTTGACGACTGACATTAAAGACTAGCCTACTATTCCATCTGAAAGGTTCCCCTGGCACTATAGGTGTGATATTAATCAGGTGATTTCCCCTGCAAAAACAGCCTATACGCCCCTGAAGAAGGCTCTTTTCCGAAACACGGCCTGTGTTGGGCCAATGGCTGGAGTGGAATATCTTTAATAAAGATTTTGTGTGTCCTTTCAATTGCATTCCACATTTTTTACTGGGTTGGTTGTTGCACGTGGAATCGTGCTTGTTGTTGGAAAGCCTCAGGCCTAGCCAGGGAAAAAGGTGTGAAGCCGGTTGAGAAAAACTTGAAAAAAGAACAAAAATGGACTCGAGATGCAATGCAGAGGCAAGTGAGCTCGGGGACAGGAAGGGAACTGGTACATGACTGAAGAAAAAGAAACATTCAAAGAAAAAAGATCCAACATTTTTTCTGGGGAAAAAAAAGACACACGTTCCAGCGGGTCCGCTGAAAAAAGAAGACTGAGGCAAGATGGCACCTTTGGGCAGGAAGGGGACCAAGCATGCATGGTGCATCTCCCCAAAAGTTTTTTTCTTTTGAAGAGCTGGGGAGAAGCTACCATGCAGGCTCTTCATGCGTCAATGTCCACCATAATCGAGGACTGACTTCCTGCTTGTTCCCGGAGAATCAAGCGTGGTCATTGTCAGTATTCATACGGTAGAGCGAATAAAATTTGCTACAAGTATCCTGGTGTTTGTCCCTCCCCCCATTGATGTAGTTTATATGTACAGATTCATACAACTACGCATGGCTTTTTGTTGTAAGCATAAGCCCTGTACTTTTATTCCACCCTTCTTGTAACTGCTAACGGATATGCTTCGGGAACCCACACGGATTATGTTGGCCCTGAAGTGGGCCTCAAGGAATTCCTTAGCGCCTGTGCCTGGTAAAGCCTGCCTTTGTTTTTTGCGCTGTTGTCGCCATAGTTATTACCCCAAGATTCTCCCTCTCAGTACTATTTTTGCTGCTTCCTCCAATAAATGAAGGGGTCGCATGTCATCCACCCTGTTTCCTGTCTCATATTCTGTCCAGGCTTTCCTAAGACAAAGTAACGGAATTTCTCACTCTGTGTCCCAACAATGTATTCAATCCTTCCAATCTCCAGTATTCCCCCCCCTTTCATTCCCCCTCCCCAGAAATTTTTAGTTTGTACTGTCGCGTGATACGAATTTTTACATGGGGATGTAAATGTCTGAGGCCATTAACTTGGCGGTACAGTCTCTCAGCTACTAGCAAATAATCTATGGGGCAATGTACTCTGTGTGGCTCCAAATAATGGCTAAAACTCCATACCTAGTATGGTTAAGCACGTTCGTCACTTACATCTATCAATTCTAGGTCTTTTACTTAGTAAGAGTTAACGCCTCAATTTTCTGTCCCCTTTTTACTAACTGTCCTTGGCAGATGGGGCAGTCTCCTGTAGCATCCGCTATGGTGTTTAAAGTCCCCTCCCAATATGACGTTGGTTACTCATTCCTGGTCAGCCAGGTATGTTTATTAAATTTCAGGAAAAAACTATGTTGGTACATGTTGGAGGCATAGATACTGCCAAGAATTGCTTTTCTCTCTCTGCAATTCACCCCATAGCTGAAACAATACCCTCCCGATGTCTCAGGTTGGCTCGGAACCCACCCGATGTTTTGAACCCCACGAGGCTCTTTAAGTCGCCACCAGTATGGCCAACGCATACTGTCCTCGGGTATATAGCATGCCAGAATAACCTCACTGACTAATTACCTCAAACATTGTCTGTGGAACATTCGAGAAGACATCAGAAAGAAAGAACTGAAACCATATCAGTCTAAATACCACAACCTCACTGCTCGACCCATGCCCGTAGAGTGGATAAAAAAAAAAAATCAAAAGAAGGGCTTCTGGAAGTACAGCACTAGCAAATCATGGTAAAACGCATGCATTTGGAACAAGTAAGAATGCCCTACCAACCTAAAAACTCCATCATACGCCCATCCCTTAAGAAGCCACAGCTTGACCCACGGGATCCGGCATCATTCCAGACCATAGCACGCCTACCGTGTTTCACCGCAAAAAGTCAATTGAGAAAATTGTCCAACAGCAACTACAAAGAACACCTAGAAACAACAACATGCTGGACCCCACAGCAACATGGATTCCGCCCCTCACATGGTGTCGAAACCCTCATGATCACTCTCCGTAAACCACCTATCACCAAAGGGATGCAGGACCAAACAGTCTGGCTAAGCGCTCATCTTTCTGGATTCTTCTCATTGCAGCATTTGAACACTGTTGGCACACGACATCTTCTACTATCTAGACTACAAGACATTGGAATACGAAGGCAAAGTAATACAGTAAATGAATGGACCTAGACAACAGATTTCACCTCATCCGAAAGCAGCTTCCGCTACCTCTTCCCCCTTTTAAAACAAACTCAAGGAATTACCCGAAGGTTCATCGCCTCTCAGCAACTCTCGAACATTTTATCTCCAACCCCTATGTGAAATAATACAATCCCACATATCAACTACCACCTGTATGCAGATGACATCATCATGCTGTATGGACCAATTAACAACAACTGATCCAACTAACCCGAAACTAATTGACTGCTTGAATGATGTCTCCAGATGGCTACAAGAAAACAATCTTACCATATAACTTTAAAAAAACAGAAGCAACTGTTTGTGACAAAGGACCAATCGCTTCGCTCCCCCCTCATCCATCAACCTAGACACAGCTAAAATAGCAGTACAACCACAAACGTTTTTAACGAATCCTGGGAATCATCCTTGACAATACACTATCATTTAAACAGGTTGCAAAAAACACAATGAGCTGTCTACTTCAAAGCAAAGATGGTACAGAGACTCAGAACGCTCATTCGACCCATAAGACTGTCCCGTAAAGTTACTTATGCAGGCAATGGACAACTACTCTCACTTAGACTACTGCAATCAGATCTACCACGGACTCACCACCGCCACCATCAATCCATCCTAACGGACTGCCCTTAACAACACCACAGCACGGATAATACAAAAGACGAAGAAACACGAGCACATACCTCCTGTCCTAAGAGATCTGCACATCCTTCCAACTAGAAGCACGCATTAAATATTAAAGCACTGACCCTCTAGACAGTAAAGCAATCCACCCAACCGCCATCTTCTCACCTGTAAAACCCTGCTAATCCCGGATGAACTCTGGAAGACCGCTACGCGCAGACCTCAACCAATACTCTTGTTTGTTTTCTCATGACAGCAACAGAAATTAATACTCAGACCTGTAACAGTGCATTCGATCTTTATGCACCCTCACTCTGGGAACGCCCCCTACCATACATAATACGCAACAAGGATCTCCCTGCATTTAGAAAAAGAAAAAAACTCTCCTCTTCAGGAAGCATCGTGGGACAACCAACAGTACCAAAACTACACTTACAATCAACTCCAGCATTCCGCTTTTTTTTCTTCCTTGGTCCAGTCCTGTGGAATTGTCTTGCCAACTTCACTCCCCACCCCCCCTCCCCCCCCCCCCCCCCCGCTAGAAACCCAACTTTCCCACCTTTAAGTCTCAGTTGAAAACAGTCTCTCAATCTTGACCTGGTTTATCGATGTTGTTGTCTAATTTCGTCTCCTGTGTATTCTCTCTTTACGCCTTATAATTTTCTACTTTCCTGTCTAAGATTGTAGTTCTTTTCCTTTTTCTGGCCTTGTGCCTTTTTAACGACTGTTTGGCTTATTGTAAAAACTGCCCTGGATGTCATATAGGCGGTAAATCAAATCTGATAAACTAAAGCCATAAACTAAAGCTAAACTAAACAGTCTGAGATAACGAGAGAACCTGAAACGTAAATAGTACTAAAATGCAAATTTGATTGAAGAGAACGACAGTAATGTAAAGAATGTAAATAATATTAATATGCATTGGTAAATATGCTATACCCGCCCCCCCTCAAGTGAAGGTATCCCCCCTCACTTGTATCTGTTCAATGTAACTCTCACCGTGTTTGTTATAACCACTTTGACCCGGCGAAAAAGCGGTATATAAATAGGGCAATTAAATAAATAGCGACTGCAAATAATTAAAACTGTACCCAACTCTTTTCGAGCTTAAGGTGTTTATTGCAGAGGTCATGTGGGTTTGCTTGAATTAAAGCACCCGTAGCACCTAAGGAGTACCAATATAGTCAGCAGCCTCCTCTGTTTAAACAGGGAATGTAGCCCCCCCCACATTGAGTGTGGACCTATACTGATGTCACCTTTTTGTCCAACGCAGGAGAGCTCTTTAGTGTTTTGATTGTCCCTCAGTGCCTCCCAGTATAGCCCCCTTGCATACCTCCCTAACTTTGGTATTCGCTTCCTTCCCCTCCTGAATGATTTTATCTACCATTTCCCTGGCAGCTTCTTTTACCCCTCTCTTTTGTACTCGACCCTCTTTAGACCCTCCCGCCTTCCCTTTTTAGCCCCATTTGTATACACTCATAGAAACAGGACGGCAAAAAACCACCACATGGCCTATCGAATCTGCCCTTCCATATCACCCACTACAACAGTCCTCTTTTTTTGCCTTAGAAGATCGTCTGTGTTTGTCACATGCTTTTTGGAATTCATACGAACATAAGAACATAAGAATATTGCCATACTGAGTCAGACCAGGGTCCATCAAGCCCAGTATTTCTGTTTTCCAACAGTGGCCAATCTAGGTCATATGTACCTAGCAGGTTTCCCCAAGGGACACAAGTTCCACAATGCTTGTACTGGGAAAAAATCAATACAATCCTCGTCTCTATCACCTCCACTGGGAGACTTGTTCCACGCATCTACACCACTCTTTCTGTAAAGAAATATTTCCACATATTACTCCTGAGTCTATCCGCCGTGCCCCCTCAGCCTAATGTCCCCTCGTAGCAGAGCTTGCTTTCAGTCTAAGAGGCCTCTCCTCCTGTCATTGATGCAATGGAGGTAGTCAACCCTCTCTATCATATCACCTCTATCCTGCCTTTCCTCTAAACTACTCATATTAAGACCCTTAAGTCTGTCCTCATATGAGTGTATGGTGTGTGAGTGTATAAAGCATCTTCCCACTATCCCCTTAAGCCTCCCATGTGGGTCACCTGCTATCCCCAGGCCTCCCATCAAACATTTTACTCCCCAAGTTGCATCCTATGTACATCGCTGCTCTGCAATCACTCTTCTAACAGCCTTTAACAGCATTTCTCACTTCCACCCCAACTTGCAATGTTTACTCCACACAGGTTCAGCAAATGTTGCCCCCACCATCTTCCACCGGAGTCAGCAGTGGGTGAAGTCCATCACTTGATCTCTCATATTCATGGTCCAAATCACTGATATTGCTGCCAAATCGTGTTGGGTCTCCCATGACCTTGGCATGCCCTTTCTTCATGCCATGTCTGCAGTATTCCTCCTATTTAAAGCATGCAGCCCTTCTCCCAAATTCTTGGTTTGTGATCCAGTATCTGTCCATTACCCACTGGTAACTCAATCCACCATGTTCTCTATTCCCCTGAGTTGACTGCGTTCGGCCAGCATTGTGGACTTTTCTCGTGTCTGGCTGGGTTAGTCTGTGCAAGAACGCACACTCTTCATTAGTAGTATTATTGAGTATATAGTTTCCTGACATGGTGAACTCTGTGTTTGTGGGGGAACATTAATGCAAAAACATACTCCGTGGAACCATTGCTCCACACACCGTCTATGAACTCCCGGTGTTCTTTATTTGCAACTCTGGCGGAGTAGTCATTAAATAGCAGTAAGTTTCTGAGTCTGATATTTCAAAGTTCTTATGCTGCTGAATTCCTTGAAATTTGGTTCTCTTCTGTCCATACCAGGTATCTTCCTATTACTTCTCACAGATGGCATTGTTCTGCCATTTTTTTGCCCGTTTCATCACATTTCCCGGTTCCTTCCCTGTTTTAGAAGCCCAAGCTGGTGGGAGCAGGCACTCCTGAAAGATCTGGTTATAGCTCCGTATCCGCTACAGTCTCTGCAAGGCCCCTGATTCTCATGTTGTGCCTCGGAGCCCCGTTCTCATATTCCTCCAATTTATCCAGAACCTGAAACGTGTCTCTCATAAGTTGGGTGACTGTTGGGTCTAACCGGGCCAGAAGAGTCGTCCTGTGCCGCTACTCTCACTTTTCCACCTCCACCAGCTGTTGTACAGCTGTCCATTTGAACCGCTCTTTAATATCATCCACCGTGGACTGTAGTTTATTCAGGCGGTCCTCTAACATTGCAGCAGAAATCTCCCGAGTGGTAACTTCTATGTCTCCTGTTCCCGTCTGTAACGGCTTTTGTGGATCAGCAGTCATTTTTATGGTCTCTCATGCTCCTCCAATACGGCTTTTCCTGCGCCAATTTTTGGGGCCATACCTGCTTTGCAATGTTTCCGTTGGGTCCCCCCGGCTCCGTTACGGCCTGGGTTTACCAATATAGGTTAAATTGGGAAGTTTCTCGGGTTTTTTAGCCGAGTATTATGCTGTTATATGGGGCTCAAGGAAGGGAGCGCTCCCTCTACATGTCTGCTTCCCCCCGCACATTGGCAGGAAGTTCAAGATTTGTGGTACGTAGGGCTTGGAATATCTGATCCAAAGCTCAAGACAGAGGGCAGGGGGTATTGCATTACATAGGATGGCACCCAGGAAATAAAAGTCAGAATTGCGGGTAAATTCAGCCCAGTCTCTGCAGTCAGGGGGAAGATGCAAGCAGCTAGCGGGGATGGTACAGAGGACAATGTGTGGGGAGTGGAGATGCAGATGGTTGGAAATTTATCTGGGAGTGCTCAGAATGCAGTGCTCTCCTGGATAAGAGTGAGGAGTCTGACACGTCTATGCTGTATCTGAGGGGAAGCCAATGGTAGTGAATCAGGAGAGGAGCGACACGGTTGAAAAGCAGGAAGCGTGAGCGCAAATTGCTAATAGCTATGTTTTTGGACCAAGTAAGAGGTGGTGCAAATATTACTGGGAGAAGACCCTAGAAGAAACAGCGTTACAATAATCAAGCCTGGACCAGAAGTGGTAAGAAGGAATCTGTATAAGAAAAAGAATGAAAGGGATGAACGGTGCGGATCTGACAAATGGAAAAGAATGATAGATCATGGAAGGAGCCAAAGAATTAACAAAAATGACACCTAAGTAACGGAGGGCCTAACAAGGGGGATGGGGGAATCCAAGAGCACAGGAGCGAGGGCAGGGGTAGATACTCCCCATACCGGAATCAGCTTGCAGCTGTCCTTGGAGGGGCTGAGGTGAACGTAATTGCCTTCACCCGGAGCATCTGTGGGCGCCATCAAGTGTTAAGATATCAGGAGTAATTGTGTTTGTGTTGTGGAGGAGGACAATGTCATTGGCAATAGTAATATGCTGAGATGGTGTGTTGTTGACTGAACAGAGCAAGTGGAACCAAGAAATTTAAAGAGAATGAGAACCAGCACCAATCTCTGGAGAACACCGCAGGAGAGTGGACAGGAGAGGAATGAAAGAAGATTTTGAGATAACACAGAAAGAACCCTAAGAAACGATACTAATGAAATCAGTGAAGCACAGTAACCACAGATCTCACTCATGGAGACAGGAAAGGAGAGAGTGACCTGATCAACTAGGTCAAAGGCAGAAAGATAACTCCCCCCAAAAAACGGGATTGTTTTAAAAACCATTAGAGAGATTATACCCCTACCATGTGATTCATGACTCTCGATTTAGGTAAAAGAGAATGACAGTTTCCATGCTGTGACCGGGGTGGAAGCCAGATTGGCTTCCCATTATTTACAATGGGACATTTACTTAATAGCACAGGCTGTAGAAGTGGTATCTTGTAGTATCAGATACTTTGCATGTTGTGAAAAGTTGTATTGGACATTAGTAGAATAGTCAAGTGTATGAGTTTCCAAGACCACAAGGTCCCGCTAGAAAAGGAGAAAAAAAACAATCATTCTTCATCATCAGGATGGGGGGCAAGGCCATTGTTAATATGGGTGAACTTATACATAATGAGCTCGATTCCAGGACGCATGGGGATGTGCCCCCCGCAAGCCGCCTGAGCCTGAGTCCCCCTCTGGAACTCCCCATATTCCCTGATGCTCAGGCCGGGGGGAGCCAGTGGGTAGTGGGACTGGGGAGGAGCGGAGCGGGGGGGCTGGCCAGCCTGGCAGGATTTCCAGGGCCAATTCAGGTCATGTCCTGCTGGGCTCGTGGAGATGCGTCCTGCCGTAAGAGAATGTCCGCGCAGGTGGCAAGGACATGCTGTCCCCATCCTCGGTCCCAATTCCTGCCACCGCAGGACTTTTTGTTCCCGCAGTCCAGAATCGCCCACCCTACCCCCTCCCCCCCACCTGCCTCCGATTGGTCCTGTCTTGCTTGGGGCGGTCCCCCTCTCTTAATCGTGGTCCACCTGTCCAGATAACTACTGTCCTATTTCAGAAGTGCCATTCCTATCAAAGATGTTGGAAAAAAAATTTCAACTCAATTATTTGATTACACTGATAAAATGAATATATGACATACACCCCCAACATTCAGGATTCAGTAAAGGTTACAGGACTGAAACATCCATTAGGGTGTTGTTAAGTGAGATGCATGAGAACCTTGCCACCCATAAATCTGCTATACTAGTGTCACTGGACGTACCATCAGCCTTTGTTGTGGGTAAATTATTCTTTACTTCTTCAGTGCTTGATATTGGACTTCCAGGAACAGTACTAAAGGAAATTGCATCTTTGACAGCACATACGTTTCGAGTTCATACTAGGGGCAACAAAGACTCAGCTACTCTTTCCTTCCCCTGTGGTGGCCCCCAATGCTCTATCCTCTCTCCCACACGATTCAATCTTTTTCTTATCCCCTCTTCCGATATGGAGGCAAGAACAGGGACTCAAATGGCTAGTTTTATGCGCTGATATTTTACTAGTGCATTATTCCTCAGCTGACATACTTGACCTATCCCCATTAGAACAGGTGTCCAGATTTATTTATTTAATGAAGTTTCTATGCCACATTATCTTAGATTTAATGCGGTTTACATATACCATTAACAAGAACAGAAGTATACGTTGAACCATGGGGATTTAATATCTTATTGGCGATAGGAACATGGCTTTCTGTTGAATCCTGCTAAATCTTGGATCTTTGGGTTATAGCGGGGTCGGATTCCCCAGCCCTGAGCCCTGTGATCTCAGACTTTGCCATCCCTCTAATAAAGTCCTTGACTTATGAAGAGATAATTTCTGATAGTCATCTCTACTTTTGAAGACCAAGTGGCAGCAACTGTGCATTCATCTTTAGTTCTCTATGGTGATTTGTTTCCATCAAACCATATCGTGATAACTCAGACACTTCATATCCTATTGTATGCCTTGGCTTTATCCTAAACTGGATTACTGCAATGTCATCTATTCTGGTCCTAAGATCCTCTTCTTTTAAGAAATTGAACAGCTGGTCCAAAATAACCAGCTATCCATCTTTTAGCAGGTGCCTCTAAATCCAATCACGTGACTCCAGTGTTCTAACCTTTCCATTAGTTATAGTGCCTCTTTCTTTTGGTTTCCATTTTAAAAGATCCTGATGCTTACTTTTAAGGCTTTGCTGACAGGCTCCCCAAGCTTCCTGGATGCCTCTGGACACAACAATCAAAATCACTTGGTTCGTCCATCGCCTTCTGTTGCTTACCGCTAATCTACTCACAGATCAGTCTTTTACTTTCTGGCGCTGCATTCATCGTAATTCACTCCCCAACTATATCCGGTCTGAACCATCATTCAAAAAATTCAAAACCTACTTCTCTGAAATGTCTTTCCTAGACTGCGTGGCTCCTTGGTTGAGGTTTCTGATTTGGCAGAGTTCTCACCTGTGTTTCCAATGGCGTTACTATAATACGTTATTTTCCTTTTGATGAAGGTATTTTATTGTAAGCCACTTCGTTGAATAGCCCATGGTCTAAGTCAATATGTCAGACTCTGAATACACCGTTGTTCCCCTGTATAGCCTGGATTTAATAAAGTGTGCGTACTGCATTAGTGCATGCTAATATCATTAATGTGCTTTTATGGCCATAAGGCATGGCAACCGGGAACACAGCTTCCTTACCCCACAACGTGGTAATCCCTGGATCCTTGAACACACCACAACACAGCTGACAGCACAGTTTCACTGAAGGCTGTTCGGCAAATCCTAAGGGCTCCTGAAAAACCAGGCAGAGGAACTAACACATTGCTAGAGAATGGCATACAATACTGCACAAGTTGTGTTTCACAGTCTGAACTGCTATTTCACCCTAATTTTATTTATTGATTAGTATTTACTTCACAGCCTTTCCAGTAATCAATTCAAGGCAAGATACATTCAGGTCCAGCAGTTATTTCCCTGGAGGGCTCACAATCTACGCTTGTAACCTGAGACAACAGAGGTTAAAGTTGGCTTCCCCAGAGCCACAAAGAGTGTCCTAGTAGCTTAGATAGCAGAATTTTAACCACCACCACGACTGCGACTAGTTACCAGTTTATTTGAGCACTTCTATGCATACTCACCACTATTGCACACATACAGGTAACAGACAGTCCCTGCTTCAGAGAGCTTACAATATATTCAAGACAGACGCACAAAAGAATAGGAGACTAATGTAATCTGGGCAGTTTTCTACGTCATGCCACGTCTTAGGAAGTGGACTATACATTCCCGTCATCATGCTCTGGCTTTCTCGAGTCCCCTAATGCAGTGCGGATTCCTCTTAATTATTCTTCTGTATGTTATGGATGGTCTTTTTTATATTGTCTGGGAGTTCTTTTCGCATTATCGTCTATGTTGTTTTTATTGCAACACTCCATGCAGCTCTGATATGGTGGTATATCAAAAATTTTAACTAAACTAATGCTTTATTTTGTGTTTGCACTATATAGCACTATTACCCCAGGGAAGCCAGAAACTCAAAACTCATGAGACAAAACTCCCAACAAGAAAACAAAAGAAAAAAAGAGAAAATTTTAAAAACTAAAAGCAGCACAACATCAACACTAAACGAAACATGAGAGTAGAAATACCCACCAGCGGAATACCAGACAAATCTAACACATCAAAAAAACAAAAAATATATTATAGAGGAAAAATACCTCAAGCCAAACCTCCTGCAGAACTAAGCAGAAAGGATGATCCATTTGAATGGTAAACCAGACACAAAAATATTGCCTCATACGACGCCTAATTAAGCGAGAAGGCTCAAAATGACATCAGTGGATCAGAAAAAAACCTCTATAACGAGGTACAGAGCCAAACTGCAGTTCCTGTGAAGTTCGTCTTGCTGTGCTGAGCCTGCACTTCAGTGCTGTCTTTACAGCGAAGTTCTTTCAGCTGTTTCTGTTGGCACCTATGCTGGATTATGTTGTTTTTTAATATACAGACAGGCGTCCCAGCTTTTTTAGGGTCCTATTTGAGCCTCTTTTTTGTGTGTTTGTTGTTTGGCGCTGTACACGGTTATAGAGGTTTTTCTGACCACTGATGTCTTTTTGAGCTCCTGCTCGATTATTGATGCACCGTTGAGGCATTATTTGTGTCTGGTTTTCCATTCGACTGGCTCATTCTTTCTGCTTTATTTTGCAGAGGGAGTGCGCTGAGGTCGTTTTTTGTCGCTATAATATATTTTTTTTATTTGTTCCTGCGTTGGGTATGGCTGGTATTCCGCTGGTGTGTATTTCCCCTCTCATGTTTTAGTTTAGTGTTGCTGTTGTTCTGCTGTTTAATTTTTTTAAAGTGTCTCTTTTTTTCTCTTATCGTGTTGGGAGTTTGTTTCCTCATTATTTCTTATTTGTGTTTGCTACACCATCTCTCAGGCAATATCCAATGGTTTTACAACTTCACAATAATTGAAAAATGCACTTGTGGATTCGTAGGAGAAGTTTGAACTGGATGCAACGCTTTAAACGGCTCAAAGGGCTTCAGACATCAGGGCCCCAAGCACCAGACACGGATCCCAGAAAGGGACCACAAGACCAGCTGGAAAGATGTAGATGCCGAACCCTTGAAGAAAGCACAAAACCATCTGTTGTAAGGCTATAGACTTAAACTCAGCCAACTGACCGCTGAAACACGCCAAAGCTTGCTACCTAAACCGTGCAGGGAGCTAAGAGATAGAGTCCCATGTCCAGACAGTCCTGTAGAAAGGGTCAGAGATGGCACCTAGGCCATCTCCGCAGCCAGCTACCGTGCATCCTCACCAGCACTCAAGGTACCCGACCCACAGGTCTGTTTACCATGGAACGCTACAGATACAATTATAATATCCTTCGTTTCTTCTCCATTCCCCTGTTCCTTATCATACCCTAGCCTTCTATTTGCTCTCGTTGGCCGCCGCTGCACACTGCTTCAAAATTTAGCTCTAATACTGAAAATTTCCTCACACTAGCTCTGGACTCGAATCCATACTGTCCCTTCCACTCAATAATTCCTGCTTCTTATGCATTATTTATCTGACTGAAGCGTTCGTCTTTTTCTCTTAAATATACATCTTTATGCCCTTTCATCTCATGTTGTAAGACAGATGATGCAAATTGGTACCACTCCAAGAGCTCTTCTCAGACTGCCTCGCACTCTCTTCCATATCATTTTGAATGGCACTATCTGCAGAACGAGAACAAGTCTCATCAAGCTTTATTTGGCGGCAATATTGCCTGCTCTGTTTTAGCCGTAAGACCTCTCCCTGTACGGCCACGCTCTAGCATTGGCTCTGGTCTCTGCTCACTGCCTTGTCACGCTATTTAACAACATTGACATCTTCAGCCATGAAGTATATCTCCTGCTTGCTCCATGTCAGCATATGCCCCATTCTGCATATTCTTCGTTTGATTTCTGCAAGTCCAATGCAGAATTCTACACTTTTTTGCACATGACCAAACTCAGACTTTTACAACTGGCAGCAGGAGCATTCACCCTGTTGT
>CM066044.1:344733-435714 GCA_033557465.1 Ichthyophis bannanicus | reverse complement strand
CCTTTCGCATCCCTCAATCCATGAAAATGGATTCTCTATTCATATCCCAAGTGGGTTTCACCCTCTTGTAGAGCACAGAATCTTTTTCTTTTATATTCCCCATGTACAATTATGGGGCTGGGTGGTAAACGTGTATCTTCAACCTGTTGCCTTGTATGTAGCATCTCCATCTATGTATACATACCTATATCATTCCTCTGGGGGTGCTAAATCAAGCCCCACAAATTTACATATATTCATTTATATCATATCTATATCTATATATATATTTTATATATTTCACCACCCATATCCTAATATACACATCTGAACATGAATATATATATATATATATATATATATACATATACATATATTTTCCAGCCACATGTATATATCCCTATATATATATGTGTTTGATAAGGGGCCTCTTAAGGGTTGATCTGTCTTACACACTATCACCCTTACTGTCTAGACTACATGTTTTACCTCCTAGAGGTTTTAGACAGTCTGTCGCCCTACGTCCCATGCCATCTTACGATGCAGAAACGGTTAGGCACCAATACCCTCTTTGGTGCTAACATCTCCATTTTTTCTTTAAGTCCATGAAGCATCCAGCTTCAATATTTTTCCTATCTCTTGCCAGCTAGGAAAAACAGTGTACCTCTTTATCTTGAGTACACAACTGTTTTCCGTGGGAAGAGGGGATTTTTTTCCAGTTCCCCTCTTTCCCGTCAGGACTGGGCTAGTTGTCCAACTCCGTCAGTCTTCTTCCTTTAGTCCTCAATGTTAATGACCTAATGCCTAAAGGAGTTTTCAGCTTTTCCCATAAAGCTTTCCATTGAAGACCTGACGTCAAATCCTACCCAGTTGACACCTGGATCATCTACTACCTCCAGGTCTGGACCTTCATCCTCCACTGCTGAGAGGTCACCTTGAAGATTCTGCTACTGCTTATCCAGTAGACTCCATCATGCTTTCTACTTCCTACAATACAGTAGGTAAGCTGCATATTTTAAGTGTACATTAAATGTCTTTTAATGCTAACTCATTATGTCTACCAAGGACTCCTGTAGTTTGTACAACCCTCTAGTCCTTGGCTATGCTGTTCTTTCCTCACAGCTCCTTTATTGTCAACTCCTACCTTCCATCCCACATTGGATGCCGGGGATTCCTGGAGTCAAAATGCACCCCTGATCCAGGCACTTGCATTTTTTATGGGATCTCCCCCTGGCATCTCCAGCTAGGGAGTCCCCATATGTGAAGACTCATTCCTGCTTGTTCCTGGAGATAGCACAGTTACTTACCTGTAACAGGTGATCTTTGGGAACAGCAGGAATTAGTCTTCACAACCCTCCCACCTCCCCTAGGAGTTGCATCTTTTTTATCTTCTTCCTTTTCTCGCCTCGCCTTTGTCTCAGCTCTGAAACTCAACTGAAGAGAGGCTGTGGAGAAGGCGGGAAGTCACTGCGCAGGCGTGAGGGATGCTGCCAAAAGCTTTCTGATTGGAAGCTGGGCAGCATTCCCGTGCAGGCTCCGTCGGTACCGACGTACCCATATGTGAAGACTAATTCCTGCTGTTCCCAGAGATCACCTGTTACAGGTAAGTAACTGTGCTTTCCTGCTTGTTCCTGGAGATCTGGAGGGACGATTAGGAATTCAGAGCCTTCCTGGATTTTCTGCTCTACATATTTTTCTAGTCCTCACAATCACTTGGCTCTAGTTAGATGACAATCTGCCTTACTGGTTCTTTTTTTGAGCATCCCAAACCATAT
This sequence comes from Ichthyophis bannanicus, assembly GCA_033557465.1. NCBI lineage: Eukaryota > Metazoa > Chordata > Amphibia > Gymnophiona > Ichthyophiidae > Ichthyophis > Ichthyophis bannanicus. Next base: position 433,960 of record CM066044.1, on the reverse strand, counting down.
CACGGTCTGTCTTTGCAAAAACAGTCAAAGCAAAAATAGAAACATACCATCTGCCTGATCATTTTCTCCCTACGAACTTCACGATCATGGCGTAAGATACTCATTCTTTCGGAGACTTCCATTCTAAAGAATATGTCATGGATTTCATACAGAGCAGCTCGCAACTGTAAAATACAGAATGTACATCATGAAATCATATGATATTTCTCTGTTCCAGGTTTATGTGCGTATTGTTAATGTGAATAGATATTGTATATTGCATTGATATTCATTGTCACAGGTCTCCTGCTTTTCACATGGAAATAGTTTAAGTACTCAATCCAGAAAAGTTTTTGCACTAACCTTGTAGTCTATATGCAAAAATAACAGAAGTAGACAATTTTATTCAACCATATTTTTTGTTTAGCACATCTTGTCATGTTTTAATATGGATGAAAAAGCAGTTATTGCTGTGAAATTGCTAAGAATCCAATGCGAAAATGCAAAAATCTGTCAGTACTTTATAATAAGTTAATAAAATTGATATCACGTTTGGCATTTGGGATAACCAATAACGGCATTGCCCACACAAGCAAATGCAATTCTGCTTTTGAACTTTGGGGGGGGGGGGGGGGGGGGAATGCAGAAGACGGACAGAAAAAGATCAGTACCTGAGCCAGCACACGTTCCTGTAGTGATGCATCTTGTGTTGAAACAGCTCCTTTCTTCAACGGTACTTCAGACTGAAACATTTTCATAAACTCTACAGTATCCTTTAAAAAAAAAAAAAGAGACACATACAAAGTCAATATTTATTTTTAACAAGTGTACACTTACATGCAGAAGACTCTTGGTTTGATTCTCGGATTAGTGAGCTTGGGGATGCTGCAGAGGCAACATGCCTACTTTTCGTACACACAAGTTCTGGGCAATTTTATAAGAATCCGCATGAGCGTGTAAAATATTGTTCTACATGCTCAACGTGTCTTACTACTGTAGCTATTTAAGCTTATAAAGTAAAAAAGAGGAAGATGAGTCTTACCTCATACCATATTGCTAAACATTCAGTTTTATTGTAAAGTGAAAATGTCTCATGAAAAGCCCAGTAAAATAGATAAAGTTAACAACAATACTGCTATTTAGTATTTTGAAAGATATTATTTCCACTTAGCAAATTGATGTTTTTTAAAACCCAGAGAGACTTTTTTTTTTTTAAATAGGTTGTTCAGGACCGTTGGGAGAGCTCTAGTGACAGGCACTTGCTTCCTCTCACAAAAGTGGGCTGGAAAATAAAAACAAAAACTAATAAAGATGTCTTTACAGAGATAGTCTTACCTTTACTGTTTGTCTCAGATTTTTCAGTTTATCAGTTTGCATTAGTCTACGCAGAAGGAATCCTTTTGCCAGAGCAGTAATTTTGCAAAACTTCACCTGCATCTCAGATGTGAAGACCTTTAAAACAAGGGAAACCTTTTAATGCAGAAATCTTCTCTATATGCAGTCTTCAAAGTAAATAGATATGTTAAAGAATGAACCATTTGCAGATACTTGCATAAAACAGGTAAAACAGGATTACAACTTTTCAACTGCTGCTTCACTCCATTAAGGCATAATGCTACATTAAATTAATATACAATTTAATAGGTTTTATTTCAGCATCAACATATACCATAACTTTCTTATTATTTCTTGAAAATTAAACTAAGACAATAGCAAAACAGCAGAGTTCAACAGACTTAAATCATTCTACAGGTTAAGTACTTGAGAGGGCAAGCATCGAGCGGCTCAAAACAGAGCCCTAAGGATCACGTTGCGATCCCATGCTCTGATGGAAGGCTTCAAGAGAAGCAAGTCACGCATGAAGCAAGTCAGAGAGTGTGCCGAGATAGGCCTGCCCCCAAGCTGTGAAAGTAGGTGCCGATCATGCCAAGCTGAACCCAGACGGAGTTGGACTTCAGGTCTGATTCTGAGAGGTGTAGGAGGTATTCCAACAACTGATCCACTGTGCAGGCAAAGGGTCCAGTGACTTATCCGCAAACATCCGCCACTTGAATGCAAAAGCCCGACGTGTTGAGTCCTTGCCCTGTGTCAGGAAGACATCAGTGATGTTGTTGGGTAAATTGAGCTCTGAGAGGATTACCCATTCAGCATCCAGATTGTGAGGGCCAAGGAGTGGATACTGGGGTGCAGCAGGGTCCCTTCGTCCTGAGACAGGAGATCCAGGGCAGAGAGGCTCCCTCCGAGAGAACTGAAGCAACAGGAGAAACCATGTTAGTCAGCCGCTGCATGTGGTAGGAACGCTTGGGCTCGAGTGGTATTGAGGTCCCCGATGAACTCCAGCTGTTGCATGTGCTGGAGGTGGATTTTGGGTAGTTGATGACTAATCCCAGCCACTCAAGGACCTGGATGGTGAGGTAAGCGGACTTATGAACAGCATCCGGAGTGGAACCTTTGATGAGCCAATCATCCAAATAGGGGAAGATGAAGACTCCCATGGTTTAAAGGTAAGCAGCGCCTACTACGAGACACTTTGAAAAGACCCATGCATTGAAGCAAGCCCAAATGGGAGCTCCTGGCAATGGAAGTGCTGGTCACCCAGCACAAAAAACTAAGGTACAGACTTGGGTGGACTGGGATGTGTGTGTACGCATCCTTGAGATCCAAGGAGCACAGCCATTCATCCTTTAGGAGGTAAGGGAGCAGCATTCCCAGAGAGGCCATCTTGAACCGCTTGCGCATGAGAAACCAAATGAGGTTTCAGAGGTCCAGAATGGGCTGGAATCCTCCTGTCTTTTTGGAGACCAGGAAGTAACTGGAGTAAAATCCCCTTCTGACCTGCGCAGGTAGAACTGGCTTGATGGCATCATCAGTCAGAGAGGAGACCTCCTCCTGCAACAGGCTTCAATGCTGTGGGTCAATGGGGTACTCCCCTTGGATGAAGGGATGCAGCAACTGGGCAAAGTACAGCTGGTAACCCTGCTGGATAAGCTGCAGCACCCAGGCATCCAAGAAGATAAGGAGCCACCTATGGGCAAAATGGATGAGCCCCCAACCTACCTGTGGGGGAACGCCAACAGGCATAGGACAGTTGGCTATGCTCCTGAGGAACCCATCCAAAGCCTGCCCCCAGCTTGGGCTGGCTGCGCCTTTTGAGGCTTTTCCCAGCCTCTGCTAGCAGGGGGCCAGCGTCTTCTATTGAGCACTCTGGGGCACTGGATAGTATCAGCATGGGCACAAGTAGAAGACCTTCTTAGGCCAGTGTGTGTGTATGTATATATATATATATCTATATATATCTATCTATATATATATCTATTTTTATTTTTTTTATTTATTTATTTATTTTTTAAACATGAAGGGTCTGCAGTTTTCCTTCAAGAGCATCATGTGTTCTCTCTTTCCTGGGCTCATCTGCTTTCTCCTCAACAGGCTTTCCAAACAGGTTATCCCCACTACAGGGGACGTTGGCTAGCTTATCTTGGACCCATTGCTCCAGATCTTAAGACTGGAGCCAGGCCAGCCGACAGGCACCAATGCCCACCGCCACCACCCTGGAGGTGGACTCTACAGCATCATATGTGGCTCACACGGCATAGTTAGAGAAGTCCTTGGCGTGGCTTATTAAAAGCACAGAAGGAGCTGAGGCTGTCAGGAGGAAAACAGACAGCAAACTGCCCGGACTAATATGATGTCCTTGAGAACATCCCCATATACAGCTGGTAGGAAAGAATTTGAGCCACCAGCATGGAGCCCTGGTAGCGCCTCCTCCTGAAGGAGTCTAGGGTCCTAGCCTCTCGCCCCAGGGGCACCAAGGAATGAGTCTTGGTGCTCTTCACATGCTTCAAGGCCAACTGAATCACGAGTTGTGTGGTAGCTGGAGCTATTCGAAGCACAGTGCCTTCTGGATCCGGTACATCAAGTCCAGTTGCTGACTGAAGGCTGGAACCGTGAGGGAGTTTTCCCACAACTGCAACAGCAGTTACTGCAGGATGTGGTGTGTCGCCATGGTTACTGCTTACTTGGGAGCTAATTGATACTGCAGGAGTTTAAGTTCCTCCATCCTTGGCTCGTCCTCTGCCTCAAGGGAAAAGGTATGACCTTAGCCATGTCTCTTACAAAGTCCTGGAAGGACATGTCCGCCAGGGGTGATTTATGCTGCTTGTAAAGAGGGGACGGATCAGAGGGAAGGACAGGAGATCTCCTGTTCAGATGGCAGAACCCTTCTCAGTTTCCCCGTTCCTCAGAATCGGAATCCGAGAGGAAATCATAAGAACATAAGATATGCCATACTGGGTCAGACCAAGGTCCATCAAAGCCCAGTATCCTGTTTCCAACAGTGGCCAATCTAGGTCATAAGTATCTAGCAGTCTCCCCAAGAGACACAGGTTCCACAATGCTTGTATTGAGACAAGCAGTGGATATCCCGGATCCCCTTTAATAAATTTATTTAACATTTCTTATATACTGCCTTTCAAGATATCAAGGCGGTTTACATTGAACAAACTGAAATTACATTGAACAGGGCATTATAACTCGGAGATAACTATTTTACAGGGAACATGTGTAATGGAGGGTTAAGTGGCTTGCCCAAATCCACAAGGAGCACCTGTGGGACTAGTCCTTCCGGCCCAAGGTTGCTGTCCTCTAGTGGGATTTGAACCCCCGACCTTCCGGCCTGAGGTAACTTGCCCCAACCACTAGGCCACTCCTCCCTCCCATAATGGTTTATGAACCTTTCCTCCAGGAACTTGTCCAAACCTTTTTTAAACCCGGCTACACCATCAGCTTTTACTACATCCTCCGGTAATGAATTCCAGAGTTTGATTACACGTTGAGTGAAAAAAGATTTTCTTTTATTAGCCTTAACTAGGTTACCCATGGTCAGACCACTACACAATCACCTGCCACCTACCACATCACCCAACCCCAAAATCAAACGCCATCCACAGTATATACCACCACAGTTTCAAGCCCTTCGACAAATCTACCTTCATTGACAACATAAGAACATAAGATATGCCATACTGGGTCAGACCAAGGTCCATCAAGCCCAGTATCCTGTTTCCAACAGTGGCCAATCTAGGTCATACGTACCTAGCAGTTTCCCCAAAAGAGACAGGTTCCACAATGCTTGTACTGGGTCAAGCATTGATATCCTGGGTCCCTTCTTAATAATGGTTTATGGACCTTTCCTCCAGGAACTTGTCCAAACCTTTTTTAAACCCAGCTACACTAACAGCCTTTACTACATTCTCTGGTAACAAATTCCAGAGTTTGATTACACGTTGAGTGAAAAAAGATTTTCTTTTATTAGCCTTAACTAGGTTACCCTGTAGCTTCATTGCATGTCCCCTAGTCTTTCTATATTTTGAGGCGCAAACAATCAATCCATATTTACCCGTTCCACTCCATTCATTAATTTATAGACTTCTATCATATCTCCCATCAGCCGTCTCTTTTCCAAGTTGAAGAGCCCTAACCTTTTTAGCCTCTCTTCATAGGGGTATCCTTCCATCCCCTTTACCATTTTGGTGGCTCTTCTCTGTACCTTTTCTAATAACACTATATCCTTAAGATACAGCGACCAGAATTGCACATAATATTCAAAGTGCGGTCGCACCATGGAACGATACAGGGGCATTATAATATTGTTTGTTTTATTCTCCATTCCTTTCCTTATGGTACCTAGCATTCTATTTGCTCTCTTGGCCACTGCAGCACATTGGGCAGAGGGTTTCAACATATTATCCACGACGACACCTAAATCTTTTTCCTGGGTGGTGGTTCCTAATGTGGAACCTTGCATTGTGTAACTATAGCTTGGGTTGTTCTTTCCTAGGTGCATAACTTTGCACTTGTCCACATTAAATTTCATCTGCCATTTGGATGCCCAGTCTTCCAATCTATCAAGGTACTCTTTCAATTTTTCACAATTCTCATGTGTTTTAAAAACTTTGAGTAACACAGGTACACTACCAAAAAACTGCCTCCAGTTTTGCAACTGATTTCTATAGATTTTGGGGTGCTGAATCCAGGAAAAATAGCCAAAATGTTCCATCACGTCACGTTTTCTTGCAAAATTAGATTTCTTACCCATATAAGGAATGTTCACATAATTTCTTTTTAGCCGACTGCAGTTTATTTTCTTGGCACAAAATAGAGGTTGTAATGGTTAACTAACTAGAAACACTCCCTCGTGATATTTTAGAGTGTTTTGTATTCATTTTATACATTAACAGGACAATTGGGAGGCGGGGGGCTAAATCTAGTACTCGCGGTGGCGCATGTTCTTTACTGTTCGCGTCGCCTCGTTCGCCTCGCTCAAACACGGTGGTTGCGACATGAACGTTCCTGTCAAATTTCAGTTTCTTGCAAGTTCATTATTACCTTTTGTTTGCTCAGTCGTAATCCAGCTTTATTCCGAAGTGGTTCACTACAGTTGTGGTTTGCAGTGCTGTGTATTTGTGATGGCTCACAGAGTCAGAGGTTGCGTCAACTCTCCGGACAGTTTTTGTTTTATTGTGGGGAATATACCGTGAAAAAGCGGCAGAGGAACATTTCTGCATTTATTAAAAAAGTATATTTCGCCTATTTCGGTTTGAAGTTAGGCGATCAAGACAAACCGTGGGCTCCTCACAAAGTGTGCAAGACATGTGAGGAAGATCGACGCTTATGGATTAAAGGTAAAAAACAAGCATTTCGTTTCGGAATACCTATGATGTGGCGTGAACAAAGAGACCACAGCAGTGACTGCTATTTTTGCTCTTGCATTGTGAAGGGATACAACTTAAAAAATAAGAACGTAATAAGTTACCCCAACCTTCCCTCAGCAATTAGGCCTATGCCTCATAGCAACGAAGTACCTGTGCCTGAACCACCAAAATCTTTGGATCATATTTGTGTGGACGGTTCTGATCATGATGAGACTCATCAGATGGCTTTTCCCGATGAGTCCAGTACTTCCGAGTTTGAAACTGAACCAGATCCGAAACCTGAACTTTTCTCTCAAGCTGAATTGAATGATTTAGTCCGGGATTTAGGACTCCCAAAAGATGCTGCCCAACTGCTAGGTTCTCGGCTTAAACAGAAAAATCTATTGTCACCAGGAACAACTTTTTATTGGTACCGCAACCGCGAGACACAATTTTTGAAGTATTTCAGCAAAGAGGAAGATTTGGTATTTTGCAACGATATATACGGAGTGATGGAAAAAGTTTAAACTCAAGTATGATCCTGCTGAATGGCGGCTGTTCATTGATTCGTCAAAAGACAGCATAAAAGGTGTTCTTCATAATGGCAACACATTCGCTTCAGTTCCTATTGCTCACTCTGTTATTCTCCAAGAAAAATACGAGAATTTGGCCCTGATTCTTCAGAAGATTCGTTATGATGAGCATAAGTGGATGATTTGTGGAGACTTTAAAATTCTATCCATGCTATTAGGGCAGCAATCCGGTTTCACCAAATATCCCTGCTTCCTTTGCTTGTGGGATAGCCGGGCCCGCGACCTACACTGGGGGAAAAAAGACTGGCCAATTTGAGACCCGGTGAGAAAAATGTTCTTCATGAGAGCTTGGTACCTCGTGATAAAATTCTATTACCACCTCTCCACATTAAGTTGGGTCTCATTAAGCAATTCATCAAGTCCCTTCCAAAAGATGGTGAGTGCTTTCGGTACCTTTGCTCAAAGTTCCCCCGACTTCTGAAGCAAAGCTAAAGGAAGGAGTGTTTGTTGGCCCTGATATAAGGAAACTCATTTCAGATGGGAGCATTCGCTGAAACGATGTCTGAGAAGGAAAAAGAAGCCTGGGATTCCTTCAAGGATGTTGTTCTCAAATTCTTGGGGAACAGGCGGGATGAGAACTATAAGGATATTGTTGCCAGGATGCTCAATGCCTTCAAAGAACAAGGCTGTAACATGAGCCTGAAAGTCCATTTCTTGCACTCCCATGTGAACTACTTTCCCGGAAACGTGGGGGCGTACAGTGAAGAACAAGGTGAAAGGTTTCACCAGGACATCAAGGACGCAGAGAGAAGGTACCAAGGAAGATGGAACACCACTATGATGGCTGATTTCTGCTGGTTGCTGCTGCGGGAAACCCCAGATGAAAAATACGCCAAGCAGCGCACCAAGAGAAGCATTCGGGGGAAGAAGAAACGGGCCCACCAGGAGATTGATTGACCCAAGAATGACTTTAAAATCTAAACTGTGTTGACAAATATCGTGTTTTTACTAAACTTTGAAATAAAAATGTGCTAGTTATTACCACAGTGTCGGATCTCATTTATTAGAATTTTATTTTCACACCATCGGGTGTTTGTCTTCATGTATTGCAATGGTGCGGTTTGCGTTTTCTATTCTTACATACATACCTGTACAACATTTTTTGCACATTTCTTTGCTTTGCTTTGTGTCTAACCTCGCTCTTATATGCTCAATGTTTGTGCACATGTATGTGGCTGTTTTAAGTGCAGACAATTTTGCTACCATCACAGTGTGTTTTGTTGACATTACTCTATTCTTATGTGCTGCCTTGTTACAATTTTCTTAATTCTTATTTGAATAACTACTAAACAATTAGTATAAAGAATTCATCCAAGAAACTTTTATCTCGATCGCACTCAATCTGAAACTTTCACCCTCACACTGCTAACCCAATGTAGCAAAAAATCTGTACGTGATGGAGCAAATTGGTTACCAGATTTGGATTCAGCGCACCAAAAAACGTAAAAATCAATCGAAACATTAGAGGCAGTTTAAAAAAATTTTTTTTAGTGTACCTGTGTAATTTTTTTGTCATCTGCAAATTTGATTACCTCACTTGTTATTCCCATTTCCAGGTCATTTAAGAATATGTTAAAAAGCAGTGGACCCAGCACAGATCCCTGGGATACTCCACTATTCACCTTTCTCCATTGGGAAAATTGGCCATTTAGCCCTACCCTCTGCTTTCTATCTTTTAACTAGTTCTTGATCCACAATAGTACACTGCCTCCTATCCCATGACTTTTTAATGTTGCCAAAAGTCTCTCATGAGGGACCTTGTCAAAGGCTTTCTGAAAATCCAGATACACTATATCAACTGACTCACCTTTCTCTACCTACAGTATTTATTCACACCTTCAAAAAACCATAATAGATTAGTAAGACAAGACCTTTCTTGGCTAAAGCCATGTTGGCTGTCTCCCATTAAGCCACGACTATCTACATGTTCAGTAATTTTGTTCTTTATAATGCTTTCTAACATTTTTCTTGGTACAGACGTCCAGCTCATCAGTCTGTAGTTTCCCGGATCACCCCTGGAACCCTTTTTAAAAATTGGCATTACATTGGGCACCCTCCAATCTTCAGATATTAGAGATGATTTTAATGATAGTTCACAGATTACTAATAGTAGATCTGCAATCTCATATTTCAGATCTTTCAACACCCTTGGATGTATACCATCTGGTCCAGGTGATTTTCAATTTACTTATAAATATCAAATAGTACATCTTCCCGGTGTATCGATATTTCTTTCAATTCTTCTGCAGCATCACCTTTAAATACCATTTCCGTCATGGGTAACATCCCTACATCTTTCTCAGTAAAGACCAAATCAAAGAATTAATTCAGTCTCTCCGCTATGGCCTTGTCCCCTCTTAGTGCCCCCTTTAACCCCTCTATCATCTGAAGGTCCAACTGACTCTCTTATAGGATTTTTGCTAAGAAAGTACTTGAAAAAGTCTTTATTACACGTTTTTGCTTCCACAGCAAGCTTTTTTTCAAATTCTCTCTTTGCCTGCTTTATCAATGCCTTGCATCTAACTTGCCACTGCTTACGTTGTTTCCAGTTTTCGTCATTTGGCTCCTTTTTCCATTTCCTGAAAGATGCTTTTTTGGAAACAGCCTCTCTAACCTCACCTTTAAACCATGCCGGCAGTTTTTGGACTTTCTTCCACTTTTCTTAAAGCATGGAATAAAGCTGTTCTGGGCTTCCAAGATAGTATTTTTAAACTAAACACATGCTAGACGTAAATCTTTAACCTTAGCAACTGCTCCTTTTAGTTTTTTCTTAACTATTTTCCTTATTTTATAAGTCTCCTTTTTGAAAGTTAAAAGGTAATACTGTGGATTTCCTTACCATCCTTCCTCCATTTATTAAATCAAACGCGACCATGCTATGATCACTATTGCCACGTGGCCCCAACACCCTTATCTCTTGCACTAGATCTTGTGTTCCACTAAGGACTAGGTCCAAAATGGCTTCCTCTCTGGTTGGTTCATGAACCAGCTGCTCCAAGAAGTAGTCCTTTATTTCATCTAGAAACTTTATCTCCCTTGCATGTCCTGCCGTGACACTGGCTCAGTCGATACTGGGGTAATTGAAATCACCCATTATTATTACTGTACTGTAACTTTTGTTAGCTTCCCTGATTTCTTTGAGCATTTAATCATCCGTTTGTTCACTCTAAACAGGTGGTTGATCGCATACCCCCACTGCCATCACCTTCCCCTTCCCCTTTTTACATGAAATTTCAATCCACAGAGATTCTACAGTGAATTTTGTTTCCTGTAAAACTTTAATCCTTTGTGACTCAATGCTCTCTCTCTAACAGAGTGCATTCACACCAGTGGGGAGAAAGAAAAGAGGAGGAGAAACACAGAAGGTGCATGAGACTATTATCTTCAAGGGTCAGGGGGAGGAAAGTCATAAGCTGAGCAGAAGAGATGTGTCTTGAGAAAGGCCATGAATTTGGGGTAGGACTGTTCTTGACGGAGGGTAGAGGGAAGTGAGTTCCACAGAGAAGTTCCTAGAAAAAAAAGGCTGAATAAAGGGTCTGTTCCAGATGGGCACGTGCTGCGGATGGGAGATGTAGTCGGTGGATATGAACAGAACGGAGACTACGAGGTATGGAACGGAATTGCAGTAGGTCAGCAAGGTATTGAGGCGTATGCGAGTGAAGTGCCTTATGGGTCAGATCAGAAATTTGTATGTGATACGGTGAGAAACAGGCAGCAAGTGCAGATTGATGAGGTAAGGCGTAATGTGGTTGTAGCGGGTGGAATGAGAAAGAATTCTTGTGGCAGAGTTTTGGCTCATTTGAAGACTGTGGAGTTGATATTGAGGGAGACCTGCAAAGATAATGTTACAGTAAACAACCTGAGAAATCAAAGAAAGTAAAAGAAAAGTAAGTGAAGCAGGGGACAGAACAGCATGAACAGCGCGGATTTGTCAGAGGAAGAAATAAGAGCAGTGGGTAAGAGCAGAGATATGTGGTCGTGAAAGGATAGGTCTGAATCCAGGATTACTCCAAGGTAGTAAAAGGAGACAATCAGTGGGATCAGGGCACCGAGAAGGGTAAGAGATATTGTAGGTGATGAGTTACCGAAAGTGAATCACATCGCCGAGGTTTTCACAGGGTTAAGGTGAAGGTGGATTGTGGACAGCCAAGTAGCAATATAGGACAGACAGGATTGAGGGATGAAAGGTCAGGGTTGACAGGAGAGGTGTGGTGGACCAGAATATCATCATCAGCGTAATAGTAAGCCGAGATACCAGATTGTTGCACCAAAAGAGTGAGGGGAGCCCTTGAGCTCGATGCAGTGTTCAGGCGTCCCTTTCGACACTGATGGGATCAGGTCCTTCTTTGATTCCAGTTGGGCATCGACTAAGGGTCTCTGCTCAGTACCTTGGCCCCTCTGTTCTAAATGCACCCGGACATCCTGCCCAGTTGATGCTTCAGCAGAACTCAGTGACAGTCGCCGATGCTGGAGCAGAAGATGCTGAATCAGACAATACAAAGACGGACTACTTCTGCTTTTCCTGGCCCTTCAGGCCCCTCCTCATCATCTGCAGGCAAAGGTTACAGGAAGGGGGGTTGGTGATCGGGCCCCAGGAATTACAAGCACCAGTTGTGCTAGTCTGTGACCGAAATGATGCAGTCACATTTTGTGCACTTTGGAAGCCACTTACTGACCTAGACATGTCTGGGAAGACCATGCTGGCGAGGTCAAAAGCCTCAATTTTGACGCCAGGAAAAAGGCCCAGATGGAAAAGGCACAAATTTTCACAAAAAAAACAAGACAAAATAAAAAATATCGTCTGGAAGCAGACTAACCAATAGCAGGGGTGAAAATGACTAGAGAAAAAAAAAAAAAAAAAAGAGGTGGTACTCAATGTGATCTTGCAATTAGTAGAGGCCTATTTTCAACCATTTTTGCAATAAATGGCAAGCTTGAGATAGGCCTGTAAGAGCTTGGGTTGTTTGGTTTGAGCTTAAGGTTTTTGAGGATTGGACGGATAGATGCTGTTTTCAAGTATGCAGGGAAACATTCTTGGGTGAAGGTGGTCAAGATTAGTTTGTGAAGTATTGGGGCAAGCTCTGCTTTTGTAATCTTAAACCAGGTAGCAGGACATGGGTCCAGTGGGAATGTTGTGGTGTTCAGGCTGTGAATTATGTGCTCCAGGTGTTCTGTAGAAGTGGGGCTGAAGGCCTGAAACAATGTGTTTACAATGTTCTGGTCTGTGGGATTGCCAGGGCTTGTAGGAGAAGGCCAGTTGTGTGATGGTGTGGAATATTTTGATAGAAGACATGCAGCAAAGTCCTGTGGTTCTAGGGTGTTTGTGTTTTGAGCTTGGTTGTTGTCTTTTGCTAGTCTGTTAGCTATATTGTACAGTTCTCTGTTTTTTATTGCTTTCATTATCAATTTAGTGTGGTGTTCCCTTCTTGCTTTGTTGATCTTGGAGCGGTATATTTGAAGGGTGAGTAGGTAGATTCCTTTTGTCTGCTTATCGAGTGTGTTTCTCCATCTGCACTCAAGTTTCCGCAGTTTCTGCTTTAATTCTTTGAGGCTTGGTATGTACCAGGGGCTCTGGATGCGATAGTGCGGTTTCACAGGTCTGGTGGGAGGTGCTGTGGCAAAGGTTTTTATTGTGCTTATCCATTTGTTCATTGCGAGGTTAAGGTCCTGGGGTTGTGTGTCAAGCGAGGGGAGAACTTTGACTTTGTGAAAGGTTAGATATGATTGGAATATCAGAGACATGGTGGAAGGAGGACAACCAGTGGGACACTGTGATACCTTGGTACAAACTATATCGTAATGATAGAGCTGATCAAATTGGTGGAGGGGTTGCGCTCTATGTTAGAGAGGGCATTGAGTCAGAAAGGATTAAAGTTTTGCAGGAAACAAAATTTGCTGTAGAATCTCTATGGATTGAAATTCCATGTAAAAAGGGGAAGGTGATGGCAGTGGGGGTGTACTATCGACCGCCTGGCCAGAATGAACAAATGGATGATGACATGCTCAAAGAAATCAAGGAAGCTAACAAACGTTACAGCGCAGAAATAATAAAGAGTAGTTACTCACCTGTAACAGGTGTTCTCCAGGAGCAGCAGGAATCAGTCCTCACATATGGGTGACGTCAGTGCTGACAGAGCCCCCGTGAGGAGCATTTCCCCAGCTTTCAAAGAAAGCCTTTGGGAAAGCAGCGCGCATGCGCGGTCTTCCTTCCCACCCAAGGGTGCCATCTTGCTCAGTCTGATGACATAGCTAAGAGACAGCAAAAATAAGAAAATAAAGCATATGACTGCAACTCCAAGGGGAGGAGGAGGGAGGGTTGTGAGGACCGATTCCTGCTGCTCCTGGAGAACACCTGTTACAGGTGAGTAACTACTCTTTTCTCCAGGACCAAGCAGGAAGTCAGTCCTCACATATGGGACTCCCCAGCTTAAGGCTACCGGAGACCCAAGCTGAAAAATGAGCTCCCTCTAGAGCCTCAGCATGCAAGAACAGAATCTTCTCTGATAACGCCCCCGAACGGTAGCCCAACACCAGGGCCGGAGGGTAGGAGTTGCCTAAACCCCAAAGAGATTATGGAGTACCACCTGCCCTAAAGCACTGTCCCTGCGGGACTCCCTCTCAAGACAGTAGTGGGCCGCAAAAGTCTGGCTTGGAAGAACAAATAGCGGCCCAGCAGATGTCTGCCAATGGAACAGAGCGGAGATGAGCCACTGATGCAGCCTTCGCCCTGACAAGGTGAGCCGTAACTCGACCCTGCAAGGAGAGGCCGGCTGCCCTGTAAGCCCAGGCGATACAGTCGGCTACCCATATGGACAAAGTACGCTTGGAGACAGGTAACCACAACTTCTTGGGGTCAAAAGAGACGAAGAGCTGAACAGCCCTCCGGTGCTCCCGCATACGGTCAAGGTAGAAGGACAACGCCCTCCTACAGTCCAGGGTATGCAAGACCATCTAAGCCCGGCTGGCATGCGGCCTGGGAAAGAAAGTTGGAAGAACCACCTCCTGATTGAGGTGGAAGAAGGAGACAACCTTTGGAAGGAATGTAGGGTGAGTCCGTAAGACTATTCTGTTCCTATAGAACCTAGTATATGGAGCATCTGATACTAGGGCCTGAAGTTCACTCACTCGCCTTGTTGAGGTAAGAGCCACCAGAAACAACGCTTTCCATGAGAGACAGCGCAAAGGGCAAGTAGCCATAGGCTCAAATGGTGGGCAAGTAAGCCTTTGCAAGACCACATTCAAATCCCATTCAGGGGCAGGTGGACGCACTGGAGGCTTAAGCAAAAGCAGGCCTCTGAGGAAGCGAGCCACCAAAGGATGGCTGGAGAGAGACTGACCCTCCACCGGTGAATGGTGTGCTGAAAGAGCACTAAGATGAACTCTAACAGAGTTGGACTTAAGGCCTAGGTTGGACAGGTGAAGCAACTATTGCAGCACCACTGGTACCAGGCATGAGAAAGGATTCTCGTTGTGTTGAGTACACCAGGTAGAGAATCTACGCCACTTAAGGGCATAAGACTTTCGGGTGGACTGCCTCTTAGAGGCCAAGACCACGTCCTCCACTTCCCTAGGCAGTAGTAAGGGTGCTAGAACTACCCTTTCAGCAGCCAGGCCATCAGATTGAGGGACTGGAGATTGGGGTGTAAAAGAGACCCCTGCTCCTGCGACAGGAGATCTGGTTGCATCCCCAGAGGAAGGGGAGTGTACACCACTAGTTGCAAAAGAAGTGGGAACCACGGCTGTCAGGGCCATCTGGGGGCCACCAGAATTACCGAGGCCCTGTCCCGGAGCACTTTGAACAGTGTCTGGGGCACTAGAGGCGTGGGAGGAAAGGCATATAGGAGGCCTGTAGACCACGGAATGAGAAACGCATCCGCTGCTAATCTGAGAGGATGCGGTTGTCTGGAGCAGAACCTGGGTAGTTGACGGTTCAGAGGACTGGCAAAGAGATCTATGGTCGGAAGACCCCATCTCAAGAAGATCTGTTGAACCACTAAGGGATTCAACTGCCATTCGTATGGTTGCAGGATCCTGCTCAATCTGTCTGCCAGGTGATTCTCTTGACCTGGAGATAGACCGCTTTGAGAAGAATGCCATGATTGGCTGCTCAGGAGCACAGGCTCTAAGCTTCCTGACATAGAAGGCAGGACCCTGTGCCCCCTTGTTTGTTCACATAGAACATAGCAACTTGGTCGTCTGTCTGAACTAGGACGGACTGGTGAGAGAGGAGATGAGAGAAAGTTCTCAGGGCCAAGCGGATAGCTCTCAGCTCTAAGAGGTTGATCTGCTGTGCGGCCTCCCAAGGAAACCACAGGCCTTGAGTACATGCTCCTTGGCAATGTGCACCCCAACCTTGAAGAGAAGCATCGGTTGTCAGCACTTGAGAGTGTGGAGGTGTCTGAAAGAACACCCCTTGCACTAAATTCAGAAGATGGAGCCACCATTGTAGAGAAGACTCGAGTAGTTTGGACACCCTCACTCTGTCTGTGAGGTCTCCTGTGGCTTGGTGCCACTGAGTTCTGAGGCCCCATTGAGCTGGCCTCATGTGTAGACGGGCATTTGGAGTTACCTGGACCGTGGAAGCCATGTGGCCTAAGAGCCTCAGAAATTGTCTGGCGGAGACCAGAGAATTGCTGTGGAACTGCCTGGCTAGATCCATCAACCTGTGGGCCCTGTCCATGGGTAAAAAGGCCTTTGCCTGAAGGGTGTCCAGTCTTGCTCCTATGAACTCCATGTTCTCTGAAGGGTGCGAAGTGGACTTTGCGAAGTTTATAACAAATCCCAGGTGCTGAAGCAGAGCGACAGTACGAAGGGTGGCTTGATTGGTCTCCTGTGGGGATTGACCCCTGATGAGCCAGTCGTCCAGGTATGGAAAGACAAAGAGGCCTTGAACCCTGAGGTAGGCTGCCACCACCGCCAGGCACTTGGTGAATACCCTGGGGGCGGAGGTTAGGCCAAAAGGCAGTACTCTGTACTGATAGTGGTTTATTCCCATTACAAATCTGAGATATTGTCTGTGGTCTGGATGAATGAGGATGTGAGTATAAGCATCCTTTAAATTTAAGGAGCATAGCTAATCTCCCTGCTGGAGGTAGGGCAGCAGAATTTCAAGGGTAAGCATCTTGAACTTTTCCCTCTCCAGGAACTTGTTCAGATTCCGCAAGTCTAGGATGGGCCTGAGGCCTCCTGTTCTCTTTGGTACCAGAAAATACCTGGAATAGAAGCCTTGACCTCTCAGGTGGTGGGGCACCGGTTCCACTGCCTGCTCCTTTACAACTCCTGCAGGAGTAAGTCCCTGTGCAGAGGGAGTCTGGGAGGCTCCCCTGGAAAATAGGAGGGGGGTACCTGGTGGAAGTGGAGGAGATAGCCCTTATGGACTATGCTTATTACTCAGGTATCCCTTGTTACGGCTGGCCACCTGTGGGCGTACAGGGCCAGCCGGCCTCCTGTGCTGATAGGGGCCAGCTGAGGAGGAAAGGTTATGCCATTGGAGTCAAAACCCCGCTCCCTGCTATGCAGGAACCGGAGCTGGTGGCTTGGGGGTTTTCTGCCTACGGGGCCCATGTCCCTGCCCCTTGGCCTGCTGCCCCTGTTGGGGAGCTACAGAGGCCTGAAAATGGGGGTATGTTTTATAGGCAGATAACTTCCTCAGCTAAAAGGTCTTTTTCCCCGAGCCCTTCTTTTTCTGAGAAGGGGTAGAGATTTTCCTGGACAGCTTTGTCCGGGTAAGAGTCTCGGTCTCGAGTTCTGCAGCCTTTTCAGCCATGGGCTTGCCAAAGAGGTTCTCATCTCGGCAGGGGACATCAACCAACTTGTCCTGCACCCATGGCTCGAGGTCCGATGACTGTAGCCAGGCCTGATGGCGTGCACCGATGCCGGCCACGGCTACTCGGGCCGAAGCCTCAAAGCCATCCTAGGCTGCTCGAGAGATAAACTTCGAGCACTCTCGAATACCTGATGACAGTGCATTGAACCTCTGCAAAGGTTCCTCGGAGAGACCAGCAGAGAACCCGGCAATCTCCTTTGCCAGGTCTCGAAGGTACATGCCCATGTACAGCTGGTAGATCTGGACACGGCAAGCAAGCAGAGAGCCCTGGAAGCACTTCTTGCTGAGGGCATCCAGGTTCTGGGCCTCCCGGCCGGGAGGCACAGAGGAGTGCATCTTCTGACTCTTCAGACGATGCATGGCCGATTTTACAACCATGGAGTGGTGCGGCAATTGTGTCTTTTGGAACCCGGGGCTCTTGCGGACTCAATAGATAGAATTGACCCGCTTGCTCAAGACCGGCGTCGAGGCCGGCGCCTCCCACATACGGAAGAGCAACCGTTCCAGCATCGGAGGAACCGGTACAGTAAAGGCCTCCTTTGGGGGAAGAGTCATACTGTAGGGCCTTGAGCTCCTCGACTCGAGGCTCCTCCTCGGGATCCGCGAGGAATGCCAAGGCTTTGGCCATATCCCGCACGAAAAGTCCGAGAACCGGGTATCCTCCGGGGGGACTTTCTCCGAGGCTCGGACTCCGGCGAGTCCGATGGGACACACAGAGTCCGAAAGGTGTCGGGTGACTCCTCATCCTCCGTTTCCCAGCCGGACCCCTCGGAGGAGGAATCAAGCGGCTTCGGTCGGGCAGGCACCGATGCCATCCGCCCCGACGCCGAGGGTACCGGCGTCTACGACCTCGGTCCCGAAGGGAGGTCGAGGGAGACCTTGGCCAAGGATCGACCTCGGAAGAGGATCGACTTGAGATCTCATGGACTCGAGGATCGGCTCGGCCTCCGGGGTCGACTTGGACGTCGATGTCCCGGTGGTCGGGGCAGATGCACCGGTGAGACCGGCGATCAGTGCCCGCTGCTGTTCCATGAAAGCAGCCAAGCTGCACTCCATGGCTGCCAACCTGAGTCCAAGCTCAGGAGATTCAGCAGCCCTCGACTCGGGCCCGACACGTCAGCTCCCCCGGAGGGGAGTCCACGACAGTACTCACGTGACCGGGGACTCCATCTCCACACGAAGCTGTTTGGCAGGCCTCTCCGACTCCGAAGACCCGGGACGGCGCTCGGGGCTATGCGACTTGGCCCTCGAGGAGCCAAGTGCATCCACTGACGCCGTCCTCGTGGGTTTTTTCTTCCTGCGATGCTCCTGCGAGGGAGACCCCCTTTCAGAGGAGCCTCGGCGCTGCTCGGGGCTGGAGTCCCGAGACGTCGAGACCTCTGACGAAGTCCGGGCCTGTCCGGACGCGGAGTCAGAGAAGATTCTTTCCTTTTGGTGCAGCTGACTCAACGCCTTTGAGGACATTTTCCCACACGGGCCACAGATCATCGGGTCATGATCGGGCCCGAGGCAGCAGTCATTTGTGTCGGTAAGAGACATACGTTTCTTACACCGATCACACTTCTTAAACCTGCTGGCAGCCACCGTGGGAAAAAGGGCCCCTGCGAGGTCAAAAGACAGGGCTGCCAGTGAAAAATAGAAAAATGGCGCGTACACTAGTCACTACGCAGAACAAAATCTACTTTTTCCTCGGGTGAAAACGAAACACGTCCGTCGGGCTCCACGGAAAAAAGACGACTGAGCAAGATGGCACCCTTGGGCAGGAAGGGGACTGCGCATGCGCGCTGCATTCCCAAAGGCTTTCTTTGAAAGCTGGGGAAATGCTCCGCACGGGGGCTCCATCGGCGCTGACATCACCCATATGTGAGGGCTGACTTCCTGCGTGGTCCTGCAGAATGGGCGATTTCAATTAAATTAATGAACGGAGTGGAACAGGTAAAGTAGATTGATTGTTTACGTTATCAGAATATAGAAAAACTAGGGGACATGCAATGAAGCTACAGGGTAAACTATTTAAGACTAATAAAAGAAAATATTTTTTTACTCAACGTGTAATCAAACTCTGGAATTTGTTACCAGAGAATGTAGTAAAGGCTGTTAGTGTAGCTGGGTTTAAAAAAAGGTTTGGACAAGTTCCTGGAGGAAAGGTCCATA
This sequence comes from Ichthyophis bannanicus, assembly GCA_033557465.1. Lineage (NCBI taxonomy): Eukaryota > Metazoa > Chordata > Amphibia > Gymnophiona > Ichthyophiidae > Ichthyophis > Ichthyophis bannanicus. The sequence continues at coordinate 414,716 of CM066044.1, read as the reverse complement.
AACCATTATTAAGAAGGGACCCAGGATATCAATGCTTGACCCAGTACAAGCATTGTGGAACCTGTCTCTTTTGGGGAAACTGCTAGGTACATATGACCTAGATTGGCCACTGTTGGAAACAGGATACTGGGCTTGATGGACCTTGGTCTGACCCAGTATGGCATATCTTATGTTGTCAATGAAGGTAGATTTGTCGAAGGGCTTGAAACTGTGGTGGTATATACTGTGGATGGCATTTGATTTTGGGGTTGGGTGATGTGGTAGGTGGCAGGTGATTGTGTAGTGGTCTGACCATGGGACATCTGTGAGCAGCAGATTGGGGATTGCATGGATTTCAAGGAGTTGGGTTTGGACAAATATAAAGTCCAAGGTGCTTCCCTTGGTGTGTGTTAGTGCTTGGATCAGTTGTGTGAACTGAAGGTGCCCCATGGCTTCCATGAAGGATATAGACTGGTTTAGCAGAACACAGGATAGATTCAGGTCACCCATTAGTGTGAGGTAGGAAGATGGGTGTACATAAGCACTGGGTGTACATAAGTACAATATCTCCCTTCACCTTAACAAATCCTGGATCCACTATAAAAACACAGGTGCAAAGCCCATCTTTTTCAGGTTGTGTATCATGAAAAACCAATCAACCTGGTCAAGGTAAACTTTTTCTCACCTGGGGTCCTGCCAAACCAGTCCAGAGAAGTGAGTAGTGTCCCTCTGCCAGCAGATGGAGAAGATAAAAACGAAAAGCTTCCAGTGACATCACTGATATTAGGATTGGTGCAGCTAGGGGCACCCTTCAGTAATTGGATAGCGAACCCCAAAGTACAGACCAAGTTAAACCGTATAACCAACTAAAGGACCCCGAGGGGGACAAGCTCAGGTGAACCATTATGTCCAAATGAAGGGCAAAACAGCCCAAACTATATATACCAATTCTGAGAATTCACGAACAAAGCAGATACAGCAGTGAGCCTTCCAGGATGGATCCTGTACTGGTCTATTAGGACTCCAGGAAAGAAAATCATCAAGAAAACAAAATTTTACCTTCCAGATCATCCTGCTAGACCAGTCCAAACAAGATGAAAGTACCAAAGCTACGATTCAATCAGGCGGGAAGACACGGATGCCTTGAAAACCTTCACTCCAAAGGTGCAGTCCGCCCTGGCCTGCAGATTCAAGTGGTAATGTTTGAAAAACATCATGAGGGAAGACCACATAACAGTCCAACACATATCTACTGGGTTTACAGATGGGCCAGTCCTAGGCATGTGTCAGCATGTTGCTAGTACAGGGCCCCCTCTGAGCAGGAAGCTCCACCCCAGCTCTATCACAACTGGCTGCTCCAGAGAGCTGAAGTCCTCCCCACAATACTATACTGTAGCCACATGAAGGAGGCGTGGAGTGTTTGCCAGGACCAATCAGTTTTCTTCCTGTTCCTCACCAAGATGCCACTGACTATTAAGGTGCGGTCTTGAGGCCCCAACCCCTAACCAGAAGTTGTTGCTACCTACACAGCAGGCTCTCTTTGTCAGTGCAGATTTGTCTTGAGATTTCCCCACACCTGCGTGCTGGCCAGCAGTTGCCTGCCTCGAGTCCTCACTTCCCCCTCTCACCTGCAGCCCTGGCTGCTCCTGAAACCTTCTAGTTGTGCATGTGCATTAATCGAACAAAAAAGCCCCCAAATTAGTGATATCCAAATGATCTCTCCAAAAGAAATTATATCACCAAACCCCCTATGAAACTCACTCAACTTTTTTTGTTGGATAATACCGGAAAGGGACATGGACTAAAAACCATGCTCTCCACACGGTTATATCCTATTTAATCATTTTTTTAAAAAAGAGAACTCAATGAACATTCTCAAAAATAGACGTTTGTTACTTAGCTGATTCAAAGAACTAGAGCACGACGTGCACGTTTCAGGTTGAACACCCTGTTTCAAGTGCTAACATGTCATGTGAAAATCCTTAATAGGACGCTGTGAAACAGCTGTTTCTTAAGAGGACATAACTTATGTGAATGGCTATACTCTGCCTTCAATCAATCAGACAACCAATTGGAACAGGAGGGAATTCCCACCAATCAGGGAGTCCCTCAGCCAATCGGATGACGTCAAACAAAACTCATCCATTCAACTTCTTTGTTAAGCCCAGTGGGGTGGACGGTGCCCAAACGAAAAATCCAAGATTGTTCTAAACGTTGAAGTTTATTGACACGATCTCCTCCTCGAGGATCTGGAGAGACAAAATCAATGACAGTCCAACGTAGGTCCTGATATTCATGATGTAATTGCTGACAGTGATCCACCATCAGGGCTGTCTCCACATGTCACAATCGTGAGGCATGCTCACCCATTCTCACCTTGATAGCACGTTTTGTGCGGCCCACATAAACTAAGGGACAAGGACATTGAACTAAATAAACCACAAAAGTTGTGGTACAATCCGTCTCCCATCGTCTCCGGTAAGATCGACCAGTCAGAGGATGAATCCAGTGAATTCCTGTCAAGGACAAGGCATAATGCATACAATTGTGGCAGATATTATGTCCCCGATGTTGAAGTGGTAGAACCAAAGGTCTATCTATCGGTAAAGTGGTTTGGGCCACAAGGTCACCAAGATTAGCTCCTCTTGAATATGCTACCATAAATGATCGACGAAAGCAAGGAAGCAATTCCAACACTGACCAATATTTTCGTAGGATAGCTGCCACAGCTATACTAGATGACATGTATGGCAAAATGCCCACTAAAGGTTGTAGTGATGGTGATTCCGAAGAAGATGTTCGCAGAGGAAACAACCATTCACGATGCGTGTATAATGCCCTACGGTATGCTAAGCGAATCACTTTGTGGGGATATCCCCGAGTCCGTAAACGTTGACCAAGTTCCACTGCATGAACTTTGAAATCATCCAGAGTTGAACAGTTGAGTGAGTTTCATAGGGGGTTTGGTGATATAATTTCTTTTGGTGTGTGTGCATTAGGCAGCAGTATTCCTCCTGCCTGCAGTGCCTCCAAGTCCATGGCTCCATCCAGTCTGCCCTGAAATCTGTGCCATCATTGTGGTGCGCCCGATACTTTTAAAAAGCAAAAAACCCCATAACCTTTCTTTTCTTTTTTAAAGTAAGTTCAGTCAAACTAGATAAACTTCTTGAGGGAGCTAAACGGGTGGATTGTTTGACAATTGTATGAACACCATGGTGTAGTTGATTTATGCGGTGTGTCTGATGTTCATTAAAGTTTAAAAGCGAGGGTTCTTTACTATATGAGAAGCAAAGCCATGCTATGAAGACTGCAAGGTAGTTAGTGGGGGGGTTTTTAGTCTGATGCTGTGCTGGTGATGGACCAAGTCTTTTGAATATACTGTTTAGATCTGATTTGAGTTTGTTTTTATTTTGAAAAATGTTTCATAGCGCATTAGAGAAAAGCACATTTTTTTCTACTGTTTTTCTGGCTTAGTTAGATGAATGCCAAGTCTTGCTCGATTATTGCTGTGCTTATAAGGTTTGTTAAAAGCTTAAAAGTTTTTTTGGGGTTTTTTTTACTTTGAATGTGAAAAGCACAGCTATATCATAAAGAGTAAGTCAGTTAGCTTTGGTGTGGTCATGTAATGTGCCGAGATCTGTGCAAGTTTTCTGAATGATCTGTCTAGTCCCGATCTGTGTCTCTTTATCCAAAAGTGTATTTATAGCTCATCATGGCACATCTTTCCTTTTGTTGGATTAGAGTTTGAAATTTTAATAAAGGAAGTGTTTGTTTTTATTGAATTATTTTTAAAATATTAACTCTTCCATGTTGACATTTAAAAAACTGGCACAGAGATTTTTCTTTATACAATCACAAAAAAAAAAAAATTCAGTGTAAGTCAGTTGAGAATTGAAAAGTAGGTTTATTTTGGAATAATAATTTTGATTAGTAAAGAATTTGTTAAATGACATGCACTTAAACAAAAAATTTATTAGTTAGGTAATATGTAACACACCGTTTTATTATTTGATTTTGGAGTGTTCTGAGGTATAATCATTTTTGTGGTGGATTTCTTTTTGTTTCGTTTTAGAGGTGGCTCTTATCTATATCTTGAATTAGGAATACTGATTATAAAGGTAAATCTATTTTTTTAAATTAAATATTTATGTAGCTTTTTATAGCAATCATTTAAGAACATAGGAAATGGCATACTGGGTCAGACCAACGGCCATCAAGCACAGTATCCCGTTTCCAACAGTGGCTAATCCAGGTCACAAGTTCTTGGCAGATTCCCAAAAAGGTAGCCAATAGGAGAGCGAGGCGATGTACTCCACAGTAGACTAAACTGGTAAATTCAAATTTTACTATATTATATCCAAAGGTCCACTCATTTAGCCCTACACTCTGTTTTCTATCTTTTAACCAATTCCTGAACCAGACTAGTACACTGCCTCCTATCCCATAACTTATTAATTTCGCCAAGAGTCTCTCTTGAGGGACCTTGTCAAAGGCTTTCTGAAAATCCAGATACATTACATCAACTGGCTCACCTTTGTCTACCTGTTTATTCACACCTTCAAAAAATATAACAGATTTAAAGATTTATTAATATGTATATGTTAGAGGAAATGTGGGAAAGAGGAGATATGATAGAGACGTTTAAATACCTCCGTGCCATAAATGCACGAGAGCTTCTTTTAATTGAAAGCAAGCTCTGCTATGAGGGGACGTAGGATGGGGGTGAAAGGAGACAGATTCAAGAGTAATATGAGGAAATATTTCTTTACTGGAAGAGTGGTAGATGCGTGGAATAGTCTCCCAGTGGAGGTAGTAGAAACTAGGACAGTACCTGCATTCAAGAAAACGTAGTTACTCACCTTGAACATGTGTTCTCCAGGGACAGCAGGAATCAGTCCTTGCATATGGGTGATGTCGGTGCCGACAGAGCTCTCACGGAAGCATCTCCCCAGCTTTCAAAGAAAGCCTTTGGGAGGTGCCACTACGCATACGTGGTACCCTTCCCATCTAAGGGTGCCATTTTGCTCAGTCAGATGACATAGCTAAAGACGGTAAAAACAAAAAGGTAGCAAGGAGCAACTCCAAGGGGAGGAGGAAGGGTTGTGAGGATTGATTCCCACTGTCCCCAGAGAACACATATTACAGGTGAGTAACCATGCTTTCTCCAGGAACAAGCAGGATGTCAGTCCTCACATATGGGACTCCCTAGCTACAGGCTACCGAAAGCCTGTAGAAAAGGCCACGGTCACTCTCAGGGGGAGCCGTGAGCAGCAATTAAGCCCACAGATTCAGACTACAGTAGGACCCATGTGTCCGATGGGAACCAATGCTCTGGTAGCCTGAACACAGAAGGTTTGGAGGGTAGGAGGTGGCTAGACCCCAAAAAGATTATAGAGCACGGTCTGGCTGAAGGAGCTGTCCCATTCGGACTCTCTTTCCAAGCAGTAATGAGCCGCGAAGGAATGGACTGAAGATCAGGTGGCAGCCCGACAGATATCCAGCAATGGGACAGAGTGCAAGTTTGCCACAGAGGCCACCATCACCCTGACGCCATGAGCCCAGCCTGTCCATAGGCTAGAGTGATTCAGTCTGCCACCAGGCAGACAGTGTCAGTTTGATCAGCACTTCCCCCAGCCGACTGGGGTCATAAAGAACAAAAAGCTGAGCAGCTTTCTGGTAGCTCTACGTCTTCTGAATGTAGAAAGACAGGGCCCTCTTACAATCCAAGGTGTGAAGGACAGTCTCCGCCCTGCTGAAGTGAGAGTGAGGCCTTAGGAAGAAGGTAAGTAACACCACCTCCTGGTTGAGGTGGAAAGGATACCACTTTCGAAGAAATTTGGGGTGTGTATGTAGCATGACCCTGTTCTTATAGAATCTAGTATACGGAGCCTCTGCCACCAAGGCTTGGAGCTCGCTGACCCTGTGAGCAAAGGTGAGCGCTACCAGAAACACGACCTTCCACGGGAGATACCTCAGATGGCAGGTAACTAGAGGCTCAAATGGTGGGCAAGTGAGCTGCGCCAATACTACATTGAGGTCCCATTCCATTGCTGGAGGGCAGACAGGGGGTTTGGACAACAGGAGTCCTCACAAGAAGCGGGTCACCAGTGGCTGGACTAAAAGGGGCTTGCCCTCAACAGAATGGTGATGCACCGCAAGGGCACAGAGTTAGATTTGAGCCCAGATTGCGAGAGATGAAGAAGGTACTGCTGCACCAGCTGTACTAGGCAGAACGGGTTCACCAGCTGCTCTGCACACCAGACTGAGAACCTGCGCCATCTGAAGTCATAAGCTCTCCTGGTAGAGGTCTTACAGGAGGCCAGCAGGATCTCTTCCACTTCTCCCGAGAGGTTGAAAAGGGCTAAGGTTATCCTTTCAGCAGCCATGCCATCAGTGATAGAGACCCCAGGTTGGGGTGCAGGAGAGAGCCCTGCTCCTGAGTCAAGATCCCTGGGGAGTTCCCCAGGATTGGAGTCTCCACTGATAACTGGGAGTAGTGGGAACCACAGCTGCCTGGGCCACTGTGGGGCCACTAGAATCAGCAACGCCTTGTCGCGAAGAGCCTTGAAGAGTGTTTTGGCAATCAGCGGCATGGGTGGGAAGGCATACATGAGGCCGTCCGACCACAGGATGAGGAATACATCTGCTGCTACCCGGGATGGGTGGGGCTGCCGGGAAAAGAAGCGACTCAATCAATAAGAACTCATTCAACAATTAACCTATGTATCACAAATGAACATCTGTTTGAGCGTCTTTCCACAAGCCTCAGAAAACAACCCACAAAGCACCACAATATCAAAGAATATTGAATAATCTCTTGAGTGTGTGCAGGGGTGTATCACATCAACGGCTTAGGAGTTATGAAGACCTGATGAAACCATTTATAAATTCACCAAATATAATAAAAAAGTACTTAGCTCTTGAGCAATATTGAATAGTCTCGGTCTTCATAAATTTTTGTTTTTGTTTTTATGCTGTTATTCCTTTTTTTGTCATTTCTTTTTTATATATAAAACATATCACGTTTCAGCCTGCCTGAACCTCCATTGTTAGGAGGAAGGCAATGTCCCAACGCCAAATTTGAAGGCGCCCTTGCGTTTCTCCACTAGGGGTTTATCAAGGGACCGGATCAGCAACAAAATCTGATGGCAGCGCAAGTCCAAACCAACAGCACCCGTGTCTTCTTCGGGAAGGAAAAGAAGCGAGACAACTGGTATTTGTCCGGGCTGGCAAAGAGATCCACCCTACTACTACTACTACAACTGAGCATTTGTATAGCACTACAAGACGTACGCAGCGTTGCACAGACATGTAAGAGACAGTCCCTTGCTCATCAGATTTTACAATCTAGTCAAGATAGACAAAACAGAAGGCATAGACAAGGATAAAACAAGGAGGAATGATAAAGAAACAAGGAGATCAGGTGAGTTAAGATCCAAACGTAGCAGCAAAGAAGTGAGTTTTCAGCTTGGATTTGAAAAGGGTCAGAGAAGATGCCATGGGGTCCCCTAGAGCTGAAAGAGCCAGTTGGCTACTCTGGGGTCCAGCTGCCACTCGAGTGGCTGGAGGACTCTGCTCAGTTTGTCCACCAGAGCATTGTCCTGGCCTGGTAGGTATACCGCCCGCAGGAGTATTCCCTGTTAAATTGCGTAGGAGCAGAGTGTCATTGCTTCGCGGCAGAGAGTGCAAGACCCCATGCTCCCCTGCTTATTCACATAGAACACTGCCACCTGATTGTCTGTTTCGATCAGCACCGGCTGGTGTCTCAGGCGGTGACAGAATGCTCAGAGGGCCAGATATATTACCCGAAGCTCAGGATGTTGATCTGCTGGTTGCCCTCGGCTTGAGACCAGCTGCCCTGGGTGTGGAGTTCTTTGCAGTGGGCTCCCCATCCCAGCAGGGAGGCATCCGTAGTGAGGATCCTTAGAGGGCTTGGGGTTTGGAAGGGCATCCCTGCCTGCAGGTGTCGGGGATTTTGCCACCAAGCTGGCGGATCACCAAGATTCTGTCTTAGAGATGGCCCATGGCCTGTGTCCATTGGTCCTGAAGGCACCACTGAGCAGCTCTCATCTGCAGATGAGCGTCCAAGGTGACATGGCCCATCGAGGCCATGTGTCCGAGTAGGCACAGTAAAAGCTGAGCTGACACAGAGGGACAGTGTTGCACATCTCCGGCCAGTGCCCTGAGATGGTCTGCCCAGTCCAGGGGAAGGAAGGCCTTTGCCTGAAGAGCGTCCAGCCTTGCTCCTATGAACTCCAGACATTGCATCAGGAGGAGGTGGGATTTGGGATAGTTTATCACGAACCCCAGATGATGCAAGACCTGGATGGTACATGCTGTGGCCTGTTGCACCTCTGTGACCGTGCCTCCTTTTATGAGCCAGTCATTGAGGTAGGGGAAGACAAATACACCCTGGAGATGGAGGAAAGCGGCTACTACTGCCAGGCATTTGGTGAAGACTCTGGGGCAGAGGCCAGGCCGAAGGGTAGTACTCTGTATTGGTAGTGACCGCCCCCCTACCATGAAGTGAAGGCACTGCCTGTGGATGGGATGAATGAGGATGTGGGTATAGGCATCCTTCAGATCCAAGGAACATTTATTTTATTTATTTATTTATTTATTTAACACTCATTTTTATACCGCATCTTCCAGAGATCAGTTGCGGTGTACAAATAAGAACAATTAACAAATCGAAGTTTGTTTTACATAGAACATCTTAAATATACATAGAACGTCTTAAGTATCATAAATTAAACAAACTTAAATCTAGGAAAATTAAACAGTGATTTTAAACTGGAACTGTGTTAAAACAATTAACTAACAGAATGTGGTATCAACGTACATAATATAGTACATAACAGATACAACTATATACATGAGGGAGGTATTAGGGCATAAGAGATTGGATAGTCTTTTCGTTTGTGCTATGTGTGTGGTCTATTTATGTGGAAGGTTTGTGCTTTATGTTGTCAGTTACTTGTTTAGCCTTTATCTAAGTTGAGAGCAAGGTTTTCCATGGTGTTGTAGTGTTTGGTGAATAGATACGTTTTTAATTTTTTGCGGAATTCCATGATCTCTGTTAGAGATCGTAGATCCTCTGGTAGGGAATTCCAGATAGTAGGGGCTATGTGAGAGAAAGCTCTATTATTGGTTAATTTATGTGCTTTTATGAAGTCCTTCGGAATCTTTAGTTTATTTAGTTGTTCTTTTCTGTGGGTAGGCTTAGGTGTTTCTTTGCATATTAAATTACATAGTGTAGTCGGGGCCATGTCGTTTAATGCTTTGAATGAGGTAATTATTGTTTTGTATGTTATCCTACTCTGTATTGGTAACCAATGAAGGGATGCTAGTATTGGTGTTATGTGTTGGAGTGAGTTTATTTTTAATATAATCCTTGCCGTTGCATTTTGGGCTAGTTGAATTCTTTTAATGTTCTGTTTTGAAATGCCCATAAGTATTAGGTTGGCAAAATCAAAATGAGGGGTTATGATAGCTTGTGTTATACTAATGAAATCTTGTACAAATACTAGCGGGCGTAGTTGTTTGAGAATTTTAAGTTTAAAATAGATTTTCTTTATGGTGTTTCTAATGTGGGTTTCCATTGTGAGGTGTGTATCTATTATGACACCTAGATATCTTATTTCATTTTTTATTTTAATTTCTTGATCTTGTAGTGTTATATGGGATTGGGTGATAAATGATTTATTTTTTGTTACTATTAGGACTTCAGTTTTAGCATGGTTTATGTGGAGGTTTTGAGTTTTTAGCCAAATTGTGATTTCGTTATAACAGTCTGAGAGGAGTTGTAACGGTAGGTTGGGGATAGTAAAAGGAATGTAGCCAGTCTCCCTGCTGGAGGAAAGGCAGCAATGTTCCAAGGGAGAGCATCTTGAACTCCCTCACCAGGAACTTGTTCAGGTTGCACAGGTCCAGGATGGGCCTTATGTCCCCTGTTCTTTGTGGCACGAGGACATACCTGGAGTAGAACCTCTTGCCCCTGAGGTACTGGTTCTACCGCTTTATCCTCGAGAAGGCTTGCGAGTTCCTTCAATAGAAGTTCCCGGTGAAGGGGAGACTTGGGGGGGCTCTCCCGGGAAGAAAGGAGGAGGCGTCTGAGACAGGTGGAGGTAGCCTTCCCTGACCACCTGGAGTGCCCAGAAATCCATGGTGATGGCTGGCCACCTGTGGGCATACAGGATTAGACGTCCTCCTGTGGGCTGCTGTCCTCCTTGGGGTAGAGAGGCTATGGTCAAGAAGTCAAAAGCTCCCCCCTGGCTGGACCGGAGCCAGGGCCTGGGGCTTGGGCGTCTTCTGCTTACGAGGGCCTTACTCATGTCCCTTAGCCTGCTGACCCTGCTGGGGAGTTGGAGAAGCGTGAAAACGTAGGTAGCTTTTGTAAGAAGCCCCTTTCTTTGGGTAAAAGGGCTTTTTACTCAAGCCCTTCCATAGGGGAAGGGCAGTGGTCTTCTTGGAGAGCCTAGTCCTCGTCATGAACTCAGACTCCAACTCGGCAGCCTTTTCCATCACGGGTTTAGCAAAGAGGTTCTCCCCTTGGCATGGGACATTGACCAATTCGTCCTGAATCCATTATTCGAGGTCAGAAGACTGAAGCCAGGCCTGGTGTCTGGCACCGATGCCCACTGCAGATACTCCGGGCACCGATTCAAAGCCTTCATAGACTGCTCGAGTCATGAAATTTGGAGCACTCATGGACGGTCTTGGACAGATTCCTGAACTGCTGCAGGGGTTTCTCAGAGAGCCCAGCTGAGAACCCGGCGACTTCCTTCGCCAGGTCCCTCAGGTACATGTCCATGTACAGCTGGTAGGCCTGGATCTGCCCGATGAGCATCAAGCCCTGGTAACACTTTCTGCCGAGGGCATCCAAGGTGTGGACCTCCCTACCCGGGGGCACAGAGGAGTGCGTCTTCTGGCTCTTGAGCTGACACATGGCTGACTCCACCACCATGGAGTTGTGCGGCAGCTGTGACTTCTAGAAGCCCGGGATCCGGCAGACCCAATACATCGAGTCGAGCCGCTTGCTCACCACCGGAAATGATGCCAGTGTCTCCCACATACGGCGCATTAGCCATTCCAGGATGAGTGGGATGGGTACTGTGAGCAATTCCCGCAGTAGGGCCTCGTACTGGAGGATTTTTAATTCTTCCATCTGAGGGTCCTCCTCCGATTCCGTCGGGAATGCGAGGGCTTTTGATATATCCTGCAAGAAGTCAAGGAATGCCATGTCCTCTGGTGAGAACTAATGCCGGGGCTCCGAGGGTGGCAAGTCTGAGGGGACATTGCAGTGGCATCAGGTGTCCGGGAACTCCTCGCCCTCTGTCTCCCACTCCGAATAGTCAGAGGAAGACTCGAGGGAAGGGCGGCTTGTGGGCTCAGGGCTGGAGCCCTGCCCACATCAGCCTTACAGCTGGTGCTATGAGCACTAGTCAGAGAAGACCTCGGTCCCATCAAGTGGAACCCAGATCGAAACCTAGGCCAAGGATCGACTTGGGGCCGGTATGGTCTCGAAGATCAGCTCGGCCTCCGGGAAAGTCCTCGACGTTGAGGGCCCAGTGGTCTGTGCAAAGGAACCAGTAGTACCAGACAGCAATGCCTGCTGTTGGTCCATGAAGGCAGCCAGACTGCGCTCCAGGGCGACCACCCTGGATTTGGGTCCAGAAGGCTCCAGAGCCATCAGCGTGGGCACTGAGGAATTTGAGCCCAGTGCTGGTTCCCTTGAAGGGTAGTCCTCAACAAGGATAGGCTCTGGCGACAGAGACCAATCTGCGGTCGACTTCTTTCAGGCAATCTTGGTAGGCCGCTCCCGCTCCAATCCATCCGACAGCCATCGTAGACTGCGGGACCTGGTCTGGGGCTTACCCAATCCATCGGAGCTGTCCAGAGACTCTGCATTTGAGGGTTTCTTCTTCTTCTTCTTGTGTTCCCTCGAGGGAGACCCCCTTTCTAAAGAGCCACAGCACTGACCTGGATCCAAAGTGGCGTCACGGGATTCAGTGGCTTCAAAAGGAGGCCTTGGCCTTCGGAGCTGGGGACTCCAGGAAGAACTACTTGTGCTGCTGTTGACTGGTCTTGAGGGCCTTGATGGACATTTTTTTGCACAGATTGCAAGCCGTGGGCTCGTGGTCCAGCCCTAGGCAGCAGTCATGTGTGTCGGTGAGGACATTATCTTGGCACACCGATCACACTTCTTAAAGCCACTGGTAGCCACGGGGGAAAAAAGTACCCCAGCGAGGTCGAAGACCCGCGGTGCTGCCAGTTGGAGAAAAAAGGGCGCGAAGACGCCAAAAGGAAGGAAAAAATTAAGGAACCAGAGACTCTATGCCGGGGCAGCGGGTTCAGGTGGCAGGAAGAGTACCAGTGCACAACCGGAGAGAATTTGAAATTCAGGTCAAGAAAAAACATCTTTTTCAAGGGAAAACAGACAGATATCCGAAAGGCTCCGTGGAAAAAAAGGGAGACTGGGCAAGATGGCACCCTTGAGCAGGAAGGGTACCAATGCATACATCATGGCACCTCCCAAAGGCTTTCTTTGAGAGCTGGGGGGATGCTTCCACTAGGGCTCAGTCAGCACCGTCACCCATATGTGAGGACTGACTTCCTGCTTGTTCGCGGAGAAAGCATGGGACAAACACAGAAGATATCTAAAGAAAAAAAGGGGACTATTGCAGTCAATATGGAAGGACAGACTAGACAGGCCATATGGTCTTTTTCTGTAGTCATGCTTCTATCTTTAATAATTTGTTTTTATAGTAAAGACACCATTATTTCCAATTGCTATATTAGCTCAACAACTTGCAAGGTAAAGAAAATTTTAATTTGTAAAAAGGGAGAGTGCTATTAGCACCATGCAACCTAGGTCACAGTTGCAGTCGCAGCTAGGTATGTGCTCATGAAGGGCCTGCTTTGCAAGTAATGGCTGTGCCACATCCGATACGCTGAGAACAGGCACTGTGGCAAAGGCCGATCCAGGTACTGAGGACCATCCCTGCTCTGGTAGGCTGTTGCCTTGGAAAACACAGTTACTTACCTGTAACAGGTGATCTCTGGGAACAGCAGGAATAAGTCTTCACATATGGGTACGTCGGTACCGACGGAGCCTGCGCGGGAACGCTCCCCAGCGTCCAAAAAGAAAGCCTTTGGGAGCATCCCACACGCATGCCCGCTGCCTTCCCTCTCATCAGTTGGGTTTGTAGCTGAGTCCGAAGGAGGGAAGGAGAGGGAGGGAGGGAGAGAGAGAGGGAGAGAGAGAACACAACTCCTAGGGGAGATGGGTGGGTTGTGAAGACTTATTCCTGATGTTCCCAGAGATCACCTGTTACAGGTAAGTAACTGTGCTATCTCCAGGAACAAGCAAGAATGAGTCTTCACATATGGGGACTCCCAAGCTAGAGATGCCTAGAGGAGGTCCCAGCATGTTGCAAATCTAATGGATGGGCCATGCTATTTCCCCGAACCTCAGGCATCCAAGGGATGGAGGGTAGGAGTTGAATAAAAAAGGGTGTGCTGTGGAACAGCTTGACTAAACAAGGCATCTAGAGGGTAGTCCTTGTGTAGACCATAATTGTTGGCAAATATTGAATTCCAATTTTCTGATGTGGACCTTACTTAAAAGTATTGCGAAAGGAGAAATTAGACCTTACCTGCTAATTGTCTTTCCTTGAGTTCTCTCCGGGCCAGTCCAGAACAGATGGGTAGTCAAATCTCCCTCCTCTAGCAGCTGAGGACAGAATTCCAATTCTTTTATTGCTAGGTTACACATCGCTCCCTTGGCAACAGCAGCCAGTCTTTACGTAGCAAGCAGCCAATAACAAATCAATAAGAAGAAAACAGCGGAAGAGTCCCATTGAAGGTATATAAATTTGCTCTGTGTCTCATGCTTGACCACGAAAGCACTTGAGAGGGAAAATAGCCAAAGTAATGGCTTTAATTTTTTTTTTTAAATGAACAATAACCACAAAAAACAAGTTTCCATTCATGTAACACCGAAAAAAACCGACATAAAAGAAACGCAAGAAAATACTAATAATAAAGAATGAAAATTATAGGGAGGGTTCTGCACTGGCCCGGAGAGAACTCAAGGAAAGACAATTAGCAGGTAAGGTCTAATTTCTCCTTCCTATTCGTCTCTCTGGGCCAGTCCAGAACAGATGGGTAGTACCAAAGCAGTACCTAACCCTGGGAGGGACCCGAGAGCCCCGCTATCACTGCTGAAGCCCCCACCGATGCATCTTGCCTAGCGAGAACATCCAACCTATAATGACGTGAAAAGGCATGAAGAGAAGACCATGACGCCGCACGACAAATATCCACCGGGGGAACCAAGGCCGATTCTGCCCACGAAGTAGCTTGACCCCTTGTAGAATGAGCCCGAAGACCTACCGGAACCGGTTTACCTCTGGCTTCATACGCAACCCATATTGCATGCTTTACCCATCGTGCAATGGTAGCCTTGGATGCAGGTTGACCCTTAGATGGCCCTGCAAACAACACAAATAACCGATCAGTCTTACGAAAAGACTCGGTCTCCCATAGATATCTACGAAGTACACGACCCATATCCAATTTCCGCAGAGCTCAATCGACAGAATCTGCTCCCGAGCTAGCGAAAGTGGGAAGCGAAACCGACTGATTCACATGAAAAGCAGAGAGTACTTTCGGGAGAAAGGACGGTACCGGACGCAAGACCACTTTTTCCTCAGAAAACTGAAGAAAAGGCGGGCGGCATGAAAGAGCCTGCAGATCCGAAATGCGTCTAGCTGAACACAATGCCACTAAAAAAGCTGTCTTCCAGGACAATTCTCTTAGTGAACGTGAAGAATGAGGCTCAAAGGGAGACTGTGTTAAAGCCTCTAATACTAAGTTCAAATCCCAAGGAGGAACAATTTGACGAAACGGAGGACGAATTTGCTTAGCCGCTCTAAGAAAACGGAGAACATCGGGATGAAAGGAAAGACGTAGTCCGCGAACCGGCCCACGAAAAACTGCCAGGGCCGCTAACTGCACCTTTAAGGTACTCAGAGCAAGACCTTTCTCAAGACCGCATTGAAGAAAATCCAGAACATCCAGAATAGAAGATAGACGAGCTTTCAAACGGCGATCAGAACACCAAGCTTCAAAAACTCGCCACACCCGAATGTATGCCAATGATGTGGACTTTCTACGAGACTGCAACAAGGTGTTGATTACCGAAACTGAATAACCTTTTCGGCGCAAGCACCGCCTTTCAAGAGCCATGCCGTAAGCAAGAATCGATCCGCCTGAGGCATCCAAACGGGCCCTTGATGTAGCAAATCTGCCCGAGCGGGCAACCTCCACGGTGGAGCCACTAGAAGACGCATTAGATCGGCATACCAAGGCCGTCGAGGCCAATCTGGAGCAACAAGAATCAACAGACCCTGGTGCATGACAGCTCGCTGCACAACGAGACCCACCAACGGCCATGGAGGAAACACTTACAGAAGTTGCCCCAACGGCCAGGGCTGTACCAGACCGTCGAGACCTTCCGACATATGTTCCCTGCGTCTGCTGAAAAAGCGAGTCGCCTTTGCATTGTCCAAAGTTGCCATCAGATCCATTACCGGTTGACCCCAACGTACTGTGAGCTCGTGAAAAACTTCGGCATTGAGTTGCCACTCTCCCGGATCTAGCACATGTCGGCTGAGATAGTCCGCTTGCACATTGTCCTTTCCTGTCACATGAGCTGCCGAGAGCGCCGAAAGGTGCAACTCCGCCCAGTGAAACAAGCGTTGACTCTCCTCCAGAAGAAGACTTCCTGTCCCGCCTTGGCGATTTATGTATGAGACCGCCACTAAATTGTCGGAGAAGATGCGCACCGACTTCCCCTCCAGAAGACTTGCGAACGCTAACAGCGCTAGACGCACCGTTCTCAGCTCCAGGCGATTGATGGACCACAGGCTCTCTTCCGCCATCCAAGAGCCTTGCGCTATGTGATTCAAACAGTGTGCTCCCCAACCGGACAGACTGGCATCGGTAGTCACCAAAACCCATTCCGGCAGCGCTAAGGGAACTCCCGCCTGAAGATGGTCTGGAACCAACCACCACTGAAGACTGACCCTGACATGATTGGGACAGCTTAAGCGACGAGAAAGGGGATGCCGTTGTGGAGACCAACGCGAAAGAAGAGCTTGCTGGAGCGGTCGCATGTGTGCCCTGGCCCATGGAACCAAATCCAAGGCCGCTGCCATTAGCCCCAGCAACTGTAAGTACTTCCAAGCTGTCAGCGCTCTTGCGAGCAAAAACCCCGACACATGCGCGAGAAGCTTTCGAATTCGTTCTGGAGGCAACAGAACCATACCTCGGCCCGTGTCGAAGAATGCTCCGAGATAAGTCAGCTGCTGCACCGGCTCCAGCCGACTTTTGGCCTGATTCACAACCCAACCTAGATTCTCCAAACAGGACACTACTCGCGCTGTCGCCTTTAGCGACTCCTCTCGCGAGGACGCTCAAATCAACCAGTCGTCCAGATAAGGATGAACCTGAATGCCATATCCCTGCGTAGCGCCGCCGCCACCACCACCAGTACCTTGGTGAAAGTGCGCGGCGCCGTCGCTAGGCCGAACGATAAGGCCCGAAACTGAAAATGACCCATGGGTACTGCAAACCGAAGAAAGCGCTGATGATCTGGCTTGATAGGAATATGCAGATAAGCTTCCGTCAAATCTATGGAAGAGAGGAACTCCCTCGGCCTTACCGAGCGGAATACAGACCTTAATGTCTCCATTCGAAAATGAGAGACTCGCAAGCAACGGTTCACGTGCTTTAAATCCAACACGGGACGAAAAGAGCCCTCTTTTTTTGGAACCACAAAATAAATCGAGTATCGACCAAAGCCGTACTGGTCTAATGGAACTGGAACCACTGCCCGGAGCTGCAACAACCGCTGCAACGTGTCGTGGACTGCTCTCCTTTTGGTGTCCGACCCGCACGGAGAAAAAACGAAGGCGTCGGTCAGATGACAATTGAACTCGAGAGCATAGCCCACGCGAATAATCTGCAGTACCCACTTGTCGGAAGTAATGGCGACCCAAGCGGAGAGAAACTCCTGTAACCGACCGCCCACCGGAAACTCCGCTTGGGCCGGCCTCGCTTCATTGCGGTTTTTTAATGGTAGCGGAAGGAGCTCCAAAGAAGCCTCTACCGGAACCTCTAGCGCCTCGAAAGGACTGCCCCCGAAAAGGAAATCGACCTCGCTGATATGGAGTAAAGCGAGCTCCCCTAAAACGGCGAAATTCTCGCCCTTGACCCCTAGAAAAGGAGCCCTGCTTAACTGATTTAGGACGGTCCTCGGGCAAACGCCCTCCCTTGGAGTCTCCTAAATCTTTAACAATTTCTCTAACACTTCTCCAAAAAGAAGCTTTCCTTTATAAGGGAGTTTACTGAGACGTGCCTTGGAGGAGGCATCTGCTGCCCAATTCCGTAACCAAAGAAAACGACGAGCAGCAACCATGGAAGCCATAGACTTCGCAGAAATGCGAATCAAATCGTAAAAGGCATCTGCTAAATATGCCGCTGCCGACTCCAATTTTGCCCCCTCACTAGAAGGAGTCACTGCATCAGTCGGAGCAGAGGTCTGCTGGCCCCACCTAATCGCAGCTCTGGATACATATGCTCCACAGACAGACGCTTGAAGCGCCAGAGCACTGGCATCAAAAGCCTGTTTCAACAGACCCTCTAATCTACGATCCTGCATGTCTTTAAGAGCCGCGGCCCCCTCTACAGGTATGGTAGTTTTTTGGGGGGTTTTTGGTGACAGCAGACACCAGTGCATCCACCTTTGGCATACGTAGAAGCTCCTTTTCCTCTTGAGGCATAGGATAGAACCGAGTCAAAGCTCTAGCTCCTCTTAATGAAGCCTCAGGGCATTCCCACTCAGACTCTATCATCTGTTTGATCACCCGATGCAGAGGAAAACATCTTTGCTCCGTTTTGAAACCCTGCAGCAAGGGGTCTTCCAAAGGTTCTTGTTGAACCACCTGCGGAATGATACTTAGCGCTGTAAGGGACTGTGCAATCAAAGCTGGTAACTCCTCTTTTCTAAACACCCTAAAGATATTTGGATCCTCACCCGGACCCAACTCTCCTTCCTCTAAATCCGCGGGCCAAAAATCCAAACCCTGCTCAGACATAAGTTCCCCTTGTTCAGGCTCTAAAGTCTCAGCCTCTAAAGAAACTGAATCCAATTTAGACTCTTTTACATCTGTTAAAGGAACTTCTTCACAAGATGCAGATTGATTAGAAACCCCCATCTGTGCAGATTGATTAGAAACCCCCATCTGTGCCAATTGTGGAGGGTCCAATAAAACCGGAAGAGAAGCCTGAGATTTTTTTTTAACAAATAAGCTCTATGAAACGTGAGGATGAAATCAGCTGAAAGCAAAGGATCCTGCGCCTCTGAAATTACAGGCAACACAGGCTGAGCATGAGCTTCTGCCACATGACGAGATTTCGCTTTCCTTTTACTTGCTTTGGGCAATGGAGCAGAAGGAACGGAAGGCGCTGCAAAGATGGCCGCCGCTCCCGCGTTCTCAGCCAACGACTGCAGCGAAGAAGAATGGAGTTGCGAATCTCCTTTATTGTCCTGCATAACGCAGAGCAAGTGTACAGGCACCGAAGGCACTTTGTAAAACCGAAAGGCACAGGAAAACTTCAAAAAAGAAACCGTACCGGAGAAACCGAGTGACAGAGAGAGATGAGCAAACATCCGCGGCACAGCTCTAAATAAAAAATAACTGATACTAACGCCAGTAAACAGACAGGCTCTCTAGCTCCTTAGAAACCGCTGCCAGCGATCCTGTAAATGAAGAGCCTACTAGGTAAGAAAATAGTAACTGGGGCCCCCAGACCTGCTCTTACCAATTTCCTTTAGCAGAGTAGAGGAGACAGGCTCTGTCCCATACTCTGAATCGTTTAACCAGCTACTAGTACTGATGTTACCGTATAAAAACAACATAAATCAGAGCCAAGTGCTTAAACACCCTGCTAGGGAACAGCACTACCTCTTCAATGAGAACTCTTCCATAAAATAAGAAAAATAAAGAATAATAACAGAGAACAGGTGGGGAGAGAAATCTTCACACATCCATCTCAGCTGCTGAGGACAAAAAAAGACTGGCTGCTGTTGCCAAGGGAGCGATGTGTAACCTAGCAATAAAAGAATTGGAATTCTGTCCTCAGCTGCTAGAGGAGGGAGATTTGACTACCCATCTGTTCTGGACTGGCCCGGAGAGACGAATAGGAAGTGTTTATTGAGGCTAATATGGGTCTGCTGCTAAGAGCCAGTAGATTATCTTCAAAGAAATTACCTCACTGTGAAGTAGAGGAAAATAAATTTTGCAATACAGGCAGAGGTCAGAAGCCTTAATGGTTAGAACTAATCCCAGAAGAAAAAACTGGGGGAGTTTAAAGAGGTTGGACTTTGGAGGAAAAGCTGAAGCTTCTGCAGGCCAAAGTTTAAAGCTCTTTGTCCTTGGAGCAGAATAAGGCTCTAGGAACAAGAGGAGATAAATCTGACTGGTTTGGACGAAAAGGTAGAAATACCCCTTGCAGAAAAAGGATGGGTCTTTAAGACCCCTTTATCCAAACCAAAGAAAAAAACATTTGTAGTAGGCGGTATAGCCTCCAATTTCTTGAAGATCAGTAATGTCTTCCCTAAGTAATGTCACTTAGGAAAATGACTTTACCTGGAGAGCTTCAGATGTAACGTAACCGGAAAGGTTATGGTAAAAGAAGGTATTTTCTAATTACCATAGAAATTGTTTGTCCATTGAAACTCGTATGGTATGCTGGAACAGCATCAATATGGACAGTCACAAATCTTTCAAAGTCAGATTAGATAGATAGATAGATAGGATATATATATATATATATATATATATATATATAGAAAAAGAGAGAGAGAGAGAGAGAGATAGAGAGAGATTCACTTAACAAGAAGGGGTAAGATCTGCTTGAGAATCTCTTTCTGGTTATAAATGGAGAGCCATGGAGAAGGTTTCATGGAAAACCAGTGGAATGCTCTTATTTATAAGGAGAGGTCTAGATTTTTCTTTTTTTTTTTAAATTCTAGCCTTTGAATAACCAGGAATGGAGACCTACGTGAAGGGGTGCAGAGGAGATCCTTAGTCTTAAGACAGCAAATCTGGATCCTTCTATAACTTCAGTGTAGTAGCTGGAGAAGAAGACGCAATATAAGGGGATACCATGTTTGCCCCTCTATGAGGGCAATATGAGTATCATGCGTTCTTTGTTCAGCATAAGCTTCAATGAAGTTTTGGGAATTAGAAGGAAAACAGTAGACAAGGACCAACTGCAGTGAAAAAAGAATGCATCCCTGTTGTAAGAGTTCCACTGGAGATGTGGAACAACCCAGGGAATTGAGCAATTCTTTGTTTTCACGTGGTCTAAGCCCTGGTTCCTTTTCCTTAAAAGGAAATTTTAAGGAAGATGGTAAGAGTAGGAAAAAACCAGTCATGTAGGAGCATGACTGGGCAAAGCCTTTTTAACCATCTAGAAGCTACCTACTAGGAATGGCTCTGACCCTCTCTAGCAAAGGCCCATAATTGCAGAGCTTTTTTGTATAATTGCAGAGAGCATGTTGTAGGTTGCTTAGGTGAGATCTGGCTGTTTAATTGCCAGTGTGCAACCTAATCTATTCTGTTGGAGCCAAAAAGAATTGAAGATGGCTAAGAATAGTAGACAGGCCGGTTGCCTGCAATGATAAATTGTCCAAGTGGGTTGTGAAACCTCTCTTGGAATTATCTGTTATTAAGGCAGCAGAAAAAGTTAGGTCCTATAGATTGGAAAAGGACCGACAGACATAATTAGGAGTGGTAAAACTCAATTACTGTCTGATAAGCTGTCTTAAAAGAAATATTTGAGAAGATTGTAAAAGGGAAGAAAACTCTGTATGGAAACCAGTTACTGGAGTAGGTATTGAAGAAAACCTATGGGCTAAAAAAGTAAGCCCTCCAGTTGAATAGTATCACTCTTAGAGACTAAATGTCCCGACTAAGAGGGTTAGAAGTAATACAGAGTTGAGAAGACTTACAATTTGGTAAGTCCCTGAAAAGGTTAAGCCCCCTTACAGTCCAAAACTAAGAGATATCCTTGTACAGGAAAACTGTCAAGGTGAAGGACATTGCCTACCTTGTTGTTAGTTGTTACTCCTCTTTTTCTTCAAAAAGGAGAGGAGAACCCTGTTACCTGTAGGGCATAGGGAGGAGTAGCCTAGTGGTTGGGGCAAGGTACTGTACTTCAGGCCGGAAGGTCGGGGGTTCAAATCCCACTAGAGGACAGCAACCTTGGGCCGGAAGGACTGGGGTTTCTAGTCCCATAGATACTCCTTGTGGTCTTGGGCAAGCCACTTAACCCTCCATTGCCCATGTTCCCTGTAAGTATTAGTGTATGTGTCTCATATCCCCGTGTGTTAAATGTATCCCCCAATTGTGTTGTGACCGCTTTGATTGAAGGATAAGGCGGTATACAAAAACTGTCTAAATAAATAAAATAGCTCTTGGAGCTAAAAGAATGGATTTCTCTTGTGGCAAGAGATTCATGCCTAGAGTCGAGGATTGAGTCAGTGTATCACTGATATCTCAGTAAGGATGAGATGAACTGTAGATGCTTCTTTTGATAAGAAGTAGGTTACTGGTTCTAAACCTCAAACAGTAAAAAGAGATTTAATGAATAAAATATCAGAAACCCTGTGACTGCTGGGTTTGCTGAGCCTGTTGAGGTTTTGATTTTCTTAGCCTGGTTTGATGTTGCCCTTCTTTGGAAACATCTGCATGATGGGTAGAAGATGAATAAAACTTTTTCCCCTTAGGGGGATAACGTTTGTTAGGAGATATTTTAGTAGCTGGGATAGAGGAAAGTTTTGACAATCCTCTGAAAGTAACAATATCAGTGTTTAACTGATTAGCTTGGAATAAAGCATCCTTGTTAAAGAGATTTTCACCAGTACAAGGAGTATTTCCCAGCCTTTCTTGTACCCATTTGTCCAAGCCTGAAGCTTGGAGCCAGGCCATGAGTCGTGCCCCTATGGCTATAGCAGATGTTCTGCTAATAGACTCAAAACAGTCCAGGGAAGCACGATTAAGGAACTTAGAGACATTTTGAGCATGACTGACTAATACGAGTCTGCTCTTTTATGTTCTTGAATAAAAGGGTTCAAAAGCTTTAAGTTCTTTGTGACCTCTTCAAGAGATAATCCCATATAGAAAATATATGAGAATTCTTGCTGAAAGCATGGATGCCTGGAAGCATCGACGTCCAAAGGCATCTAAAGTCCTAGACTCACGACCTGGCGGATAAGAGGAGTGCTTCTTTGCACTCTTAATACGCCTAATTGCTGATTCTACAACAATAGAATGATGAGGAAGTTGAGTCTTTTGAAAACCTGGAGAAGGTGGCACCTTGTACACAGCGTCAAGTGTCTTAGAATGTGGGGATACCGTTAAAGGAGTTTCCCACATTCTTAATAGTAGATCCTGTAAGATCTGATGCAAAGGAAGCATGATTCCCTCTTTGGAATCCAGGGGGATTGCAGAGTCTCTGAATCTCCTGGTATGGATTCTTCACCAGGTATAGAAATGGCAAGTAACTCTGCCATGTCAAGCAGAAAAGCTTGAAAAGAAATCTCCCCTGAGGAGGACCCCCTAAAATGAGGGGTAAAGGCTAGAATTGTTGAGAATTCAGCCTTGGTACCGATGGATTCATCCCAGTCATCGGGATCAGAAGACTTGAAAGGATGAAGCATCGGATTTTCTTTAAAGCGATGTCTTTGGTACCAGCCGAGGTTGGTACCGAGACGAGTCGGTACCGAATCCTCCATGCTAGAGAACGATTCCAGGCTCGGCATCGAAGGAAGCGAGTCTGTCGAAGCATGGACGGTACCGACACTAGTGCCGATGTCGATACCGGTACCGGTACCGAAGCAGATACTCGAGGAATGGTCTGCAGCAACTCTAGCGGTACCGAAGTAGCTGAGAGCGCTAGACTACGTTCATTGGTGAGGAGTGTTTCATCCATCACCATAGCCGATGCCGGAGTGTCGGTACCGCTCAAAGCGGCCACAACCACCGAGCATGGCCCAGGTATGTTCATCGAGGGAAGAACCCCGGGAACAACCTGAAGCCCCGTTAATGCTTTGGAGCCCGAAGACTCCCGCCGGGGCTTTATTGCCAAAATGTCCTTGAGGGCAACGCTAGAGGCATCTCGATGCTTAGAAGGAGATCTACCACTCGAGGATTGGCTAGTCTTTACAGGCTTTTGTTTGGTTACTTGATCCTGTGAAAAAGAAGATATTCTGGCTGGTGACATCGAGTCTGATGTGAACCGGGTATCGAGTTGTGCTCGATCCTGAAGACTTCTTCTGTTTGAGCTCCAGCAGGAAAGACACTCCAGTGGGCAATGGTCAGGACCTAAACATTTTAGACACCAAGAATGAGTGTCTAAAAATATATCTGTACCGCCACACTTTGGGCATTTCTTAAGGATAGTGGCTGGCTTTTCCATAATGGAAAGGGTAGAGGCCTAGTGGCCTAGAAACCATCAGGCACTAAACAGGAAAAAATTCCTTAGAAAAAAGAAATTTTTAGTAAAAAGAAAGAAAAGCACCGGCGGTGCCGGTGGCATCGAGGGAAGGCAGACGCGACCACAAAAAACAAAAATAAAAAAGAAGAATTTTCTGCGGTGACAGGAATACGTCCTGCTGGCTCCGCGGAAAACTGATGAGGGAAGTGAATGGGCGGGAAGGCAGCGCGCATGCGTGTGGGATGCTCCCAAAGGCTTTCTTTTTGGACGCTGGGGAGCGTTCCCGCGCAGGCTCCATCGGTACCGACGTACTCATATGTGAAGACTCATTCCTGCTTGTTCCTGGAGATGACCTCCCACCACAAGGTAAGGGTTGCTCTGTCTGCCAACCCTCCCCCCCCTCATTTGCTCTATGCCCTGCCCCCTGGAGGGAGCTGCCCTCTGTAAAACGTTTCTCTTATTTATGCTTTTGAGCAATTTAAATGTAATGGGTGAGGGCAAAGAGCAGAAACTACAAAGGTGGGTGAGGGAGAGAGAAGACGGCAGAGGCAGTGAGCAAGGACACTTGCGTTCCTAAGATAGCCCTATTGGAACCCACCTTACCAGGATAGACTCTGTTCAACTGGTCAGCCTAGGCTGAAAGGCAGTGCAAACCTCCCTTCAGGCAAAATCTCTAGGTTTTCCCAGATGTGCCCTGGAGATCGCAGATACCCCAAGCTCCAATGGGAAGGCACTCAGGATGACTGCTAGGAGCCCACGATCTCTGAGCTGCACCAGTGCAGCAAACACCATCTGCTGGAGACCGAGAAATACCCTAGCTGCACTAATCCTTATATCAGTGATGATGTAACTGGAAACTTCTAGTTTTTCTGTCTCCATCATCTGCTAGCAGGGGGATATTACCCACTTATCTGGACTTCTCTAGGAGGATGATCTGAAAACCCTTTTTTAGCATCTATAGGTAGCAACAAAGAGGGTTTCTTCCTTTCCTATGTCCCCCTTATTAAATTCAAGATCATTCCGATATTATTGCCCACCTGTCTAACTGGCATAAAGCCTGCTTAATCCTCATGAATTGATTTCAATATAATCTTGTTCATTCTATTCGCTAATATTTTTGCTTTTTACATCTAAATTGAGTACGGATAATGGTTATACCTGCCCATCCCATTGTTTTAGCTAGGCCTTTACCCTCCCTTGCATCATTAAATACTCTACTCAGTGGCTCTGACAAACTCCCCCTGAAAGTTTTATAGAGTTTGGCTGATAAGCCATCTAGACCAGGGGACTTACCAATCTTTAACAAAACTAATAGCTCATCCTATTTTCTCCTCAGTGATTGCCTTATCCAAATCCTCTGTCTCCTTCTGGTTCAAATGTCCAAGCATAAATGAGCTTGGCATAAACAAGCATCCATTTGTGCTGGAGTTCTAGCCTTGCAGTTCATCAAAACCTTGAAAACTTATCTCCTCAGTTCCTGTGATCACTCTCCCCTGATCTCCATTAATCTTACATACTTGCTTCAGCTCTCTTTGTATATGCAATTTTGTCACAAGCAACTTCCCTGCCTATTCCCTCTATTCATAAAATAATTATTTTGTCTGCAATTTCCAATTCTCTTATCTGCCTCCGGATTTTAGTAGCTGAGCTTGCTTTTTCCTATCATGTGCTCTCGTCTTTTTCTTCCAGCTGATTTATCTTCAATTGCCAACCCTCCACCTCTTTCATCTTCTTTTTCTGATATCCCCACATAATCAATTTTTCTCTCATTATCACTTTGAATCCTTTCCCATTCATTGCATCCTCCCCTTTTTTTTATTTAGGCCAAAATATTCTAAAATGTACTTTTGTAGACTGCATAACCATCCTATCATTTAGCAAGCTATCATTTATCTGCCAAAATTGTCTACCCCCACCCACTTTGCTTAATCTCACAGGGGCATGAATTGACTATATGATATTACCTGTGTCTATCTCTTCAACTCGATGGATGGTTCTTTTTGCTAATAGAAAGAAGGCTATGCAAAAGTAGGATCCATGTGGATTAGAACAATAATTTATTTTTTTATGTTCCGATAAAGTTCATGTCAATCTTGTAAGTACCACTTCTTCATGAACTTTAATATTTTTCCTATCCTCTCCCCTCCCATTTTCTCCTTTTGTAGTATCCAATGCAGGGGACAGAGTGATATTAAAATCTCCTCCAATCACCAAGATGTCCTCTCCCATGCTCCCAATAATTCAGTCGATTTCTGAGAAAAAAAAAGTCCCCTTGCGGCCCGGTTAAAGACATGAAATATTAACCAAGAAATTCTTCTTGATTCACTTTGGCTTTTACAATCAAGCATCTCCCTCCTCTATTTCTGAATACTTCATGTCCTTCTAGTTTCACTCCCATAACATACATTCCCACACCACTTTTCTTTATTTTCTTGATTAGATGGCGAAGAGACAAAACCAACTCTTTCATCTATTAGTCCAATATTGCATGAGATACTGCATCTCATTCCTCTTCACTACATATCATGTCTTCCTAACTACTATTGTACTACTATAAATCACTCAATCATGCTCATGTTATAACTTCATACTCTAATGCTTCTACAGTAACACTATCATGGGCCAATGCACTAATACTCTATTCTAGCAGTGGCCATCAGTACTCTGCTACATCCTATGATGCTCCCTTGGATAGCCACTTTCTACCCATGCAGATATGTAATGAATCCATGCAAATCCCTCCAGTGCAGAGTTGTGGTTGCCAGATCATTGAAAATTTGTATATTGTAATTCTCCCTCTCTTCAGCATCTTATTGTCTGTGTAGAAGTGCAAACAAGCTACAAAATCCTGATGGAGTGATCCTCTCTGCAGCTCCAAGCTGCAATGAACTCATTCGGTCCATATTCAATATAGAGTTCTTATTGCTTTCTAGCAACCACAGATATAGAAACATAGAAATATGACGACAGAAAAAGGCCACATGGCCTATCTAATCTGTCTTTTCATATCAACAACTACAACAGTCCTCTTTTTTTTCCTTTAGAGAGCCTCTGTGTTTGTCCCATGCTTCTTTGAATTCAGATACTGTCCTCATCTCTACCACCTCCACTGGGAGACTATTCCATGAATCCACCACTCTTTCCATAAAGAAATATTTCCGCATATCACTCCTGAATCTATCCCCTCTCACCCTCATCCCATGTCCTCTCGTAGCAGAACTTGCTTTCAATCGAAAGAGGCTCTCCTCTTGTGCATTTATGCCACAAAGGTATTTAAACGTCTCAATCAAATCACCTCTATCCCGCCTTTCCTCTAAGGTGTACATATTAAGATCCTTGAGTCTGTCCTCATATGCTTTATAATGAAGACAACTAACCATTTTAGTAGCCACCCCCTGTACCAACTCCAGCCTGTTGATATCCTTTTGAAGGTGTGGTCTCCAGAATTGCACACAATACTCCAAATGAGGTCGCACCAAAGACTTATACAGAGGTACTATCACCGCCTTTCTTCTGCTGGCCATTCCTCTCCCTATGCACCCAAGCATTCTTCTAGCTTTCGCCGTCACCTTTTCTACCTGTTTAGCTACTTTAAGATCATCAGACACAATCATGCCTAGGTCCTGCACTTCTTTAGAGGACAAAAGTACTTCACCCCCTATACTATATCGCTCCCTTTGATTGCTTCAGCCCAAATGCATGAACTTGCTTTTTTTTTTTTTTAAACAATACATCTCAGCTGCCAAATTCTAGACCATTCTTCAAGCTTAGCTAAATCCCTTCTCATGTTATCTACACCTTCCTGAGTGTCTACTCTATTGCAGATTTTGGTATCATCTGCAAAGAGGCAAACCTTACCCTTCAGCTATATCACTAACAAAGATATTAAAAAGAATTGGACCAAGGACAGATCCCTGGGGCACACCACTGGTAACCTCCTTTCTCCTCAGAGTGAGCTCCATTTACCTGTACACTTTGTCTCCTCCCACTCAACCAATTTCTAACCCAAGCAGTAACTTTAGGGTCCATCCTTAGGGTGCTCAGTTTGTTTATAAGTCGCCTGTGAGGAACGGTGTCAAAGGCTTTACTGAAATCCAAGTACACCACATCTAGGGTTCTCCCTCGGTCCAACTCCCTGGTCACCCAATCAAAGAAATCAATCAGAGTTATCTGACAAGACCTGCCTCTGGTGAATAATTTACTCACCACCGAAATTAAACTAACCGGTCTGTAGTTTTCAACCACATCCTTACTTCCGCTTTTGTGTAAAGGAACCACATGTGCCTCTCTCCAGTCCTTTGGCACCACTCCTGACTCCAATGAGGCATTGAAAAGGTCAGTCAGTGGAGCTTCTAGAACATCCCCAAGTTCCCTCAGTATTCTAGGGTGTATCCCATTCGGTCCCATGGCTTTGTCTACTAGGTTTAGCTAGTTTCTCATGAACAGTGTCTTCTGAAAATTGTTCAAGATGCCCCTTGCTTCTGTTCCTGTTTGTGGGTGTTTTCCTGAGGTCCTACTCCAGGTTCTTCATCTGTGAACACAGAACAGAAATATTTGTTAAGCAATTTTCCTTTATCCTCATTAGCTTTTACATATTCCTCCCCTTCATCCTTAAGTCTGTCAATACCACTTTTGCCCTTCCTCTTCTAACATATCTGAAAAATGTCTTATCCCCCATTTTATTGCATTGGCTATTTCCTCCTCTTTTAGAATCTTTGCTTTCCTGATCAATTGCTAGCTTCTCTCATCAGAGATGTTTGTCAAAACTAAAGAGTCATGGGATAGGAGGCAGTGTACTATTGTGGATCAGGAAATGGTTAAAAGATAGAAAGCAGAGGATAGGGCTAAATGGCCAATTTTCCCAATGGAGAAAGGTGAATAGTGGTGTACCCCAGGGATCTGTGCTGGGTCCGCTGCTTTTTGACATATTCATAAATGACCTGGAAAAGGGAATAACGAGTGAGGTTATCAAATTTGCAGATGACACAAAACTATTTAAAGTTGTTAAAACCCAAGAGGATTGTGGAAAATTGCAAGAGGATCTTGATAAATTGGAAGACTGGGCAACAAAATGGCAGATGAAATTTAATGTGGACAAGTGCAAAGTTATGCACCTAAGGAAGAACCCAAACTATGGTTACACGATGCAAGGTTCCACATTAGGAACCACCACCCAGGAAAATGATTTAGGCGTCACCGTGGATAACATGTTAAAACCCTCTACCCAGTGTGCAGCGGCAGCCAAGAGAGCAAATAGAATGTTAGATATCATAAGGAAAGGAATGGAAAATAAAACAAAGGATATTATAATGCTTCTATATCGTTCCATGGTGAGACCGCACCTTGAATAGTGTGTGCAATTCTGGTCACCATATCTTAAAAAGGATATAGCGTTATTAGAAAAGGTTCAGAGAAGAGCCACAAAAATGGTAAAGGGGATGGAAGGATACCCCTATGAAGAAAGGCTAAAAAGGTTAGGGCTCTTTAACCTGGAAAAGAGACGGCTGAGGGGAGATATGATAGAAGTCTATAAATTTATGAACGGAGTGGAACGGGTAAACGTAGATCGATTGTTTACATTATCAGAATATAGAAAGACTAGGGGACATGCAATGAAGCTACAGGGTAAACTATTTAAGACTAATAAAAGAAAATATTTTTTCACTCAACGTGTACCGTATTTTTCGGACCATAAGACGCACTTTTTCCTCACCAAAAAGTGGGAGGAAAAGTGCCTGTGTCTTATGGTGCGAATAGAAGAAGTTTTAGTTTTCCTCAGACTGTCTTTTTCCTATGTCTTGAGGTGCGCTCTTTACTGTTGTTAGCATGGGGCGGAGAAAACGGAAGCAGGCAGGCTTACCTTCTGGGCCTGATCTGCTGGGTCCCTCAAGTCAGTGAACTTTGAGAGAGTGCGGCTTTGTGGCTGACGCTGGAGCGGTGACGCTAGAGCGGCGGGGGCGGCAGGAGGAGCATTGTCCCTAAGCGTCCCGGGTATCTGGCTCTCTCCGGAGCAGCGTACCCCTCCACCGCAACCCGGAGGTTTTTCACTGGCTGGAACAGCGCTTCCTGAGGTTTGCCTGTGAGCACACATTTGAAGGAAGAAAGGTGTAGGGGGTGTTTCAGTGGCATTATCTCTTTCTCCTGGCATGAAGGTGCAGCAGAAGGTAGTTGTGGGAGATGTGCCATCGGAGGGGAAGACTGCAGCTGTACTTGGTCAAGAGGAGGTCCTTTCGGGTGTCGGCATGTTGGCGACACCTGCAGTGATCACAATGGAAATGCTGTGGGAAGGCCTGGCAGCACTGAACACTTCCGTAATGTTTTGGGGTCTGTGAGTACTGAGCTTTTGGTGGTTAAATTAACTTGTGCTAACCTCACTGGTGTCCAGGATGAATAAGTTGGGAGAATCTCCAGGTTGGAACAGGATGTTGGGCAGTTTAAGGACTTGGCTGCTGCTCACATTAAGGACAGAACTGTTTCTATCAGCAAAATTGGAATATCTGGAAAATCAGGTCCGTCGGTGTAACCTGCGGTTTCTGAATTTCCCTAGGTCTCCTTTGTTATCACCTATGGAGATGGTGAGGAAGTATTTTGGGGAAATTTGGTTCAGAATATTTTTTTCCTATTTTTCTCCTCTAAAAACCAGGTGCGTCTTATGGTCGGGTGCGTCTTATGGTGCGAAAAATACGGTAATCAAACTCTGGAATTTGTTACTGGAGGATGTAGTAAAGGCTGTTAGTGTAGCTGGGTTTTAAAAAGGTTTGGACAAGTTCCTGGAGGAAAGGTCCATAAACCATTATTAAAAAGGGACCCAGGATATCAATGCTTGACCCAATACAAGCAATGTGGAACCTGTGTCTTTTGAGGAAACTGCTAGGTACGTATGACCTATATTGGCCACTGCTGGAAACAGGATAATGGGCTAGATGGACCTTGGTCTGAGCCAGTATGGCATATCTTATGTTCTTATGTTCTAAGTTTTTCCAAATATAGATGCCTCTCTTCCTCTCTCTGTGATCTCTTGTATTTCATGAAGTGTTTCCTCTTCACCTTTTCAGCTACTTCTTTCGAAAACCATAGCAGTCTCCTTTTCCTTTTACCTTCAATGACCTTCATTACAATTTTTAAATTTGTTCCTTTTCAGGCACACTGCGAATTCTAATATTGCTCCTTCCGGACCTCTTCTCTGAATCTTTGAGTTTATCCATTCATTGGTGCTACTCCTTCTGAAAGCCCTCACAATCCTCTTGTACAGCCATTATCATCTCTTCGTGGCTTTCCATGTACCCCTCTACATCTTCAATTCGCAATCACCTCCTTAGATTTTTTTTTGTTTGTTTTAATATCAGCCACCTGTCCAAGCCATCTCCCTGCTGGAGTTCGAGTCTGAGTCCTCACCTAAGGGGCTACTGCTACTGTACATCACAGAAGGAACAGCACCAGCGGAAGGATAAACTCAAAGATTCATAGAGGAGGTCTGGAAGGAGCAATATTAGAATTCGCAGTATGCTTGAAACAGACAAATTTAAAAATTGTAATGAGGTCATTGAAGGCATATCTAAGCGGTTGCTGGAGGGCAATAATAACCCTTTATCGAACATGGAGGTAAGGACTGAATGAGCCCATTGCAGCCTGGGACCACAGAGAGGATCCCTCCCTCAGGTTATTGTAGCTTGTTTACACTCCTACACAGTCAAAGAAGAGATGCCGAAGAGAGGGAGAATTACACTATACAACTCAGCACTGGAGGGATTTGCACAAACTCATTACATATCTTCATGGATAGAAATGGCTGCACACCTTTGGGGTTATTGTTCTCAAATATATTTTGTATTGATATCCTCACAATGTCCATGACATACACTGAGGTAAGGCAGGTAAAGTTCACTCACTTTTCTGGCACTTTTTGTTGATGTGGCAAAAGCTCAAAGAGCTGTCAGTTCATGCAGCCATTTCCCAACCATAACTTCCAAATTCATATATATGCTTTTTTAAACAAGGACAAGCACAAACTGAAAAATATACCATTCTTTATAACTCAACTATGTAAAAGCCATCATCATATCAGCCAAAAGCTGGAGCGGAGGAGTAGCCTAATGATTAGAGCACTGACTTGGAAACAAAGAGCCAAGGGGTTTGATTCCCACTATTACTTCTTGTGGCATTGGGAAAGTCACTTAACCCTCCATTGCCTAAAAATCCAAGTTATCAATGTCTTTTTAATGTACAGTACATTACCAACTTTAAATTACAATGTAAACCACTATGACTAAATGATATAGTATAAAAAAACCCTGTTAAATAAAAACAAATAAAAGAAAATTTTGATCCTGCTGCTCAGGTGAAGAGTTCCTATTCATAGATAAACAAAAAAAACAAAAACAAAACACAACTCAACATAAAGGTGTTTTTATTCCGACAGTTTAATATTAATAGTAAGTAACCCAACCTCATCCTCTAAAGAAATGTACCTCAACAGTAACACAAAAAACCATGAGCTGGCACGGCAAGCCCTTTGTTAAATGCTTAGCAATGGAAATCATATTTCCCAGCTGAACTGAAATGTGTGCCTCCACAGCCTTGTTCCTCTTTTACTTTCAAACTCAAGTCAACCTATGTTATTTCTTTCAGATGAAGATTCAAGACAAAGGCAATCTAGGGCCACTATGAAAACCGATTTCCACTTCATCAGTCTCTTCTGCCCTTCTTCTGGAAGCAGGCCACAAACTAAGACTGCAGAGTAAACCTGATTCAAGCGGTAAGCCCAAAGTGGATTTAAGCATTCTCTACAGAATAGAAGTTTCCCAATTATGGGTCATAAGAAACAAGGTTGCTCCATCCCACATGTCTGGGTTTCTTCTCCAACCTGCAACTAACAGTTGTAGTCTGTACATGCACTAGAAGAGTGCTATTTTGTTTTGGTCAATTGTCTGGGGTTGTGTAAAACGGTAAGTGTTAAAAATGGGATCATACTGGATAAACATTTGGGAGATACTGCTTGAAAACTTTTGGCTCGATCTACTGCAAAGAAGGACAGCAGCACCTAATACTGCCTTTCCCCCAACTGCTGAAAGAGCTACTTTCAGAACATTCCAATCCCTAGTTAATCCCATAAGTAAGCAATATTTAACGAAAAAAAAATTAAAAAGCTTATTAAGCTAATTAGTTTCCCACCTGAGACCACCTGACTTTTGTCCTACCAAGGGATCTGGGAGCAGGTATTTTTGGCATTCCACTAGAAGCTGGTCCCCAAAGGTAGAATGGAGGTTCCCTCGGAGAACTGAAGCTATTCTGGGTGGTAACATTGGCTAAACCTAGATACAAAAGCAGAACATTTTATTAACATCACATATTAAATAGCTCTATAAATCAGTGCAGGTAATTTTCTGTATTAAATATCTACATGTTAATCATCAACTAATGCAAATCTGCAATGAAACCAAGTACCTTTTTAGTAATTTTGTTGAAAGTATTTATTTCACTGAACTGTTCTGCTGTTTCCAAGTCATGATCAAAGCAGATTAGCCAAAAAAAAAAAAAAAAGGTTATGGAGTCTGGGCAGTGATCAGTGGTCTTCGTCATAACGCATATTTTGACAGACATCTCAATATGCATACTTTGGAAAAAAGATGGGTGAAGGGGGATATGACAGATGTTTAAATACCTCTATGGCGAAAACGCACAGGAGGAGAGCCTCTTTCATTTGAAAGAAAGCTCAGCAAGGAGGGATTAGAAAATGAAGGTGAAAGGAGATAGACTCAGGAGTAATTTGAGGAAATATTTCATTACGGAAAGAGTGGTAGAACAGCCTCCCAGTGGAGATAGTAGAAATAAGAATTGTATCTGCATTTAAGAAAGCATAGGACAAACAGAGGATCTGTAAAGATAAAAAAGGGACTGCGAAGCTTAGAAGTTGTTATGGAAGGGCAGACTGAATAGGCCATATGGTCTTTACCTGCTGTCATTTTCTATGCTTTTATTAATAAAAATGTAAGTAAGTATCAACAACAAATAAAATGAACTGTAAAGCACAGTTACTTACCTGTAACAGGTGATCTCTGGGAACAGCAGGAATTAGTCATCACATATGGGTACGTCGGTACCGACGGAGCCCGCGCGGGAAAGCTCCCCAGCTTTTCAGATTAAAAGCTTTTGGGGCCTCCCACTGCACATGCGCGCTGCCTTCCCGCCTTCCTGACCAGCTCTCGTCAGTTCGAGTTTAAAGCTGAGACAATAGAGAGAGAGGACAGGAAGATAGATAGATAAAGATACAACTCCTAGGGGAGGTGGGTGGGGTTGTGATGACTAATTCCTGCTGTTCCCAGAGATCACCTGTTACAGGTAAGTAACTGTGCTATCTCCAGGAACAAGCAGGAATAAGTCATCACATATGGGGACTCCCTAGCTAAGATGCCTGGGAGATCCCCCTCCAAGGGTAAACCATCTTCGCATGGATCTCAGGCATCCATCCAGGGAAGGTGGGCAGGAGTTGTTTAAGTATGGAACAGGTGTTTGAGGACAGCCTGACCAAACAAGGCATCCCGGCGGGAGTCCTTGTCCAAGCAGTAATGGGCTGTGAAGGTATGAACCGAGGCCCAAGTGGCTGCTCGACAGATCTGATCTATGGACACAGAGTGAAGATGAGCCATAGAAGTGGCCATGGCTCTCACATTGTGAGCTGTGACATGGCCCTCCAGAGAAATGTTCTTACTCTGGTAAGCAAAAGAAATACACTGAGCGATCCAATTGGAAAGTGTACGCTTGGTGACTGGAAGTCCCAAATGAGAAGGATCAAAAGCCACGAAAAGTTGGGAAGACTTTCGATGTGGTTGAGTCCTGTTGAGGTAAAAGGCAAGAGCTCTTTTACAAATCCAGAGTATGAAGGTTCCTCTCTGCACTGGATGCATGAGGAGCCGGGAAAAAGACAGGTAGATATACCTCTTGATTAAGATGAAAAGGCGAGACCACTTTGGGCATAAAGTGGGGATTCGTCCTAAGGACCACCTTATCATGATGAAACCTAGTATAAGGTGGATGAGCCACTAAAGCCTGCAGTTCACTGATGCGGCGAGCCGAAGTGACTGCAATAAGGAAAACAACCTTCCAGGAAAGAAATTTGAAGGAGGTAGAGTCCAAAGGCTCAAAAGGTGGCTTCATAAGCTGACCTAGAACTAGGTTCAAATCCCATGCTACCGGAAGAGGGCGGATGGGAGGTTTAGTTAGAGTCAGGCCTCTCATGAAACGTGCAACAAGAGGATGAGAGGAGACAGGTTGTCCATTTTATAGGTTTTAAGGATGCTGCAATAGCACTCAAATGGACCCTTACTGAATTCGTCTTAAGGCCTGCATTTGAAAGATGCAGGAGATAGTCCAAGAGGAATTCAAAGGAAGTGCTAGAGGGTCAAGACCCTGCTGAGCACACCAAATGGAAAAACGTTTTCCATTTGAAAGCATAAGAACGCCTCGTGGAAGGTTTCCTAGAGGCATGAAGGATATCTGTCACAGGTTGAGAAAGATTAAAGTCTTGAAGACTTAGGCCTTCAGTAACCAAGCTCTGAGATGTAGGGATTTGGGGTTTGGGTGCCACAAAGTCCCCTCCTCCTGAGACAGAAGGTCTGGCGCAGCTCCCAGGTCCAGGGAGGATCCCTGGGAGAGATGCAGAAGTAGAGGGAACCACACCTGGCGTGACCAGCGGGGAGCTATGAGGATCATAGTCCCGTGATCCCTCTGGAGCTTGAACAGAGTCTTGGATATTAGAGGAATGGGTGGAAAGGCATAGAGGAATTCCTGACCCCAATGCAGGAGGAAGGCATCGTGGGCCTGAGCTCCCTGACACTGAGTTCTGGAACAGAACCGGGGGAAGTTTGGCATTCCACGGACTTGCAAAGAGGTCTATGTCCGGGGTCCCGCATTCCTGAAAGATTCTGCGTATCTGGTCCATATGTAGGGACCATTCGTGTGGAAGCAGAACTCGACTGAGTCTGTCTGCACGAGAGTTTTGAAACTCCTGGAAGATACACTGCACGAAGGTGAATTTGATCCACACTGGCGAAGGCCCATA
This sequence comes from Ichthyophis bannanicus, assembly GCA_033557465.1. NCBI lineage: Eukaryota > Metazoa > Chordata > Amphibia > Gymnophiona > Ichthyophiidae > Ichthyophis > Ichthyophis bannanicus. Next base: position 379,108 of record CM066044.1, on the reverse strand, counting down.
ATCTGAGAGCTTCGTTGCAAAGCGACAGAGAGCCTGTCCCTCCTTGTTTGTTTATATAGAACATGGCTACCTGATTGTCTGTCTGAACTAGGACAGTCAGGTTGACAAGGAGGGAATAGAAGACCTTGAGGGCAAGGTAAATTGCTCGCAGTTCCAGGAGGTTGATATGAAGGGTGGCCTCCTGTGGAGACCAAGTTCCCGTCCCCTGTTGAAGAAGAGGGACCTCCTCTATTGCCCCCTGGGCAAGGAGGGAGGAGACTTCCTGACCCAAGAGGGCCAGGAGAGATGGGGGAGAATTGAACTGCCTCACCATAGTATAAGGAGGAAGGTCGGAAAAATGGAGTTTGTAACCCTCTCTGATGATAGAGAGGGTCCATTGCTCTGATGTAATTTGCTCCCATCTGGGAGCAAAGTGAGCTAACCTTCCGGGTATGGTGAGGGGCTCTGGTTGTTCTAGAGCCAGAAACGTTAAGTTCTCTAGGGGCAAGTCAAAACCCCTGAGGGGGTGGAGCCTGCTGAGGCGTAGCAGACGCCGCAGGCTTTGACCTTGCCTGTTTTTAGGTTGCTGACGTTTAGCAGCAAAACGAGGCTGAGAGGATTGTTGGCCAGTATTTGTGGAAAATCTGGACTTCTTGTAATAAGGCCTCTTAAAAGACTTCTTCTTGGCAGGAGTGGAGGTAGACTTAGAAAGTCTATCTAAGGTGGCATTTTCTGCATCCATTTGAGTGGCCTTAATTTGCCACTCCTCACCAAATAAGTTCTCACCTGTACAGGGCAGATTTCGTAAGCCATCTAGGACCCAAGGTTCTAGATCAGAAGCCTGGAGCCAAGCAAGACGTCGGGCTGCTATAGCAATGCCCGAAGCCCTACCAGCACCCTCAAAGGAATCAAAAGCTGCCCTGTTGGAGAACTTTGAAATATCCAAAAGGTGTTTCACTAAGGAAATGAACTGCTCCCTCTTATCCTCAGGGATAAAGGGGGCAAAATGCTGAACTTTTAGAGCGATTTCACTGAGAAACATGCCCATGTAAAGACTATAGGAATTAATCCTGGCTATAAGCATAGTAGCCTGGAAAATTTTCCTGCCAAAAGAGTCTAGAGTCTTACATTCTCGCCCTGGAGGAGTAGAAGAGTGCCTTTTGGTACTCTTTATCTTCTTCATTGCAGACTTCACCACAATAGAATGGTGAGGCAACTGGGTTTTTTGGAAACCAGGAGAAGGGGGGACACGGTACATGGTGTCCAACCTGCGAGAAGAAGGAGACAATGTTAGAGGAGCCTCCCATAAGTCCCATCAAGTGTTCTTGAAGGATTTCATGGATAGGCAGGGTGACTGCCTCTTTAGGAGACTTAGAGTATCCTAAAATATCCAGTTTCTTTGATCTGGGTTCCTTTTCAGAGGATGAAGCAATAGAAAGACCTTTAGCCATTTCTATGATGAAGTCCTGAAAGGACAAATCCTCTGGTGGAGTCATTCTCCTGTTAGGAGAAGAAGGCTCCTCAGGAAGATCAAGGGAGAACTCATCAGAATCATCAGAGGAGTTAAAATCCTCTGAAGAAGCAGAGTATCCTCTATGTGCTTCCAACGCACGATACATACCGTTCGGTATCGACATCGGGCGTACCGGGTATGGGATCGGTACCGGGGCAAAAGCCCGGATCCGGCATGCGGAACCGATCTGCGTTTGGAAGACGATGGCCTCGGTTCCGGTATGGAAGCCATTACCGGAACCGGACCCGGTACCGCTGGCTGCGGTACCGAGGGCGTAGCAGCAGTAAGAAAAGCCAGAATGGCCTGCTGCATGACGTGGACAGTAGTGCCCATAGACGCCACTGCTGCCTGGATGTCGGTACCGGTATGGGCCGGTACCCCAGAGCAGTACAACAGGTGATCTGTCGAGGCCGCGCCATCGATGTCAACCTGTGACCCCATGATTGCTTTGGAGGCCGGAACCTCCCGCCGGGGTTTTTTTGGCCTGGGCAGAATCCTCGAACTCAGAATTGAGAGCCTCTCGATTTTTAGAAAGAGATTTGCTTTTAGAGGATTTGCCCACTGGAGTTTTGGTTACCTGAGATCCATCCGGAGAGGAAGACCTGGATGACTGTGATGCTTCTGAAGGAAACAGCACATGGAACTTGTTGGCCCGGTTCTGCAATCCACGTTTCGACATCTGGGAGCAGGATGGGCAGTCCGGTATGGAATGGTCAGGTCCTAAACATTTAAGACACCATTCATGGGTGTCTGTAAGAGGAATGACAGCACTGCACTTGGTACACTTTTTAAAACCAGGAACTGGCTTCTCCATGAGGAGAATTTGTGTAGGCCTGAAGGCCTAACAAAGTACCAAGCTGTGCTGAAGAAAAGAATAATATATATATTTTTTTTTTTAAAAGAAAGAAAGAGAGACCGGCAGTACCGGTTTCAGAATGGGAAAGGCAGGTACGCGGTCTAAAGAAAACAATAAAATTAACAATTTCTTCAGCGGTGACAGGAACACGACCTGCTGGCTCCGCGGAAAAAAAGAAACTGACGAGAGCTGGTCAGGAAGGCGGGAAGGCAGCGCGCATGTGCAGTGGGAGGCCCCAAAAGCTTTTAATCTGAAAAGCTGGGGAGCTTTCCCGCGCGGGCTCCGTCGGTACCGACGTACCCATATGTGATGACTTATTCCTGCTTGTTCCTGGAGATAACAGTTATAAAATTACTTGGAGGAGAATGACTAACAGGGTGCCTAGAATAAGAGGGTAATCGGGCATTTTTTATAAAGATACATTAGCATCTATTTGACTTTATAAAATATAGGGTAAGTAGCAGGGATTGCACACTAAAAGCGGGCATGAACATGTATACCTGCGTTTTAAAAGGTGTAAGGCAACTACAAAAGTATATGCAAAAATTAACATTTTTATAGTCTTTTATAATATATATTATGAAATATTTTATAGTGTATGTATTGCATGTTATGTTAACTATGCTATTATGGTGAAATTAGGTCTTACCTGCTAATTGTCTTTCCTTGAATTGTCTCCAGGCCAGTCCATGTATGGATGGATAGTCTGCCCCCTCCAGCAGCTGAGGACTAAGCATGTCAGAGTCTTGCTGGTCTGGTATAAAAGCTCCCTCTACCACCCGACTCCAGTCTCATCTTGGCAAAGCAGTGAAAACTACTAACATTATCCTAAGAAAAAAAATATACTCCAAACGTATATCACGACCCTCCTACAGAGCACAGGAAGGATGGGAATACTCCGTCCCTCTTTACCCTACTCTCGAACAGCACCAACCTGCTCAACTGGCCCTGCGCACTCAGAAACACCCCCTGTTCCAGGGATGAGGCCAATATAGAAGGGTCTGAACTGAAACAACTGAGTACTTTCCTTTATGCCGGACATGCCTCAAACTGAAACCAATGTTGACCAAAATGGGTGGGCCCTGGACTGGCCTGGAGAAAACGCAAGGAAAGACAATTAGCAGGTAAGACCTAATTTCACCTTCCTCATCTTCTCCAGGACAGTCCAGGTATAGATGAGATGTACCAAATCAGTACCTAAACTTGGGAGGGACACGCCAGTCCGGCCTGAAGCACCGAGACTCCAATTATCGTGTCACAAGCTGCCTGCACATCTAATCGGTAATGCTTTGCAAAGGTGTGAAGAGACGACCAAGTCGCGGCTCTACAGATGTCCATCGGCAGAACCAGACTATGCTCTGCCCAAGACATAGCCTGCTCCCTGGTCAAATGGCCCCTTAGCCCTACAGGCGGAATGCTTCCACAAACCACATATGCCACACAGCCTGCCTTACCCAACAAGCAATCAAGGCTTTGGAAGCTGCCGCACCCTTGCGAGGGCCCCCCAAACAGAATAAACGGTCCGTCCTACACACCAATTCTGTCCCCTTAAGGTATCTCTTCAGGACTCTATGGAGATCGAGCTTACGAAGGGGATGATCATTAACTTCCGGAAAGGTGGGCAGAGGTATAGACTGATTCATATTGTTTATTGTTTAAAAACACTTGATATACCACCCCCCATTACATCTGGGCGGTTTACAATAAAAAAATTTAAATAAAAATATATAAAATATATAAATTAAGAAAGGAAATAATAAAGTGACAATAATTTAAAAAACAAAAAAGAGAAGGAAAAGGACAGGGAGAAGACGACAGACTATAAGCAGTAAAATAATAGAACAGGGGTCATGAGGGAAGGTTAAAGGCAAAAGGACAGACTATAAGCAATAAAATAATAGAACAGGGATCACGAGGGAAGGTTAAAGGCAGAGGAAAAGAGATGCGTCTTGAGAAGAGAACGGAACTTGGCGGTAGGACATGAAACAGAGACACCACTTTTGGCAGAAAGGAAAGCACCCATAGAAAAGGTTCTCTACATGAGAGAGCCTGAAGATCGGAGACCCTCCGTGCTGAGCAGAGCGCCACTAAGAAAACTGTTTTCAGAGTGAGATCCCTTAAGGACGCATCTGAGAGAAGCTCAAACAGAGCTTCCACCAGAGCCTCCAGGACCAAATTCAGATCCCACGGTGGAACCACTGGCTGCAAGTGCGGTCTCACAAGCTTCAATGCATGCAGAAATTGAATGACATCTGGATGCGTCGCCAGTGAGTGACCCTGAACTCGGCCTCGATAGCAAGCAAGAGCTGCAACCTGCACCTTCAAGGAGCTAAGAACCAAGTCATTCTCCAGACCTCACTGGGGGAACAACAGAATGTCTGCGAGCAAACAGACCAAGGGACAACATCCTGGGTATTGCACCATCCTTTGAAATGCACCAAACCCAGATATACACGAGAGTCATCAAGTACTTTCTGGAACCTATCATGGTCGAAATGACCGCTGCAGAGTAGCCTCTGAGGCGCAATTGCGCCCTTTCAAGAGCCAAGCCATAAGCAAGAAATCTACCCATCTGTGGCATCAGCATGGGCCCATGCACCAAAAGATTGATCCTTTTGAGGAGCCTCTATAAGGAAGCCTCCTCAACCTCACTCGGCGTACCACGGCCTGGGTGGCCAATCTGGTGCTATGAGGATCACTGACTTGTCGTGTCTCTCTATCCGCTGTAAGAGACAACCTATTAGCACCAAGGTGGAAAGACATAAAAGAGAACCTCCATTGGCCACGGCTGCACTATTGCATCGAGCCCCTCAGCCAATGGTGCCTTGCGCTTGCTGAAGAACCTGGGTGCCTTGGTGTTTGCTAGGGTAGCCATGAGATCCATGACTGGCTGCCCCCATCAGATCTCGATCTCATGAAACACAGCTGCTTGAGCTCTCAGTCTCTGGGATCCAAGATGTGCCGGCTGAGATAGTCTGCCTGAATATTGTCCCTCCCAATAATGTGTGCCGCTGACAGGGCTAGCAGATAAGCCTCTGCCCAAGACAGGAGCAGTCAACTCTCCTGCACCAGGGTAACATTGCCCGTGCTCCTGACTGTGGACACAGATCAATGTCGTCACATAGTCTGAGAATACTCAGACAGCCTTCCCCTTCCACCAGCTTCTGGAAGTGTTGTAATGCCCAAAGCACCGCTTGCATCTCGAGCCGATTGATGGTCCAAGCGGCTTCCTCTGTGGACCAACTGCCCTGTGCCACCTGAGAAAGACAGTGAGCCCCCCAGACAGAGAGGCTGGCATCTGTCGTCACTAGGCTCCATGCCGGTTGGTCCAAAGGCATCCCTGCCCTCAGATGAGCAGGTTCCAGCCACCACTGCAGATGCTCTCTCACTTCTTCCGGACATGGCAACTTCTGAGATAGGGAGTGTCTCTGTGGGGACCACCGCGAAAAAAGAAGTGCCTGTTGCAGTGGCTGCATATGTGCCCTGGCCCACGGGACCAGATCCAGTACTGCCACCATGAGTCCAATAGCTGCATGTACTACTACGCGGTCGGCACACCCATATGCAGGAACCTCCGGACCTGTTCCAAAAGCTTCTGTACTCTGTCTTCGGGCAGCAATACACTCCCGGTCTCCGTTTCGAACAAAGCCCCAAGATACACCAGACATTTGTGGTATCCTCCCAGCTGCCTAGGCAGTTGCCTATAGGTGGGGGTATGCCTTATAATGTCCCTTTACATGGGTTCCCAGAGCCGGGGCTTCTGGGAGTTGTAGTTGATGACCAAAGAGTTGTAGTTGTGAACAAATGAATGATTGAGCCGAGGGTTTTTGAAAGGCAACACAGGAATTTTATTTTCTTCCTTTTCTCAAAGGAACCTCCGTAGAAGCTCAGCACAACGCATAAACAGGATACTTCTCCCCTCAAAGAAAAAAAACTTCTATACAAAAACTTTCACAGTGCCTTTAGTTACACTTGCTCCCTTCAGCAATGCAATTTCTTTCTTCAGCAAACCAAACACCACTTAATAGTCCTTTGCTGACTTTAGGTATAAACAACGGCTTTTTAACTGCACAACATGCACATTAAAGCTTCCTTTTTACTTTGGTTATTATATGTTTCAGATAGTTGCTCCAGACACATTCAAGTCAAACCTTTGAACGTTTCATGCCCTTTAAAAAGACACCAGCAACTTCATTTTCAAACATTCTTAGCATTAACTGCAGACATTCAGGTATAACAACTTCTGGGTTTTCTTCAGGCTTAAAATCTATAGCTTTTCATTCTACCCTCAGAGGGAGAACAAGCCATTTCACATTCTATGGAACCATTTTCAGTATCATAATTATCTACTTGCATGCTTTCAGAGTCAGGCTCTGCAGTCTCCTGACTGGCAACAGCTTGGGATAGCGTGGGCTTGATTTCTTCCAATAACTTAAAAACCCTTTCCCAGCGAGACCTCCCTCTTGACTCAGGGGTGTTAGCAGGGCTTTGGAGATCCTTATCTTGCAGCAGACTGTTTAAAGCTTCTAAAGGGTTCACCTCCCTTCTATTAGCAGTTCTTCTTACCGGCCTTCCCCGAGATAAAGCTCTTTGCCACGACTTTTGCTGGACTGTCCCCGTACCTGGCTTATAGGCAGCAGCCTCCTTGGGATAAAACCTCCTGTTTCCAGTGTCAGCTGTAGTCTCTCTACAGCACTGGCTTTGTTCAGGACTGTGGTGCTGGCTATGAGGGGAATCCTTCCTTAGGCTGTCTCTGGAGCAGCCCTCTCTCCCGGTCTCTATGAAAGAATCCTTTCTTTCTGTATCTCTCGGGATCTCCTCGGCTTCTGTTTCCCTGCTGGTCTCCCTACTTCCTGTTCTCTGGGGCTTAAATGAGTGGGGCTGCCCTACAACTTTCCACTCCTCCCCCAGCTGTCTCTCGTTACCTCCCCTAGTTGCTATGGAGCTTGGGCGTGGCCTGAAGACAGCAGCTTTGGGTATTTTTTTTTCTCCTTAGCTGAAGTTTTAAAGTCACGGCTCCCTGTACTTCCCTTCTGCTTGGAGGTAAATGTTTGTGTTTTCCCTATGTCCATGGGCTCTAGAGCAGTTTCGTCACCACACATTGCACCGGCTGAAGCTGGCTTTTGGTGTGATTGATCATCCAACTGAGCTGTTGTAGAAATTCCATCACCTGCCACATCAGTGATGACCTCTGTCTCCGACTTCACTTGGATAAGCCAATCATCCAGATAGAGATGCACCAGAATACCCCTGCTGTCGCAAGGCTACCACCACTACCACCATGATCTTCGTGAAAATATATGGCACACTGGCTAGCCCAGACAGCAAGACCCTGAACTGGAAATGACCCATGGGCACGGTGAACTGCAAAAACTGCTGGTGTTCCTGCCCGATGGGAATATGGAGATAGACCTCTGTGAGATCCAGGGTGGATAGAAACTCCACACCCCTCACAGCCAAAATGACCAACTGCAATGTTTCCATGTGGAAGTGCGGCACCCTTAAGGGCCGGTTAATTTGTTTAAGGTTAAGGATGGGCCAGAAGGACCCCTCCTTTTTGGGCACCACAAAGTAAATGGAGTATCGACTGGACCTATACCGGTCTCGAGGAACTGGAATTACTGCCTTCAGTTGGCGTAAGCGCTGAAGAGTGGAATAAACCACTGCCCTCTTCTCTGGTGCCCGGCAAGGTGACTGAACAAAGGCTTCGGACAGAGGTCTTGCAAAATCCAGTGTATAGCCCTCGTGGATTATTTCCAATACCCACTGGTCGGTTGTCTCGGTGGTCAAGGCAGAATAGTACTGCTGCAACCGACCTCCTATCTATTCTGTCTAGACTGGCATGGATTCATTGGGACTTCTTAGCTAGGGCAGACTGGGAAGCCTAAAAGCCCCTGCCGAATCCTCTGGCTCCACGAAAGGGCTGCCCCATGCCGAGTAGCGACCCCTCTGGTAGGGAGCAAACCGTAACGTGTAGAACCTCTGGAAATCTTTGGGCTGTCCTCTGTGGACCTCCCTGTTTCAGACCCTTTGGGTGGTCCTCCAGTAGGCATCCTCCTTTGGAGTCGCCCAAGTCCTTCATTTTATCCAAAGCCTCTCCAAAAAATAGTTTATCCTTGTAAGGCAGTTTGCTTAGTCTGGACTTGGATGATGGATCTGCTACCCAATTATGAAGCTAGAGAAATGTTGTGCTGCGATCACCGACGCCATAGTCTTGGAAGTTATCCGAACCAAATCATGTAAGCAGCGGCTGACTACAGCTTAGCCCCTTCCGCCCCTGCTGGACTCTCCGGGTCCAAAGGTGCAGCGCCTTGGACCAGCGAATAGAGGCCCTGGATACATAGGCTCCAAAAATGGACGCCTGTAGAGCCAAGGCATTAGAATCGAAGGTCTGCTTAAGGAGTGACTCCAACCTCCTATCTTGCAGGTCCTTGATAGCTGCCCCGCCTTCTACCAGAATGGTAGTTTTCTTGGTGACCGCCGAGACCATGGCATCCACCTTGGGCATCCTCAAGAGGTGCTGCTCTTCCAGCGGAATCAGGTATAAACAGCTCATAGGCCGACTACCCCTCAAGGTAGCCTCTGGATACTCCCACTCGACCTCAATCCTCTTCTTGAGCATTCTATGAACCGGGAAACATGCCTATGCCCACCTGAAACCCTGAAGCAGGGGCATCCTCCAGAGGCTCCTCCACCTGCTCAATCTGCCCAATATTCAGGGCTGAGAGGGAATGGGCGATTAGCGGCCCTAGCTCCTCTCGATGGAACACCTGAAAGACATTGGAGTCCTCTCCTGGGGCAATTTCCCCTTCCTCCAATTTCTGGGCCTAGGGGTCTCCCCAGAGTTCAGTCGTGGCTTCTTCCCCTTCCCCTAAAGTTTGTGTCTGTGGGGAATCAATGCCAAGCCAATCATAACTGGCATCTTCTACCTTTCCCATCTGGGAAGGCCCTTCACCAGGATCCCCCCTCCCCCCGTAAGATCTCTTTTGCCGGGATAAGCGGTAAGCGGGAGCTTACTAGGGGAACCTACCACATCTGCCTAAGATCTCTTAAGGCAATTTGCCTTGTGAAGGGAAAGAATAAAGTCTGGGGAGAAAACTGGTTCCTGCACCTTCTGCAGTCCTGGTGTCCCTATCAGAGGTGCTGAAACTACTCCTGCCAGCTTCTTTACCTTTGCCCTGCTCATTTCCCGCTGCTCAAGTTATGCGGAGGAAATGGCTGCCAGTTGTAAAATGGCTGCGGTTCCCGCCAGAACCACAGGAACCATTGGCCTAGCTGAATCACCCCCGTGGGCTAAGCTATCCTCCTCCATGCGGCCTGTTGGGAACTCCCTCTGCAAGTGCCGGCCCTGATGAAAGTCAAAAATGACAGAGCCCTGCCTCACTCAAGCCGCAGCTGCCTCCACACTCTAGGCTTGCTGCAAGAGCCGGGAGCATGCACGCGTGTTTCCCCACAGCAGTGTCGTTGATCAGGAAAACCCTACAAGAGCTGCAAAGAGGGGGGAAATAAAGTGCTGCTCACTGCACTCTGTCTCTATGGCTCCCCTCCCCCACCCCGACAACCGGAAAGTGCTTCTTCCTTCTTTTTTTGTTTTTTTACTTTACCTGGCGTCTGCCGGCTAGGGAATAGCTTGAGGGCCCATAACACACCGGCTCCTGGCTATCCCGCTGGGGAAAGGGATCTGGAGCTCCCAGGTAATATCACCCTCGGGCAGTTTCTGATGCTGACAGCCCCGGCTGAAGCAAGCTCTGCCCCTGCTACCTCCTGCGCTCCCCTGCTGCTCGAAAGGGGAGCACTCCCAGCCCTTCACTACTCTTTTCCTCCTGTAATAGCCCTGCTAGAGCAATTCAGTGGAACTTTTTTCTCTTTTTTTTTTTAGATCTTTTCAGGGAGTCCACACCTAGGAGCTCTTCCTCCAGTTGCTGAGGACTGAGAGACTGGAGGTCAGGGGCAGTAGAGAGAGCTCTTATACCACACCAGCAAGACTCTGTCATGCTCAGTCCTCAGTTGCTGAACTGTGCTGACTATCCATCCATACCTGGACTGGCCTGGAGAGACGATAAGGAAATATGTATGGTGTACCCCGCTTAGGCTTTAAAGAGAAGCAGGCAAATGCACATTGATTGTTTTATCTACCAATGTACATGCCAATTCATATGTGCTCCGCCCAGATGACATCCCCAGCTACAGCTACTAAGTACACACATTCATGTCAACATGTGTACTTTTATGCCAGTCAAGGGTTTTTTGTTTTTTTGTTTTTTATATAAGAGGCTATTTACATACCTTTCTATCTACATGTGACTTTATAAAAATTACTCCCTAACTGACCATTCTGTTTCATTTTCCTGTCATAAAACATACTTTGTGCAAATAAAAAAAAGCATGTTTGTCAAGTGTTTTTTTAACCAGTAACAACAAATGTGATATTGTGCAAACTATACTATGTTCAATCAGAAAAAAAAGTGTTTTCCATCATTTTAATGTTTGGTGGGAAAAAACACACCCTGCAGATACCTTTATCCGGCTGCTTAGCAACAGTTGTAATAAAGTATTTGATTTTAAGCACACGTTGAAGCTTTTTACTGTATCCATTCTGAAATAAGTTGGAAAATATGCTTAACACAAAATTCTGCAATTGGGCTGTGTAAACTACAACCAGTTAAATCAATACCTAGACTAAATATGTGAATTAACAAATGGAAGTTTGTCCTAGAAAAGGTTATGGGAAAATTAGACCTTATCTGCTAATTTACTTTCATGGAGTCCCTCCAGTCCAGTCAAATGGATTGTGACTGTCCACCAATAGCTGGAGACTATTTATGCAAATTTTTAGTGATGTCACCCTATCACAGCCGAGGCTCTTCTACCTCACTTCAATATACCAAAAACTAAGTAGCTAACACCCCTACCATAAGGGAAACCAAAAAACACAATGAACTACAATTGGGAACTCGCAGAACCGAAACCTTCTACATCATCCCCAAAAATGAGATAGTCTGTGGTAGCAAACTGTAAGGACAATCAGCCAATGATTTCTAGCTTGCATCAATGTTGCTATACTCATTTCCCCCCCCCCCCCTTTTGCCATTGTGCAAGGTCTGGCTAACTCCAAACCCCATCAGATGAAGCAGCAAAACCTTCCTCACCAACGAGGCAAGCAGCCCCAAACGAGATCTGAGGACCTATACAACAGATGACATTACCCCTGCGGGCTCACTATGCTAAACTAGAAAAAAGGATTTGGCGTGTTCTGGACTGGACTAAACTGGAAGGACTCCATGAAAGTAAATTAACAGGTAAGGTCTAATTTTCCCTTCATCCATGCCCCTCCAAGTCCAGTCCAAACAAATGGGATGTAACACAGCAGTACCTATAGACAGGAGGGACCCATGAGCTCTGCTCGTAACACCTGAGCATCAAAACGAGCTTCTTGGCCCGCCTGCACATCCTGGTGGTAGTGTCTAGTGAAGGCATGCAAGGATAACCACGTTGCCGCACAACAAAATGTCCCCTGGTGACACCAAACTAAATTCTGCCCAGGACGCAGCCTTGGCCCTCGTGGAATGAGCGCATAGACTCACTGGCACAGCTCTACGCTTAAACAGATAAGCAGAGGCAAAGATGTCTTTTAACCATCACGAGATGGATGCCTTTGAGGCTGCCTCTCCTTTCCACAATCCGCCAAACAAAACGAACAGCTGCTCCGATTTGCAGAAAGGCTGGGAGCACTTTAGATAAGACTTCAGTGCCCTGCAGATATCCAAATTCCGTAGGTGATTATCAGAGGTCACACCAGCCTCTGCCCTAGAAAACACTGGCAAGGTTGCCACCTGGTTAACATGAAATGGCAAGACCACCTTCAGTAAGAAAGACAGGACTGGTCGCAAGACCGCCCATTCTCTGGAGATGACCAGAAATGGTTCCCTACAAGACAATGCCTGAAACTCTGACATATGCCGAGAAGAGCAGATGGCCACTAAGAAAACCATCTTCAAAGTCAACCACTGATGCCCCAAACAGCCAGAGCCCACTGCTCTCGCACCAATCTTCAAAGACGCATCAAATATGGATATAGGACAAGTATGTAGACTCTTTCAAAAGGTCTTCAAAAGAGTAGCAATCACCCCGGGTACATAACCTCCCCTGCTCAAGAGTCAGGTCGTAAGCAAGATTCGATCCACTTGAGGCATTAGCACTGGCCCCTGTGAGTAGATTGTCCTTCCTCTGAAGTCTCCACGGCCGATCCACCAAGAGCTGGATCAGGTCTGCATACCATGACAGTCGAAGTCAATCCACAGCCACTAGGATCACCCAACCTTCATGATGCGCTATCCTCTGCAGTAGACACCCGATCAAGGCCCACAGAGGGAAGACATACACAGGAGCCCCTTTTGTGGCCACAGTTGAGCCAAGGTGTCCACAGTCCCTCAGACATCCATTCTCTCCGACAGCTGAAGAACTGGCCTTGGCGTTGTCCACGGATGCCATGAGATCCATCACTAGTTGTCCCCAGGATGCACTATGCTGGCAAATACAACACCCTCTAGTGACCATACTGCTGCATCCAGCCAATGCCTGCTTAGGTAATCCACCTGCACGTTGTCTCTCCTGGCCATGTGAGCTGCCGACAGGTCAGTCAGACACTGCTCAGACCACTGCAGGATGGGCTTGACTTCGGCCGATAGGGCCTCTCCTCACGTGCCCCCCCCCCCCGCCTGTTTATATAAAGCACCGCTGAGGCATTGTCCAAGAACATTAGAAACGCCTGGTTCTCCAGAAGGGGCGCAAACTGATGAAGTGCTTGCCAGACCTCTTTGAAGGACAATAAGCTCTTCTCCTTTGATCACTGTCCCTGCACCACCTGGGAGCAGCAGTGCGCCCTCCATCCAAACAGACTGAGGTCACCACTATCCACAATCTGGGGTTTCCAGCAATACTCCCCTTTACAAGTTACTCCTGCTCAGCCACCATTGTAATGCAACTTTGGTGTACTTTGGTGTCCCCTAGACATTGAAGCCAGCAGGACAGAGGCTGTAGCTGAGGTGACAACCTCGAAAGCAACACCCTCTGTAATGGTCTCATATGTGCTATGGTCCAAGGGACCAGATCAAGTGCCACTGCCGTTAGACCCAACACCTGTACGTAATGCCAGACTGAGGGTTGCGACATTCATAAGAACTGACAAAGCACCATTTGCAGCTTGTCTATTCTTTCCTCTGGCATGGACATGAAGCCAGTCTCTGTCTTGAACCGTGCTCCCAAGTACACCAACTGCTCTTGGCAGAGTTGATCACCCAACCCAGCTCCTGCAGGAAGGAGATCATTTTCCGAGTCACCTTCCAACTCTCGGGCTCCAACTTTGCCCAAAGGAGCCAGTCGTACAGCTACGGATGTACCATAATGCCCTGCTTCCTGAGCGCCATGGCTACCACGACCATCACACCTTGGTGAATATCCTGGGAGCCAATGCTAAACCAAAGGGCATTGCTCGAAACTAGAAATGACCCAGTGATGTCGCAAACCATAGGAACCGCTGATGCTCTGGACGAATCGGAATGTGGAAGTACACGTCAGAGAGATCAACGCCATGAGGAATTCCCCCTTCTGTATGGCCTCCATGACAGAGCACAAGATCTCCTGTGGAAGCAAGGGACTCTTACGGCCTTTTTGACGTGGTTGAGATAGAGGATAGGTTGAAAGGAGCCTTCCTTCTTTGGCACCACAAAATAAATGGGAGTATTGACCAGATCCACACTGGCTTGGCGGTACTGGAATGATCGCGTCCAGTGCCAGAAGGTGTTCCAGAGTCATCTTTGCTGCCAGGACTTTGCTTGGCACTTTGCAGGGGGAGACCATAAAAGGCATCTGCCAGAGGGTGCTGGAACTCCAGGGCATAATCATTGCGAATGACCTCCAGAACCCACTGGTCCAATGTTATTTGGACCCAGGAGTGGAAGAAGCGCTGGATTGTCCTTCTATGCGCTCCTCGGAACCCTGGGCCCTACTTGCTTTATTGGGAGTGTTGGAGGAAGCTGAGTAAAAACCACGGCCTGTTCCTCTGTCTTGAAAGAACTGCCCTCGATAAGGAACCTGACCCCTTTGGGGAGGGGCAAAACGAATCTCCTGAAAATAGCAGAAATCCCGTGCTCATCCGAGTCTTCAGGGACTGCCCTTTTCCTCCCTGAGGTTTGTCCTCTGACAGCCTGCCTGCTTCCCTTGAACTCGCCAAAGTCCTTGACAAATTCCTTGAGGGGTTCACCAAACAGCAGCTTCCCCTTAAAGGGAAGCTTACTTAGCTGGACCTTAGAAGACACATCTGCTGACCAGTTCGCAATCACAGAAACCACCAAGCCAATATGACCAATGCCATACTCTTCGAAGAAGAGTATACCAAAAGTATAACAGAAATCCAATAAGTAGGCGGAGGCAGATTCCAGTTTGGACAACTCCGCCAGTTCCGAGCCCTCTCCATGAAGATCAGGCAGCGCTTGAACCCAGTGCATGCAGGCCCTTGCCACATATGCTCCGCAGATAGAAGTCTGTGGGATAGCACATTGACCTCAAAGGCCTGCTTCAAAATAGGCACTAACCCTTGATCTTGCGGGTCCTTGAGGGCTGCACCCCCCTCCACTAGAATGGTAGTCTTTTTTATCACCGCCATAACCAATGCATCTATTTTGGGGGTCCTAAACAGCTCCTTCTGCACCAGGGGCACAGGGTACAGGCGGGCCACTGCCCGATCCCCTTGCAGCCCCGCTCCAGGCACTTCCCACTCCGTCTCAATCATCTGCATGATGGCCTTGTGCACAGGAAAGTAGTTCTGTGGCATACACATGCCATACAGAAGCAGATCCTCCAGTGGCACAGTCCCCTCAGAAGTCCAAAATAAAGATGTTAAAGGCTGCCAAGGGCTGTGAAATGACCGCCAACAGTTCCTCCTTGTGGAAGACGCAAACTATGGTAGGGTCCCTCTCTAGGGGGAAGCTCCCTCTCATCCTGACCAGGGCTTCCAGGTCCTCCTCTGAAACCAAGGGACCCTCACCAGGGACCTTCAACTCCACCAAGGCCTCAGAGCCCAAATCCTCCTCATGGCTCCCTTTGGCAAGTCTACTACTACTACTATTCAGCACTTCTAGAGTGCCATGCACGCAGCACTGCACAGCTAACCTACAAGAGGTAGCCAACATACAAGAGACAGTCCCTGCCCGTCAGTGTCATGCTCATCGGAGCTTACAATCTAGTTAGAACAGTACATTAGTTAAAACAGTACAGAGCATTAGTCAGTTCTACACAAAGTACGGCGTGGTACAGTTTGGACTGTAGTTTGGTCATAAACGCTGACGGGGGCTAGAGTGAGATGAGGAAGGAGTCAGGACCTGAATGCAACAGTGAAGAAGTGGGTCTTCAACCTGGATTTGAAGAGGGCCAGGGAGGATGCCTGGCGCACAGTCGCAGGTAGGCTGTTCCAGGCGTAAGGTGCAGAAAGGTGAAAGGAGCGCAGTCGGGAGTTTGCGGTGCGGGTGAAAGGCATCGATAGAAGTAATTTGTTAGCGGAGCGCAAATTTCGAGAGGGGACGTAAGGAGAGATAAGAGGTATTGAGATTAAGAACATAAGAACATAAGATATGCCATACTGGGTCAGACCAAGGTCCATCAAGCCCAGTATCCTGTTTCCAACAGTGGCCAATCTAGGTCATACGTACCTAGCAGTTTCCCCAAAAGACACAGGTTCCGCAATGCTTGTACTGGGTCAAGCATTGATATCCTGGGTCCCTTCTTAATAATGGTTTATGGACCTTTCCTCCAGGAACTTGTCCAAACCTTTTTTAAACCCAGCTACACTAACAGCCTTTACTACATCCTCCAGTAACAAATTCCAGAGTTTGATTACACGTTGAGTGAAGAAATATTTTCTTTCATTAGTTTTAAATAGTTTACCCTATAGCTTCATTGCATGTCCCCTAGTCTTTCTATATTCTGATAACGTAAACAATCGATCTATGTTTACCCGTTCCACTCCGTTCATTAATTTATAGACTTCTATCATATCTCCCCTCAGTCGTCTCTTTTCCAGGTTAAAGAGCCCTAACCTTTTTAGCCTTTCTTCATAGGAGTATCCTTCCATCCCCTTTACCATTTTGGTGGCTCTTCTCTGAACCTTTTCTAATAACGCTATATCCTTTTTAAGATACGGCGACCAGAATTGCACACAATATTCAAGGTGCGGTCTCACCATGGAACGATAGAGGCATTATATCATCTTTTGTTTTATTTTCCATTCCTTTCCTTATGATACCTAGCATTCTATTTTCTCTCTTGGCCACCGCTGCACACTGGGCTGAGGGTTTTAACATGCTATCCACAATGACGCCTAAATCTTTTTCCTGGGTGGTGGTTCCTAATGTGGAACCTTGCATCGTGTAATCAGTTTGGGTTGTTCTTCCCTAAGTGCATAACTTTGCACTTGTCCACATTAAATTTCATCTGCCATTTTGATGCCCAGTCTTCCAATTTATCAAGATCCTCTTGCAATTTTCCACAATCCTCTTGGGTTCTAACAACGTTAAATAGTTTTGTGTCATCTGCAAATTTGATAACCTCACTCGTTATTCCACTTTCCAGGTCATTTATGAATATGTCAAAAAGCAGCGGACCCAGCACAGATCCCTGGGGGCCATAGATTGAGGGCCATAGATTAAATGCATTTATAGGTCAGCAGGAGAAGCTTGACTTGGATGCGGAACTGGACAGGGAGCCAGTGAAGCGACTTAAGAGGAGTAATATGGGCATGGCGAGGCTGGCAGAAGATTAGTTGAGCAGTGTGATTTTGTATAGATTGAAGGGGAAGGAGGTGGCTCACGGGAAGACCAGTGAGGAGTAGGTTGCAGTAATCGAGGCGAGAGGAGATTAAGGAGTGGATAAGCGTTTGGAAGTGTGTTCAGAGAGGAAGGGGCGGATTTTGCTGATGTTGTAGAGAAAGAAGCGGCATGTCTTAGCTACAAGCTGGATATGAGCGGAGAAGGAGAGAGAAGCGTCAAAGATAACCCCTAGATTGCGGGTCGAGGGAACAGGAAGGATAGTAGACCCATCCACATGGAGGGAGGGGGAAGTGGGGGGGAGGAGTTAGGTGGAAAGACAAGGAGTTCAGTCTTGGCCATTTTCAATTTCAATCGTCGATGAGCATCCAGGCAGCGATCTCCGAAAGACAGGCAGAGATCTTGGACTAGGTTGCCGGAGAAATATTAGGTGTAGGGAGGTAGATTTGTGAGTCATCGGCATAGAAATGGTACTGAAAGCCATGGGAGGAGATAAGCGCGCCAAGGCCTTGGGTATAGAGAGAGAAGAGGAGGGGGCCCAAGACAGATCCCTGGGGTACACCTACATGGAGCGGGGTAGGGGAGGAGGAGGAGGAGCCACCAGAGCATATGCTGAATGAGTGATGGGAGAGGTAGGAGGAGAACCAGGATAGTACAGAGTCCTTGAAGCCAAGCGAGGAGAGGGTGATGAGGAGAAGGTCATGGTCAACGGTGTCAAAGGCAGCAGAAATGTCAAGGATGAGGATAGAATAGAGGCCCTTGGATTTAGCCAGGAACAGGTCATTTGTGACTTTTGTGAGTGCCGTTTCAGTGGAGTGTAGGGGATGGAAGCCAGATTGAAGTGGGTCGAGGAGGGCCTGGGATGTGAGGAAGTCGAGGCAGCGACGGTGGACTGCTCGTACTAGTAGTTTGGATATGAAGGGAAGGAGGGAGATGGGTCGATAGTTAGAAGGGCATGTGGGATCAAGTGAGGGTTTCTTGAAGAGGGGTGTGACAACAGCATGTTTGAAGTCAATAGGGACAGTTGCAGTGGCAAGTGAGAGGTTGAGGATATGAGTGATGGAGGGGGATGGAACGTAGGAGATGGGTGGGGATAGGGTCTGATGAACAGGTGGTGGGTTTGGAGGAGGACAGAAGGAGTGCAGTTTCTTCCTCAGAGATCGGAGGGAAGGAGAGGGTGGCAGAGGGAGTATGGATGGGGGAGGAGGGGAGGTAGATGGGGGGGTAGGGAATTGGAGGATAATCTTGTGGATTTTGTCATAGAAGTAATCGGCTAGGGTTTGGGCAGAAAGGGAGGGTGGGATCGGGGCGGAGGGACCTTGAGGAGAGAACTGAGGGTATTAAAGAGACGGCCAGGATCAGAGGCAAGGGAGTTGGTCAGATGGATGTAGTAATCTTGTTTGGCAAGTGCTAAGGCTGACTGGAAGGAGCCAAGCATGAATTTGAAGTGTAGAAGGTCTTCCGGGGAGTGGGATTTGGACCAAGCTCGTTCGGCAGAACGGGCACAGATGCGTAGGTAACGGATTGTGGGTGAAAGCCAGGGTTGGGGAGTAGATCATTTGACAGGACGTGGGGTGGAAGGGGTAAGAGTGTCAAGGGCTGAGGATAATGTAGCATTGTATGAAGATAATGCCTCGTTGACGGACTTGGAGGATAAAATGGCGGAAAGAGATGGAGAGAGTCAGGGGATCAATATTATGAAGGTTTCTAAATAGGTTGGAGGAGACAGGACGAGGTTGGGACGGTGGAAGTTGTAGAGTAAATGTTAAGAGGTGATGGTCAGATGAGGGAAGGATTGATTTGCAGAGGTTTGAAGGAGAGGAGTTGGAGAATAGTATTAGGTCAAGGCAGTGGCTGTGTAGATGTTTGGGGGCAGTGGAGCAAAGCTGGAGGTCGAATGAGGAGGTTAGAGCAAGAAACTTTGAGGCATGGGGGTCGGAGGGGTTGCCGATGTGAATGTTGAAATCGCCAAGAATAAGAGTGGGGGAGGAGGGATCCATAAAGGCAGAAAGCCAGGAGTCGAAGTCGGTGAGGAAGGTTGATTTGGATTTGTCCGGTGGACGATAGATAACAGCTATTCGGAGGGAAAGTGGTGAGAGGACGTGAATGGAGTGGACTTCAAAGGAGAAGGGGGAGTATGATTGGGGTGGCAGAAGGGGTTGGAGGGAGAGAGTAGGAGGCTTACACCACCACCGCAACCAGTAGATCGAGGTGTATGGGAGAACTGGTAGCCCCCATAGCAGAGAGAGGCAATGGATGTTGTGTCGTCTGGGGGGAGCCAGGTCTCTGTCAAGGCAGGAAGGTGTAGGGCATTGGAGATGAAAAGGTCATGAATAAAAGGGGGTTTTTTTTGATGACTGAGCATGCGTTCCATAGGGCACATGAAAACGGGGGGGGGGGGGGGAAGTGGAGGAGAGGGATATGAATAAGGTTGGATAAGTTACGTGTAGATTTCTTATCAGAGTAGCGTGGGGGTCTATTTCTAGGGTAATGCCGAGATTTAGAGGGAGCAGGGTGTGGGTGGGTGTGTCTAGGCGAGTGTACTCTCGAAGAGGGACATGAGGGAGGGGAAATGAGGGGTAAATTGATGGTATCGGGTAGGTTATGTGAGGGATTATTTTTGGGGGTAGGGTTAGAGTTGATATTTATGGATAAGTGATTGTGGGATGAATGGGGGAGGGCGGAAGGAGGGAGAAGCAGGATGTGGATGAGATTAGATGGGGTATGTGAGGAACCTTTTTTAGTGTGGGAAAGAAATCGGGGGGGGGGGGGGGGGCGGGCCAGGGTTGGGATCAATGTTACCAGATGAGAGAAGGAGAAATGGAAATTACACTTACCTGGTAATTGTTCTTCCTTGAGAGGCGACAGTTTAGTCCTCCACCTCTGGGTTGTGCACCTCCTCCTGCAGCTTGGAGACTGGGCATGTCACAAAAACATGACATCACTGGATATACTCTGCTGGCCTCTCCCAACATCCCCAGTGACTATTGACAAAGCTCATTTAAAGGAGCAACAAATAAGTAGCAATAACATTGTAAGTGAAAATATAACCATAACTATATACAATAGAAATTTCTTGCCTTGGAAGATAAACTTGCCATTTTGTGCCCCTTCCTTTCGCCTCCGCCAGAAGGACAGACAAGAAAAAAAAAAAGCAGCAAACAACCACTGAAGAAAAAAACAACAGGTACCTACCGGTAATGTCACTCTTCTCCTGGCTGACCTCCACTGCTTAGCCTAATATCCCGGGTGGGAATGAGGACTAAACTGTCGTCCCTCAAGGAAGAACAATTACCAGGTAAGTGTAATTTCCATTTCCTTATCAGTCCTCCAGTTTAGTCCTCCACCTCTGGGATGTAACAGAGCAGTACTTATTGGGAGGGACCCTTCCAGCCGGCTCGCAACACCGCCGCTCCAAAAACAGCATCATTGGCTGCCAAGACATCCAGGCAGTAGTGCTTACTGAAAGTGTGAAGAGAGGACCACATAGCCCCTCTACAAATGTCCACAGGTGAAACCAAACTGTGCTCCGCCCAAGACGCTGCTTGCGCCCTGGTAGAATGCGCTCGCAATCCAATCGGCACCCCCGATAACAAATATGCTGAAGCAATCGCTTCTCTTATCCAGCGAGAAATGGAGGCCTTCGCCACTGCCTCCCCTTTACGGGAACCACCGAACAGGACGAACAGACGGTTGGATTTATGAAAAACCTCTGAAACCTTCAAATATTGCCTTAACACCCGCTTTAAGCCCAAACGGCGTAAACCCCTACCGAACCAAGTACCGGGAGAGAAACTGTCCGATTCAAATGAAACGGCGAAACTACCTTGGGCAAAAAGGAAGGGACACCACCTTCTCCCTAGAAAAGACAGAAATGGCTCCAGACAAGACAAAGCCTGTAACTCAGAAATTTGCCTCGCTGAGCAAATGGCCACCAAAAACACCGTCTTCAGAGTCAAGTCTTTTACGGATGCCTGTTGTAAAGGCTCAAAGGGTTCCCTAGCCAGAGCTGCTAATACCAAGTTGAGATCCCACAGAGGAACCACAATCCTACGCGAGGGATGTAACCTGAAAACTGCTTTGAGAAAACGCAACACATCCCCATGTGTGCTGAGTGCTTTTCCCTGCACCTTACCTCTACAGCAAGCCAGCACGGCCAGCTGCACCCTCAAGGATCTGGCAGCCAGCCCCTTTTCAAAACCGTCCCGCAGAAAGCTTACCACCACTGAAACGGACGCGGTCGCCGCGCGTACTTGTCTCCTCGAACACCAATCCTCAAAAATGCGCCATATGCGAACATATGTCAGAGACGTAGACGACTTACATGCCTTAAGCAAAGTTGCAATAGCAGGTCCTGAATAACCTTTCCTCCTTAAATTCGCCCTTTCAATGCCAGACCGTAAGCGAGAACCGATCCACTTGAGGCATCCGTAGCAGCCCTTGAAGCAACAGGCTGTGTGACGCCGGTAAGTGCCACGGCTCTCCGTCGAGAAGACGAATGAGATCGGCATACCAAGGCCATCTTGGCCAGTCCGGAGCCACCAGCAGCACTCTCCCCGGATGGGCCTTGATACGCTGTACCACTCGCCCTATAAGCACCCAAGGAGGGAATACATAGAGAAGACCCGACACTGGCCAACGTTGCAGTAGTGTGTCGATCCCCTCAGACATCCTTTCTCGCCGCCTGCTGAAAAACCGGCTGGCCTTCGCTGAGTGAAAAGTCGCCATGAGATCCATGATCGGAGGACCCCACCTGAACACAACCTGTGCAAACATCTCCGGATTCAACTCCCATTCTCCGGCATCCACTTGTACTCTGCTGAGAAAATCCGCCGTCACATTGTCCTTCCCGGCAATGTGTGCCGCCGAAATCGCTTGCAGGCGAGGTTCGACCCAAGCGAAAAGCGCCTCTGCTTCCTCTTCCAAGGCCATACTTCTTGTGCCCCCTTGTCGATTGATGTAGGCCACCGTTGCGGAGTTGTCTGATAGAACTCTTACCGCCTGACCCCGCACCATCACCTCGAACGCTTGCAGCGCTAACGCCACTGCTTGAAGTTCCAGTCTGTTGATTGACCATGCGCTCTCCTGTGCTGACCACCGCCCTTGCGCGAAAAGCTCTCCGCAATGTGCTCCCCAACCCGCAAGGCTTGCATCCGTCAACAATGGTAGCCAATCCGGCTGTTCCAGTGGCATCCCGGCCTTCAACCGGAAACAGCCACCACTCCAATGCCCGCCTGACCCTGAGAGGGCATGGCAGCTGTCTGCTCAGAGGATCGGACTGATGAGACCAACGGTGCAACGACTGCTGCAACTGCCGCATATGAGCTCTGGCCAAAGGCACCGCTTCCAAGGTCGCCACATCGTATTTAACACCCAGGCGGAGGGGGCTGGTACAGCCCTGAACTGACAAACCACTTGTCGTAACACTTGGATCTGCCGTTCCGGTAGGAATACAGTCCCCCCTCTGAGTGTCGAATTTCACACCGAGGTACTCGAGGTTCTGGGACAGAGTCCGATGACTCTTGCGCGCATTGACTACCCAGTCTAGCTTCTCCAAGAACTTCACCACTTTGTGTGTCACTTGTACGCTCTCGTCTCTGGTCTTTGCTCGAATTAACCAATCGTCGAGATAGGGATGAACCAGAATTCCTTCCTTTCGCAACGCCGCCGCTATCACCACCATGATCTTGGTGAACGTCCACGGAGCCGTTGCCAGCCCGAAGGGCAACGCCTGGAACTGATAGTGCCCCCATGGCAGAGCGAAACGCAGGAACCTCTGGTGCCCCTCCCTGATCGGGATGTGTAAGTACGCCTCTGTAAGATTGAGGTATGTCAGATATTCTCCTTGGCGCACCGCCACAATTATGGACCGCAGTGTTTCCATCCTGAAATGCGGCACCCGAAGGCAGCGGTTCACTCCTTTGAGATCTAATATCGGACGAAGAGTTCTGTCCTCCTTTGGTACGACGAAATAAATTGAGTATCGTCCCCTGCCGTAATCTTCCTTGGGCACCGGAACGACTGCACCTAAGTGCAACAGCCGATCTAGCATGCAGCGAACCACCTGAGTTTTCTGCTGCCCTTTGCAGGACGACTGCACAAAGGAATCCCGAACTGGCTTTGCGAGCTCCAGCGCATACCTGTACCGGATTATCTCCAACACCCACCGGTTGGTTGTTATTTGGGCCCAGGCAGGAAGAAAGTTCTAAAGTTGCCCGCCTACCGGCAAAATTCCTGCCAAGGCCCCCCCTTACTTCATTGAGGTTTTCGACTGGAAGCTGCGGATGCCACCGCAAAACCTCTCCCTGCTCCACGAAAGCTCCGAAACCCCTGGGCTCGAGGAGTGAAATGTCCTCTTTGGAATCCACCCAAGCGAGAAGTCCGAAACCTCCGAAAATCCCGAAAGTTCAAAGCGGACTTCCCTTGCTTCAGCTTATCCTCCGGCAATCGGCCGCCTTTAGACTCCCCTAAGTCCTTAACCAACTTATCGAGATCCTCCCCAAACAGCAACTTTCCTTTAAAAGGGAGCTTACCGAGACGTGCTTTAGAAAAACTGCCTGCCGCCCAATTTCGCAACCACAGGGATCTGTGGGCAGCCACGAGCGACGCCATACTATTAGCCAGAGCTCTGATCAAATCATAATGTACATCTGACAAGTAAGACGTCCCGGACTCCATGCGATCCAGCTCACTCAGGCCCTCCTGCTCCATCTGAGCCGAGTGACGTAGACGCTGTGACCACCGAAGACAGGCTCTTGCCACCCACACTCCACAAATGGAAGCCTGTAATGACACCGCAATGGCCTCAAACAATTGCTTCAAACAAACCATCCGACTTTCTATCCTGTGCATCCTTCAAGGCAGAGCTGCCTTCAACTGGAATAGTGGTCTTCTTGGTTACGGCTGACACTGCTGCATCAATTCTTGGCAACCTAAATCTCTCCTTGTCCTTATCCGTTAAAGGATAGAGTCTATTCATGATGCGACTTCCTCGTAGCCCAGCTTCCGGTTGATCCCATTCATCGTGTATCATCCTGTCTACTACCTTGTGAACGGGAAACACCGCCTGCGTTTACCTCACTGCCTGAATAATGGGGTCTTCCCTATTGTCGTCTTCCGCAACCGACTTTGTAGCAAGTTTGAGCGTCTGCAGAGACTCCGTGATAAGCGCTGTCAATTCCTCTTTCCGGAGCACCCAAATAATCTTTGCCTGATCCTCCGGTTCAAGAATCTCTCCTTCTTCCAACTCCTCATCTCCACCTTCCAGGTCAACATCGTGTTGCTCAGACTCCTGTCCCTCCAATTCAGAAATTGACAGCTCCCAAGCCCTGGCCCGCTTTGGCGCTCTCGTGGAACTGGTACCCACTGCAGCCGGCCTTGGCCGCTGCGGTGTCTCCGTCAGGGACAGAGGCTCCGGGCACTTTCCCCTGTCGCCGTAAATAGAAAGCCTGATACATGATTAAGACGAAGTCAGGGCAGAAATTATCGGGCTGTGGACCCGAAGTTGGCAAAGCCCCTGACGGGCCAGCTGTCGACTTGAGCCTGACGCCTGGCAAGGCAGACCGCAGCTCCGCTGCGCCAAACGCCGCCAAGGGCCCTTGAATGTCCTGAGCCACCTTAACTTCCATTTGCTGTTCCACACTGGTAGAGACTTGCGTGCAGCCCCGGCAAATCCCAGAGTCGGCGATAGTGCACCTATGGGTACCACACACTACACACCGAGGCCACAACATCATGGCTGGCACTTTGCAAACAATAGACTCCGCCTTCTTATGCCTCTCTTATGTTTATCGTTTTTCTTTTTTTTTTAATATAGATATCGCTATAGTATGTTCTTCCATTCTGTTTTGTCTTTTTTTTTTTTTTTTCAAAAAACCAAGATTTCCCAACCAAGGGTTCCTAATGTGCACCCCCGAAGTGGCTCTACCACCTAACTCAGTGGGTGCCTTAAAATCAACTTAAACGTCAATAAAACAAAAAATCAGGAAATTAACTGCAAAAGAAAAGGAAAGCAACACAAAAAACTAAACCTAATCCTGGATTCCAAAATGCCGTGGATTCAGCTGCCTGCCCGCATGCAGACAGCACGCCGACAAAATGGCTGCCACGGCTGGCTGTAAGGCAAAAAAGGGCGCCAAAATCGCCAGGCCTCTCTCAGTGCATCGGCGGCCGGCTCCCCGCTCAACACGCCACTCTAATGCCAGTACTTACGGTCACCAAAGTACCGTGATCCTGACCACCGCAATCACAGTGATGTATCCCTGAGGCTCCTCTCCGATGAATATGAGCGGGCAACTGACAGGTAAGTCACTGGCAGAGGAGAAGAGCGCGGAGCTGCAGACACAGCAGCTCCATGCTGCCGAAAACGAAAGCGGCTCTCCTGTACTGCTGAGCTCTCCCCCATACTGATCAAGGGGGAGAGATCTGCATCGGTGGAAAGAGACAGCACAGAAACGGACAGGACCGACAGGATTAGGCACAAAACCAGCACGTCCTTTTTTTTTTTTTTAAAGAAACAGTACTCAAATTAAACAAAGTGTAAAATTAGAGATAAATTAAATTGAAATTAAATCCAATTAGGTAAACCCTACTCTAATAGCTCCTTATCTGTTCTCTAGTGAGCCCAGCACCTAGGCTCACACCATCCTCCTGCTGCATGGAGACTGGACTGGGGATGTTGGGAGAGGCTAGCAGAGTATATCCAGTGATGTCACGTTTTTGTGACATGCCCAGTTTCCAAGCTGCAGGACGAGGTGCACAACCCAGAGGTGGAGGACTAAACTGGAGGACCGATAAGGAAGGAGTATTAGAGAGCAAGGTATAGTGGAGATAGTATGGCGGAAGCGAGGGTGGGGTTGCCTTAAAGAGAGGGGGGCTGGTTGAATGCAGGGGATGGTGTGAAGAAGCTCAAGAGCCGGTGCAAGACTAGGGGGCAGGATGGAGGGAGAAGTGAGTCTCAGTCACTTAGACTGGGCGCGCTCCCCGCAGACAGCACGGGTCGCTTGGCCCCTGCTGCCTTCACGGATGCCAAAGTCTTCTCCAAGCCTTGCTCCCTTTCCAGCTTGTAAGCTCCGTTTAACAGGATGAACTCAGGGGAGAACAAGGAACTCTCCTCTCTGAGGGTTCCCCAGAGTCTCTCCCCTTACTGCTATTGCTGCCTGCCCACTGCCTGAAATTGCTGCGGACATGCAAGAACTGTCTGACAAGATGGCCGCTGGAGAAGACTTATGTGAAAATTCCCACCTTAATGGAGAAGGCCCAGCGGCCCATTCCTGACCTGCCGCTGGGCCTTCTCCACTCGCAACCCCTTCGGCATTCTTCAAGCTCCCTCTCACATGGCCTTACAGCACCCAGAGAGAGAGCTGCAATGCACGCCATATGCAGCGCAGATCAATTTAGCCCCGGCATGCTCCACACCAGCAGGCCCCGACAAAGAGAAAGTGTTAACTTTTCTGAAACCGAGAAGAACCTAAACACACACATCAACTTACTGCGGAGGAAAGGGCAGATGACGACCAGGCTTCTCAGGTCCCCCACAAGACTGTTGTGGCCATCGGGAAACACAGACGTAAACTGAATGGCTCAAGGTGTTCCCGCAGAGGTCTCCTCCCACCCCTGACCAACACATAATTAGCCAGCTACCTTTCATGTTCCTTTTAGTTCTTTTTTTT
Organism: Ichthyophis bannanicus; assembly: GCA_033557465.1. Lineage (NCBI taxonomy): Eukaryota > Metazoa > Chordata > Amphibia > Gymnophiona > Ichthyophiidae > Ichthyophis > Ichthyophis bannanicus. Next base: position 352,270 of record CM066044.1, on the reverse strand, counting down.
CAATGGAATTTGAACCGTCAGTTGTGCAATCTGAGTCTCTGCTAGGAACAGTTTAGCTCTTCCAGACTAATAAGCACTTAGCCCAGGATGACTCAAACTATGAAACAGCCCAGACAAGGAACTGTATGGATATGCACCAACTGCTTGAGACTGAAAATACTGAAGTGACGTAGAAAAGCCTCAGCTATTATAGAGAGACATGTGAACCAGTATTTCTCCTAGTATGCAAGCTTGTACCCTCCACGGAAGTTGGCCACATACCTTCACTTATTTTTCTCCATTCCAAATCCATCCCTTTACTAACACACATGGCAGGTATTTCCTGACAGTCTAATGCATCAAGCTTCTTTTCCTTTAGTCTTCTTTCTTGCTCCTCTATTTCCTGCACAAACAAAAAACAAAAAAAAGCCACTTATAAAACCAACATTTTCAGTCCATTTAACAGAATTATCAGGAGCAAAAATCAAGAGGATTGATGAAACACCTGCAATAACTACATTTTCACTCATATGCTATAAGCATATATTTTGAAATTCATGTAGGCTTCTATAGCATTCACATCATCTCTTCACACAATCATTAAAGACTTAGGCATATGTTTAGTAAACTGGGCTAATGGATAACCCGGATTATCTGCAACTAGGCCCCATTAAATAACATGGGATCTAGTTGCATATAACCCAGGTTAACCATTAGCCCAGTTTAGTAAACATATTCCCCCAAGTGCCTATAGCTAAAATTTAAAGCAGGTGGTGTGTCCGACCTGTGCTGTTAGGGGTGTTCCTGGCAAGTTCCATGCACTTAGTGTGATTATAAGCACCTCACCATTCTAAACCTGCAATTAATGCAGGTGCATCTACCGCTAGCCACTGAGGTAGTGGCAAGTACACCTGTGCTAACTAACACTCACAATTAGAGCGTGCCAATCACACTCACGCTAACTAGGATGTGCAGTCAATGCCTGCCCTAAACCTGTCTAGTCTCCATCCCTTTGCGTGCTAAGCAGTTAGCACAGGAATTTTACTATGCTGGCATTTTCAGGTTGCAGAAAGAGTAATTAGTCCTTACCTGCTAATTAGCGTTCCTGAAGGGACTCCAGTCCAGTCCCTTTACTTCTGGGTTGTGCTCCTCCTCTACTAGCAGCTTTGGAGTCTGAGCTCATCATTTTTTCTGACGATCCACCTGCATAAATACCCCTGGCTCCTCCCACCAGGTTCAGTATACTATTGACAAAGCAGACTTAATGGAGAGACATTAAACACACCACAAAATTGAACTGAATAACTTTAGACTAAGCTCAAACTATCTTCAGACAGTGTTTCCCCGTAGCCTGTGAACATTGCAAACAGAAACTTAAGGCCAACCTCTGAAGAACGAAATCTCCTCCTGATCCCTTGGAGAGAAAGATCCCCCCCCTTAAGGGAGAAGGTTTAACTGAAAGGAACTTACCGTTTACCCTTTCACCAGGGCCTCACGATGAACATACCCACATCAGAAGCCTGTTCTTTGACTTACCTACTTACCTGAAACTTCGGGTCAACTGTTATCTGAAACCTGGGTGGGATCAGGGACTGGACTGGAGTCCCTTCAGGAACGCTAATTAGCAGGTAAGGTCTAATTACTCTTTCCTAGGCTTTCCTCCAGTCCAGTCCCTTTACTTCTGGGATGTAACAGAGCAGTTCACCCATGGGCGGGATCCGACAGAGCGGCCTGAAGCACCGCTGACCCAAACTCAGCATCCTCTGTAGCCTGAACATCCAACTGATAAAACCTAGCAAAGGTATGCAGCGAAGACCAAGTCGCCGCCTTACACATCTCCAATGGCGGAACCAAACTAAACTCCGCCCACGAGGTTGCTAAACTTCGGGTAGAATGAGCCCATAAACCTACCGGCACCTGTCTACCCCTCTGAACATATGCCGCTGCAATGGCCTCCCTGACCCATCTGGAAATTGAACTTTTAGCCGCCGCCTCGCCTCTACGTGGACCCCCAAACAACCTTTCCGATTTCCGGAATGGCACCGTGCGTTTTAAGTAACGCTTCAGGGCCCTTCTCATGTTGAGTTTGTGAAGACGTACTTCCTCCATGTCCTTCCCTACCCCCTTAAAGGAGGGAAGGGAAACCGACTGATTCACATGAAACGGAGAGACCACCTTGTGTAGAAACGACAGCACCGTCCGCAAGACCACCTTCTCCTTGAAGAACGAGAGAAAGGGCGGACGGCATGAAAATGCTTGAAGTTCTGAAACTCGCCTCACCGAGCAGATCGCTACCAGAAACACTGTTTTGAGCATCAAGTCCTTCAACAAGGATTGTTCCATAGGCTCGTAAGGTTCCCCCACCAGGACATTTAAAACCAGATTAAGGTCCCAGGGAGGAACCGCCACTATGCGCTGGGGGCGGACTCACCTCACCGCCCTTAGGAACCTACCTATATCTGGGTGCTGACCTAGCGGTTTACCCTTGATCTTACCCCTGTAACAAGAGATAGCTTCTACCTGCACCCGTAGAAAACTGGCTGCAAGACCTTTCTCCAATCCTGCCTGTAAGAACTCCAACACTTCCGGAACAGAGACCGCCATAGGATAGACCTTCTGGTCTGCGCACCAGCCCTCAAAGATGCGCCAGACCTTAACATAAGAGAGGCAAGTCGAACGCTTATGAGCTTTCAACAAGGTGGAAATCACTGCTCCAGAATATCCTCGCTTAAGCAGCCGTGTCCTTTCAATAGCCAGGCTGTAAGCGAGAACAGATCCACCTGCGGCATATTTAGCGGGCCTTGGAACAGGAGATCGCCCCTCACTGGGAGGCGCCACGGCTTGTCTTACCAGGTCGGCGTACCAGGGGTGACGAGGCCAATCCGGCGCTATAAGGATCAACCACCACCGGTGGGATTCTACCCTCTGAAGAACTTTTCCTATCAGTGCCCACGGTGGAAAGACATAAGCAATCCCTCCGTGGGCCACCTCTGTACCAGAGCATCTAAGCCCTCCGACATCCGCTCCCTTCTTCTGCTGAAGAAGCGGCTGGCTGCGGCTGGCTTTGGCCGACTCGAACCTTGCCATAAGATCCATGATGGGCGACCCCCACCGACGAACCACCTGCTCGTACACCTGATGACAGAGCTGCCATTCTCCGGGATCCACCCTGCGCCTGCTCAAGAAGTCCGCCTCCACGTTCTCTATTCCTGCCACATGTTGCGCCGACAGCGCCACCAGATGGTCTTCAGCCCAAGTCAACAGCCGCTCCGCCTCCTTCTCCAAGGGCACGCTGCTTGTGCCTCCCTGCCAGTTGATATAGGCTACCATGGTGACAATGTCCAAAAACACCCGGACCGCCTTCTGGTGGACCCACTGCTCGAAGGTCCTGAGCGCTAGCACTACCGCCCGCATCTCCAACCTGTTGATGGACCACTGGGTTTCCACCGCCGTCCATGTCCCTTGGGCCAATTGCCCCTTGCAGTGCGCCCATCCCGACAAACTTGCATCCGCGTCAACTGCAACCACCTTGGGTCTCTAAGGGCATGCCCTTCTCCAAATTGCCCAACCATAGCCACCACTGCAGGGATTTCCGTGCTTCCGGAGGACACTGACGCTGAACCGACAGGGAATGGGGTTGATGAGACCAACATCGGAGAAGAGCCCACTGAAGAGGTCTCATGTGGGCCCTGGCCCACGGAACCAGCTCGATCGCTGCTGCCATAGTTCCCAGTACCTGCAGGTAATGCCAGGCCGAGGGAGACTTCATGGCCAGAAACTGCCGAATCAAAAGCCGCAGTCCAGCTGCCCTCTGAACCAGCAGGAACACCTTTCCTTTGTCTCTGTCGAATCTTGCTCCGAGATACTCTCTCACCTGGGATGGAGACATTCTGCTTTTTGCCCGATTGATCACCCACCCCAGGCTCTGAAGGAGGTCTACCACCCTGTCCATAGCCTTCAGACTCTCTTCCGCGGATTTGGCCCTGATCAACCAATCGTCGAGGTACGGGTGGACCAGGACCCCTTCCTTGCGCAGCGCTGCCGCAACCACCACCATTATGTTGGTGAAAGTGCGCGGAGTGGTTGCCAGGCCAAAAGGCAAGGCCTGAAACTGAAAGTGTCCTCTTGGTACTGCAAACCACAGGAACTACTGATGAGATTCTCGCACCGGAATATGCAAATACGCTTCCGTCAGATCGAGAGGTCAGAAACTCTCCCTGCCGTACCACCACTATCACTGACCTCAGAGTTTCCATACGAAAACGAGGGACTCGGAGACACCGATTGACTTGCTTCAAGTCGAGAATTGTGCGGAAGGTGTCCTCTTTCTTTGGCACCACAAAATAGATGGAGTATCGACCGCATCCCTACTGGTCGTTGGATACTGGCACGACAGCTTCCAATTCCAGCAGCCTGTCCAGAGTTTCTTCCACCGCTGCTCTCTTTGCCGGAGATCTGCAAGGAGACGGTATGAATGATGGGAATACCGGACTTGCCAATTCGAGAGCATACAGCGGCGTCCACCCTTAGCGACCGCAACAGCTCCCTATCCACTTCCGGTAAAGGATACAGACGGGCCATGGACCGGACCCCCCTTAGCCCCTAGTCCAGCTGATCCCACTCTTCCTGAATCATCTGTCTCACCACACGATGCACCGGAAAACCTTCTGCAATTTCCTCACTGCCGGAATAAGCGGGTCCTCCAGAATCTCCTCATCCACTGGCATGCCAGGGGCCATATTGAGGACCTTCAAGGATTCTGTGATCAGAGCCGGTAACTCCTCTCGGCGAAAGACCCGCACTAACCTAGCCCTCTGCTCTTCCTGAATCTCGCCCTCTTCGAGTTCTTCCTCGTCTTTTCCTATCTCCAGATCGGAAAACACCTCTTCCCGATCTCCCAACAACGGCATAGGAGGCGAACCGTCCTTGTCTAGCTTCTGCCGCTTAAATGGTATAGTTGGTTCCCCTACACTGGGCTCCACTCTTCTCTTGGGAGGGCTGTCATGCCGTACCCTGCTTCTGCTCCTGCTTCCGCAGACAAAATGCCTTATGCATAAGCAAAACGAACTCAGGGGAGAAATCAACCAAACCTCCCCCCTCCTGACCGCCAGCAAGGTGGATGGGCCAGGGAGGGGTTGGGTAGGAGCCGGCTGCTCGGAAGCCGAGGTGGAAGGGCCCTCCGCACCATGCATTGCGCCTACCACCTCTCCTACATCCTGAAGTGTGTCCGCTACCGGTTCCCGTACCATACCGGCCTGGATCTCCTGCTCCACCGAGGTGGCGTCCATCACGCATCCCCTGCAGATGCCTGCCTCTGACACAGCACCCCTCTCTGCTCCACACACTAGGCACTGCAGCCTAGCAGGCATAATGCCTTTGGGAACCAGTTACCTCCAAGGCAAACAGCAGCTAAGGGCCTATTTCCCTTCCTTACAGGCCCCCCAAAGAAGAATAAACTTTTTTTTTTTTTAAATCAAGAATGTCTGTGCCTGGGAGATCCGTCTGTTGCCAGGGCCCGGCGCGCAAACGCACGAAATCCAACACGTGTTCCTCACACCCCTTGAAACCAACACCTACCTCCACACAACTGCTCTTGGCGGTAAAAGGTGTTGTCCGGGGGAAAACGGCAGGTTCACCGCGGCCCTGCGCCACACAGTTCGCCGCCCAAAAGCTGACACTTTCTTTTTCAGCCACGCCTGCAATCTGCACCGCCTGCCGAATCCTGTCCTCGTGCTCAGCCTCCACGAGGGCTTCGGCAACGAGACAGGATCGGCACGTCAGGCAGCCCCCTCTGAAAAAACACACCTCTTGCTTCTCGCCGCCGCTCCTCACCTCCAACGGTTCGTGATGCGCTCCTGCACCAGTCCTTCCTCCCTCCTTAAACCGGGGCTCTCCTCCCAGTCTCGACAGAGGAAATCGCAGTAGAGAAGGGAGGGGGAGGGGAAGAGTTCTCTCCCGCCAAGCACTCCTGCCTATTCTGCCTCTCCTTGAATCAACCAATTCAAGTTCTCCCAAACAAACCAACACCGAGAGTAAAAACAAATTGGAAATCAAAATCTAAGGAAACTAACTGTCCTAAATCTCTCCACTAAGCCTAGCACTGGCTTAGCTCCTTCTAGCTGCTTAGGAGACTGAGCTAAACTGAACCTGGTGGGAGGAGCCAGGGGTATTTATGCTGGTGGATTGTCAGAAAAAATGATGAGCTCAGTTTCCAAAGCGGCTAGTAGAGGAGCACAACCCAGACGTAAAGGGACTGGAGGACCGCCTAGGAAGCAGTTATCATGGTCCCACACTAACCACATGGTACCTGTTACTGCACTTTAGTAAATATACCCCATAATGAAAGGGGGGGGAATCCCCAACTTAGGTACATCTACCTTCAGTCTGACAATCATATCCCAATACAGGCTCTTTCTATGTCATGATAGAAAGGGCATTGAGATCTAGTCTAACTGGATTAGGAGACTTGGGTTTTTCTAGACATAAAGCTCACCTAGGCAGCCAGAAACTCTAGCACAGAATGCCTGTTGGCCAGATTTAATAAGACAGACCTTTGACTTGGTTTCTATGAGGACATCTTAGTGTATCCAAGTGGATTCTAGTCACCGATTTCAACATACAGTGCAATGCTGCCAACAATCTGGGGAACCTGGAGAATGACTTTCAATTAAAATGACCACTGACCATCATCTCTTGTCTTTATGAGTTTATGCAGATTCCATGTCAGAAAACATCCTCTAAGGCAGTGGTTCTCAACCTTTTTTGTACCGTGACCCCTTTTACCGTTGGTCAACTTGTGATGACCCCCAATGATAAAATCAAATGCGTCTCTCTCCGTGTTACTGTTAACGCATTGTCGCTGTACTCATTGGGTTGAATCTTTAATATATTATATGCCTTTGCAATATGTTTTTATTATATAAAACACTTATGTAAAACCAACAATAATTAATCACAAGTAACAATATTTGATTGTTCAAAAATTATGATGATTTTGTAGTCAACTCACTTAATATGAATAAAGTTATTTTTTTTCTACCTTTGTTGTCTGACCAATTTATTCTCTGATCATGATGGTCCCGGATCTGAGGCTTCTGCTTTCCTGTCTTCTCTTAGCTCTCTTTCTGTGGTCTATGGTCCATCTGCCATTTCTTAGCTCTTCTTTACGTTTCTTCTTCTTCACTTCTTTCCATCAGCCGTATTGTCGCAAGTCCCAGTAACCCTCCCCAGTATCCAGACCCTTTCCAGTCCTCACTCCCAGTACCTTCCAATGCAACTTGCCTTCCCATGAAACCTGCCCACTGGTGTCCCTTCCCTTCCAGTCCCCCTCCTTCCCCACTGACCAGTCCCGTCTAGTACAAAATACCATTGCAGCCCCTCTCAGATCCACTCCCTTCCAGTTCCATTCTCCCATCCCCTTGTATCAAGCCCCACTTGTAGGCCTTAGCCCCCAGTTGTTTTCTTCCAGGGCACAGCATCTCTATCCTCCCCTCCCCACAATCAAGCCCTTCCGCAGTCAAAGTCCCCCCCCACCAATCAGCTCACTTCTAGTGCTAAT